>CM064519.1:4208562-4234994 GCA_032716605.1 Paralithodes platypus | reverse complement strand
ACCGTAACAAGAGTAGTAGACAGAGAATGAGACAGAAGCTAGAAAGGGTATTGGCTAGTTACGGAGATGATATAGCAAAGGCGAGGAAATTAATGATAACGGGGATTGGTATGAAGAATATGAAAACAATAACGTTCAAACAGCAGTAGGCAAATAATTATAACGAGGCAGAAAATATAAATAAAGAATGAGAGTGATGAAGGTAAACATAGTTACTGTGTATTATGGAGCCCCAGAGCAGGCAATGTACAGTAGGACACTACAGTACAGTAGGACACTACAGTACAGTAGGACACTACAGTATATCCAGTTCCAAATAAGGAGGCCAAAACTCTTGAACATGAACCTCTATAGTTCCCAAACGACTATAGTAATCGAGCTAATATTGCTATCATTGGGAAGAGGTTGCCAGGGAATGGGTGTGGAGATTTAAAGCCTATTTGCTCTAGCCATTATTCAGTTAGAGGTTAGGGGTCACGATTTATGGCCTACCTGTTTGGAACAGGGTACAGTATAACCATAGTTTGTTTTCCAACTGGCGGTAAATTTCCATGTCTTCATCTCGATGACTAAGCTATTACGAAGAATTTGAAGCAACATATTATTTTTTCTATGTGAGTGAGGGAGACACAAGGCAGAACTGCTTGTAGCGAGTGCCTCCCCCAAAGTTGCAAGAGTGACAGGGCCAAAATTAAGGGACGTTCGAGCCAAAATGCCTGGATACACGGAGTTTGAAGCAGTTTAACCCTATCAGACATATGACGCGATTTTGAGCCTTTGTTACCATCAGGGGTATTTAGAAACCTTTAGTTTAGTTACTTCAACCTCTGCAGTTGTCTTTGAGTTAGCTGTGGGCAGAAAACTAATTTTGGAGAGGTAATTATAAGAGTGAGAGAACTCTATTTCTTATTGCTAATCTGGCAACCTCTGCGTCATAAATGCGTGAAAGGGTAAGTCATAAGGAGAGGGAAAGACTGATTCTGGGAGAGAGTTCCAGAGCTCAGCTGTTGAATAGAAGAAAGACTGAGAATGACGATTCACTCTTGGGTTGGGGAGTTGCACAGAGTATGGGTGGGACTGTGTTGCAAGACAATATATTTTCATAATTCTTCATTGAGTATCGATCAATCAGCTGTTATGGGATTAAAATGACCGTCAGGTGAAATAAAACCTAATATAGTACGAAAACAATAGAGTTGCAGTAGGAAGTAGAAAGAGGACGGACGTGAGACAAAGGATGCACCGTAGAAATTGAGAGTGATGGGTGTGAGAGAGAGAGGGAGGGAGGCTGACTGACTCACGACATAATTCACAACACCTGATTTATAGACAGGAAACAAGAGTGGTGCGAGGAAGACTGGTACGGGGACGAGATGTATGTGTGTGTGGGACAGAGAAGGTGGTAGTAGATAGATAATTAAATATGATGTAAGAGGAAGCAAGAGAGAGTCCAATGCATTTTATATATTTATAGTCTACTAAATCATACATACATGAATTTATAGACCGAGTGTTCCACATGAAGTGCGGTTCCGATCTCATTGTCCTAGTGGTGGGACTCCAGGCCAAACTTTATATATACCTACTACTTATTCAGCCCTGTTCAGAGCTGCCTCATTGTTCAGTTCTCTTCTTTAGTTTAGTAAGGTCTGATCGCACGTCTTTCTTGATCTACCCCTTGGTGCAGCTCCCTAGATACGGATTTAGTTCATCCATCCTCTCTACATGCTCAATGCTCAAACCAACCAAGTCTGCAAGTACATAACAAATCATAGCACAACATATATCAAGGGATAGGTAGAAAATGAGACTGAAAGTGGTATTGACAGGAAGGGAACAATGGTGATATAATTGACGGAGCAGTAAACGGAGGACGGTGAGTGTGACAGGAAATACAGACGGCAATTATTGAGACTTATGATGAATGTGATACTTTGTGTTATACTACGAGGGGCCTCATTCAACAAAACGCAGACTAGAGTGGGACATGAATGGTAGAGAGTAAGTGGAAGTGAAGCAAGAGAGACAGGTATTGATAAGAAGGGTACGAAAGTGAACTAACAGAGGTAGTATAGTTGGTTTGTTTTCCGCTGATGGTAAACTCAAACCATTAGAGGCTGATTTGTCGACATTTAAGAGAACAAATAAGAAACTGTTACGTCTCTGCATCATATTGTTGCCAAAGTTTCATAATGAACGGTATATTTCGATACAAAATTGTCGTACTAATAATATAAAACTGTGTCAACAGTCAAAATTGTCGTATGAGCTGAGTAAACATGATAAGAGACATGACATGAGGCCATTATTACTAAGTGTAAGTGTGTCACTCACCGCAACATAGATTAGAATAATATTTAGTCAAGGTAAATAAATTGAAAAGGAGAAATATATGTACACATAATAAGTATATATTGCCAGAATGGGATGAACGTAAGCCAGCAGAATGACATACCGGTACTGTAGAGGCAGAACGCAGGGGCAATAATAGAATGAATATAAACTAGATATCCAACCAGACACCCAGATACTTTACAGATACAAGTAATTAGTAAGATACATTATTGGATACTTACAGACAGAGCCGAATGAGGCCAACTGCAGAAACTAAAAGTATTGAAGGGTAGAGTATGAAGCTATTATTCCCAAGCGCGTCACTCAGGCCGACACAAGACCTCCATTAAGTTTATCAAGAGGGTCCACCTAGGTAAAGTGCGGTGGTAAGGGGGTAGCAGTAGTAGTAGTAGGGGTCAGAGCCATATACTACTCTGGAAAGCGTGAGTGGTTGGGTGGTGTTAGGGGTTAGCTAGCTGAAATTAGACGATTTTATTAATTTTTGTATGTGAATGAAGGAAACAAAAGGCAAAGCTGCCTGTAACAAGTTTCTTCCCCAAAGTTGAGAGAGATCCTTTCTAAGCTACATAAAACTGTCTAATGATAGTCAGAATATAATATACATAGCCTTATCGTAGCTCAAAATACAAGATTAAGAATATGGAGCTTAGAATGCAAAATTGACGTCCATATCCCAATTCAGCCCAGGGGGTAGCCGGTGACAAATACACGAGTTTACCCTCCAGGGGCACTTATGAGGGCCTCCGTTTTCTATGGCTCTCTCACCTCACGCCTTGGGTTAATCGGGGAACCATCTCGCGTGATTTTAGTATGAGAGAGAGAGAGAGAGAGAGAGAGAGAGAGAGAGAGAGAGAGAGAGAGAGAGAGAGAGAGAGAGAGAGAGAGAAGAGAAGAGAGGAGAGGAGAGGAGAGAGAAGAGGAGGAGAGAGAGAGAGAGAGAGATAGAGGAGAGAGAGGAGAGAGAGAGAGAGAGAGAGAGAGAGAGAGAGAGAGAGAGAGAGAGAGAGAGAGAGAGAGAGAGAGAGAGAGAGAGAGAGAGATTGCCACTTCGTTGCTGTCTACCTCATGAACAAATCCTATACAGTGAGAACATAATGTTTGTGACACAGACACTACACGCCATTCAAAATAACTAGGCAGCTTATTCCACCCTTATAATAATACAATATATATGCAATATATAATGGAGCTCAACTAATGCCACTTTATATAAGAGCTTGATAACACTTTAGCTAGGGCAACATAATGAAACCAGCTCCCATCAAATATTAAAGAGGCCAGAAAAATGATTGAGCATTGAACTCTCTCTCTCTCTCTTTCTCTCTGACTTTACTGTCCTTTTCTTCCACTAGTATAGTATATGGGAATGAATCAATTATCAGTTATTTTTAAGGATGGATCACTTCGATGTGGTCATGTGAAAGAAGGAGAAAGTACCGGTAATGTCTATGTAACTCTCTCTCTCTCTTTGTCCCTCTCTCTGTCCCTCCCTCCCTCTATCTCTCTCCCTCCAAATCAAAGGCTACTATCTGGCGGTACGTAATGGTCCAGGTGGCCTGAGCTCTCTATTGGTCCACTATCTGGTCCTGCATCACCCCACCACCACCATGACCACCACCCTATAGGTCTCACCCCATACACCAGGGAGAGAGCGAGAGAGCGAGAGAGAGAGAGAGTTGCTATAGTTATTATGTACCAACATCACATGACAATCCCAGTATCTGAAGAAATTTGGCTACCGGTATATTTTATTAAGAGACAATGAATGGAAAAACAAAAGAGGCATTCTCCATTCATACAATGTTTGTAATAACTGGATTTAAACATTTGTAGGATGTAAGTTAGTGGAGAGCAACTCCAAGGAAGTGAATTCCAGAGAGTAATAGTTCTGGGGATAACATAATTTTGATAATAAGTGGAAGTTGTACACTGTGGAGGAGAGAGAGTGTGGATTCATGGGCATTTCTAGCAGCCCTAGTATTGCAAGAACAGATGTGGAGAGGTGGCACAATTGAAGCAAGTTCCTCAGAACATTAGCCGTGAAAATATCTGTAAATGTATGCAAGGAATGCAACATCTTTTAATATGGGTAATGGAGGAAGGTCCTGTGTGAGTGCAGAGTTATTGATTAATCTAGTAGCTATATTTTGAATTATGTCCAATTGCCTCAATGCAACCATTCCACACGGGTGAACAGTGTTCCACATGAGAATAGTTAGTTAGTTAAAATAGGACTTCAGAGGCACACAACATTTATATATACATGGCCAACTGCTTGTCAGTGAAGAATTCTCGAACTATGTACAGGAGTCCTAGTTTTATAGTTAGATAGATCGAGAGACAGATACAGATACATAGAGAGGAGAAAGTGAACATTGATAGAGTGTACGATAGAGATGAAAGAAGGAAGGCAGGTGTGATGTCTGTGAGTGAGGAATATAGATGGTATCACGGGCAGGCGTCTTCTACCGTGTCCAGTATTAACTCACTTTAAAGGGAGTAGATTTGTGGTTATTTCGCTTATAAGTGATTTTGCTCATAGTTACTTCGCACATAGTTGCTTCTCTCATACCGAGCTTAATATATATTAGTCTAACTTAAGTTTAAATGAACATTAACGTAATCTAATTTTGGCAAATCTAGTATTAACCACACCTAGTTTAGCCTATGCTGACGTAACTTAGCATGACCAAACTTTAATCTAATTAAATATAACTTATTAACATTAATCTAACTTAAATCTTATTGTAGTTATTACGCATAATTACCTCAGTCAACGAAGTATTTTCCTGTATTTGTCTGTAAAAAAGATATTTCACACAGATATGAACCGATTCTCACGAATTTTGGTGGGCAGATTGAATATGTATCAAGGAAGAAGTGATTCAATTTAGGAGGCGATCCGGATTATTTGGTGTGGGGAGATTGTAGGCACCAATCAAGCAGGGCAGTACCCAGGGGACGCCACATTGGTATATGATATGGAGTTGCTGGTATTCCTGTTTCATTTGGCTGGCTTCTTTCACTGTTTCTATATGTGACTCACCTACAAAGAGAGTAATCCAGCTAACACTCACAAACACCACCTCTTTCTATTCATTTCACTACACTTAACAAGTACATCACACTCCTTTCCAAGACACCTAAATTACCTCTAACGTACCTTGATTTTAGCTCTTTATCACTCCTTCAACCTTGGGGGAAACACTTATTACAGACAGCTTTGCCTTTTGTCTCCTTCATAGAACAAAAATATCCTGGAACCCATATGCAGAAGAAAATTTAGTCCCATGACACTAATGCTAAAGAACGAGCCAGCGTAGGCGGAGGTATGCTCTCTACCGAGTGACCCTCTAGTTGAACCTAGTGTAATCTAATTTTACATCAATACATATAGCCCCTTTTAACCCTATCAAAATTGAATGTAACCTTGCCTATCTTAACCGTATTTAAACCTTAACCTACCTTAAGGGGAGGTATTTAGTTTGTTCCCTAGACCTCCATCAAGCTTAAAATTACACCCCCTTGAGTCCCTTTCAAGATATATTTGTAAATTTTTCGGTAGAAAAATGTCCCGGCCGAAGGCCGGTTCCTCTTAAATTACAGGCTCGCTATCGCTCGCCAGGATAAAATTGACACCTGAATGGCACGAAAGGTCTTAATATGGGGTGAAAGTTCTTAAAATCGCTAAACTAATGGGGCAAACGTTTTATAATATCAAAAGCAATGGGGCTAAACATGAGGGAGAAAGGGGTCAAGAAAAAAATCCCTCAAGTGGAGATCTCCCCTTAACCTCAGCTGTCATTAACGTAACCACATTTTAATCTAACATTAGAATAGTCCAACTTATATCTTAGTCTAACCTAACTGACTTCCGACTCAGGAGGATGTATGTGGCTCCTTTGTGAATTAGGGTTCCAATATCACAGGGGCACACTAGTTTGAACGAAAAGACTAGTGAACGAAATGACTTGCAGCTAAAGAACCGGATACCAAAAAGCCCATAGAGTGTTTCAGGATGGCGTCACTTCAGCTTCATTCGGGATAACATTAGAGTAGACGAGTAGACGCAGCTTAGGAAAGATCTCTACGATTTCGAGGGGTACAGCCTACCTCTATTAACTCTTTGATAGCCACAGATCCTTCCTAAGCTAAAGAAAATGGCGAATGTATCAATTAATAATAAATAAAGGGGTAAGCTTACTGAAGGTGTTAACATGGGCTTTGGAGTAAAAGTGGATGCTACTGGTGTTGACATTAGAGTTAAAGTAGGATCCATTTTCACCTTAGCCTTATCGTGATGGGATAAAAAGCTAGATAATGCGACTGAGAAGACAGGTTTATCATGTTAGATAAGTTTTTATCCTACCCCCTTGAGGTTTATGACGCGTTTGGCAGGTTTTTATGGCTGTTATTAGAAAACTTTGTTCAGATTTAGAAGGGTATGTGGAAGTCAGAAGGTTAGCCTAGTTGAGACAGTCTTTGCCCTTTTACTTCCCACAGATCCTTCCTAAGCTGTTCGGGTAAGTTAAGTATTGGCCCAGACAGTAGTTTGATGGAGAGTCGTTTAGGGAGACCACCACCATTACCAAGACACCTTCATTAACACCACGACCACCACTATTACCATTAAAACACCAACACTGGACCTCTATCAACACCACACCATGAATATCACAGCCAACACCAGCACAACCATCAACGCTACCACCAACAACACACCATCACAACACCACCACCACCACCGTCACCACCAATCCAAGACAATCATATAAATACCACAACACCTGTTTTCAATACCACACCACAAGCAACTCACAACCACCACCAAAACACCAACACTGTGACGTTGGTATAGAGGTATGGGCAGCAGTGTTGGAGAGTCATTTAGTGAGACTCCGGCAACAAACCCACAATCATCAACACAACCACCACCAACGCACTACCACACCACCACCACAACACCATTACAATGACAGGGACGTTGGTATAATGGCAGCAGTGTTGGAGGAGGGTCAGTTAGGGGGACACAACCAAAGTTGATATATATATATATATATATATATATATATATATATATATATATATATATATATATATATATAGTGTATAGGCCTATATACTTTGAACACAACCACTATCTCCACGGTGATACCACCAATCACAGAAAACCACCATTGCCACTAACAACACCAAACCACACCCAACACCACCACAATACACCACGCCACCACCATCACTACTCTGCCACAGTGACAGTGACGTTGCCATTGTAGTCCAGCCAGCAGTGTGTTGGAGGTCGTTTAGGAAGACAACACCACAACACCACCACTACCATCACCATATCAACACCACACCACAACCAAATCACAACCACCATAAAACACTACCATAACCACACAACCACACAACCACCACAACCCCAATGGTCTACCACAGTGACAGTGACGTTGCTATATTGGACCTCAGCAGCGTGTTAAAAGGCAAAGAGGGTCGTTTAGAGAGACACCACTAGCATTAATACCACTACAACCACCATCACAACCACATTACAACACCACACCACATCACCACTACAATATACCACCATCACAAACAACACCACCACGAGAACACCATCACAACACCTCATCAAGGAGGTAAGATATCTTACCTCCATGCATCACACAACCCCCTCAGTACACGTACACCACAACACCACCAACCACTACAACACCACCACCACAGTGACGTTGCTATAGTGGACCTCAGCTTCGCCTCAGCAGTGTGTTGAAGGGTCGTTTAGGATGACACAACCAACAACACCACTACAAGACCATAAACACCAAACCAAGACCATCACAGAAACACCACCACCTACCATCATGAAAACACCACATAACCACCACCACCAACACCAACCACCACCACCAACATCAACCACCACCACCACCACCAACATCAACCACCACCACCACCACCAATCACCATTCCACCGCAGTGACTTTGCTATAGTGGTCTGAGCAGTGTGTTGGAGGGTCGTTTAGGGAGACAAAGGAACTGTTTATCAAGTCAGGGCCCAAGTGTCCTCCCCCATTATGCCCCCAGATGGACCCGCCCGTCACTCCCTTTTCATTCAGTCTCCCCTCCCCTCCCCCGACCCACCCGTTTTTTATTTTGTTTTTGTTTTATTTTGGTTTCTTCCCTTCCTGGTTAATTTTACGAGCCACTCATAACCTTAGGGTGTTTTTTATTCCTTTGACTGCCATGATTACAATACTTTCTTACCTTTATTTTGTTTTCAATTGTGTTATTTATATGTTTTCTCGTTTTGTGTTCCTTTTGTGTTCATGTTGCAACCCCTCATTACCTTAGGCTCTGATGTGTGTGTTTTTCTTTAACCTTCATGATTAAAAAATTTTTGTTAAGTGGTTTGAATATTTTTATTTTTGTTTACGTTTCTATTTCTCGTTAATATTTGCAACTCATTCATACAACTTAACTATTGGATTATTTTCTGATTGATGTTTTTTTATATATTCCATTCCTGTTCTCGTTTTCGCATAATGTGTGTTTTTTTTATACTGTGCCTCTGAACTTTTTTTTGGGCTTTATTTTATCGCATTTAGTTAATATGGAAGCCATTGATAACCTTAAGGGGAGGTATTTAGTTTATTCCCTAAACCTCCATCAAGCTTAAAATTAAACCCCCTTGACCCCCTTTCAAGATAAATTTGGACATTTTTCGGTAGAAAAATGTCCCGGCCGAAGGCCGGTTCCTCTTAAATTACAGGCTCGCTATCGCTCGCCAGGATAAAATCGACACCTAAATGGTACGAAAGGTCTTAAAATTTATAGAAATCGGGCGAACGTTCTTAAAATCGCCAAACTAATGGGGTGAACATCTTAAAAAATCAAAAGCAATGGGGCTAAACATGAGGGAGAAAGAGGTCAAGAAAAAAATCCCTCAAGTGGAAATCTCCCCTTAAGCTGTGTTTTGATTTGATTGCCATAAAGCTTTTTTGATTTGATTGCCATAAAGCTTTTTGGATTTGATTGCCATAAAGCTTTTTGGATTTGATTGCCATAAAGCTTTGTTGTGCCCTTCCATTTGATGTTGGTCTTTTAACATGCATTTATTTTCTTATTTTTACACATGGAGACGCGCAGACACAGCTACAGAGGAATAAAATATATAAGAACATAAGAACATAAGAAAATGGGAGTCTGCAGAAAGCCGATTGGCCTAAGCAAGGCAGATCCCTGTCCCACACAACCCCAATTACAAAGCCCAATTATAGGCTCAACACTCTAATACCCTGAGGATCATCTTACCAAAACGGTTAGAGATTAACGCAGGATTACGGGGGTCTGCAGAGCGCTGATTGGCCCAACCCTGCTGATCCCCCTTCACACCCAACCCTTCTCGTCCATATGCTTATCCAATTTTATCTTAAGCTCCCTATCGTTTTTAATCCCACTATAGCACTTGGTAGTCCATTCCACCCATCTACAAACTCTGTTACCAAACCAATATTTGCCTATATCTTTTTCTGAAACGAAATTTATCTAATTTGAAACCATTGGTAACGAGTTCTTTCGCTATCACTGAGCTTTAGTACATTTGTCATGTCCCCTTTGTTAATCCCACTAACCCACTTGAACACCTCTATCATATCCCCTCTAACTCTGCGTCTCTCTAACGAATGTAAGCCTAATTTCTTCAACCTTTCTTTATACGCAATATTTCTAATATTATGGATACTTTTTGTCATTCTACGTTGTACTCTCTCCAATGAATCTATGTCCATTCTGTAATAAGGACACCAAAATTGAACAGCATAATCCATATGGGGTCTCACTAATGACAAGTAAAGTTTTAAGATAACATCAGCAGTTCTGTTACTCACACTCCTTGAGATGAACCCGAGAATCCTGTTTGCCTTGTTTCGAACGCTTATACACTGTTGTCTAGGCTTCAAATCATTGCTAACAAACACACCTAGATCTTTCTCACAATTCGAGTTTTCTAATTCCACATTAGCTAGTTTATATTTAACATTTGTATGCATCTTCATAATATGATATTTGTATGCATATCTAAATATTCAGTATGTATTTGGATATATGCCTATTATATATAAAAACAACACTTATAGGTACATACGTAATCACAACACACACATATCACACCACATAATTATAGATACCGATACACACACACACATAATCACACCACAAAATAAATACTGACACACACACCACATATATATATACCGACACACACAAGCACACACACATAATACACCACATACATACAGTATATACAGACACACACACACACACACACACACATACATATAATCACACCACATATACAGTAGATACCGACACACACACACCACATAAATACCGACACACACACACACACACACACGCAATCACACCACATTTTTTTTCTATGTGAATGAGGGAGACAAAAGGCATAACTGCCTGCAGCGAGTGCTTCCCCCGATTTCAAAGAGTGACAGGGCCGAAATCAAGGGACGTTCGAGCTAAAATACCTGGACACACGGAGTTTGAAGCAATTTAAGTCATAGGAAGAGGGAAAGACTGATTCTGGGAGAGTTCCAGAGCTCAGCAGTTGAATAGAAGAAAGTCTGAGAATAGCGTTTCACTCTTGGGTTGGAGAGTTGCACAGAGTAGGAGTGGGATTGTGTTGCAAGGCGGGTACTACGTACCCTACGTAGAGGAGGTGGTATACACTGGGAAAACTCCGAGGAACACTGATTATTGTATTAGCGATAGAATAGTGAGAGAGACGCAACATTGCGGCGAAGAGAGAGAGAGAGAGATTGCAGAGAGTTGGTGAGTGGACGGGAGTTAATGATACTATACGAAAGGCTTTCCTTTCTACTTTATCTAGGAGTGCGGTGTGAGAAGATCCTCCCTCCCCCCCCCCCCCCCCCCCACACACACACACACACACACACACACACACACCCTCACTTCCTACTATAATAAATGGCACCATAAGCTGCTCCATATCTTACATACGGAGCAGAAAGACTCTCATCTGTTAAATTTTGGAACTAGATTACACACGAAAGCAGAGACTGAATTAACATAATGTATACACTCATTTATCAGCCTATTCATATAGTATTTGTTATTCATCATGAAAGATTATAGAGGAAAGGGTAAACACGCTAGGATTATGTTCTCTCATTTGGTTTAAAGGAGTGAAATACCCCGTCTCCCCCCCCCCACCCCCCCAAACAATAATAAATATGAAATAGGGCCTACAATATATAAAAACAAAACAAAATATATATATATACCGTATATAAATAATTAAATGATAATAATAACAAATATATATATATATATATATATATATATATATATATATATATATATATATACATTAGGAAATAACAAAACATATGAACACAAATATAATTTAGAACAAAAATAGTTAAATAACAATTTAGTACTCTTTTACCTCCGTTGGAAACCGACGAGAGGCTTATTACCGTTCGTCTCACTCTTGCTGTTCTGCTTGTTCTGGATCAGCCGAAAGAGTTGTCAAGGGGGAGAGAGACAAGGCAGGTCGAGAAGGGTTTGGAGGGGCTAGGTGATTGGCAACGTTCGACGGAGGCCATCAGTGCTTTGCAATGATTGTTTTGTTCTCTCTCTCTCTCTAGTTAATTTTGTAAGTAATTTTGTCTCCAATAATTTATTAATTATTATTTGTATTCGGGTTTCTTTGTGTTGTATTATATTTATATTAATTACGCCCTGCTCACCTTTCATTACGCCCTACTCACCTTTCATTACGCCCTGCTCACCTTTCATTACGCCCTACTCACCTTTCATTACGCCCTACTCACCTTTCATTACGCCCTACTCACCTTTCATTACGCCCTACTCACCTTTCATTACGCCCTGCTCACCTTTCATTACGCCCTACTCACCTTTCATTACGCCCTACTCACCTTTCATTACGCCCTACTCACCTTTCATTACGCCCTACTCACCTTTCATTACGCCCTACTCACCTTTCATTACGCCCTACTCACCTTTCATTACGCCCTACTCACCTTTCATTACGCCCTACTCACCTTTCATTACGCCCCTACTCACCTTTCATTACGCCCTACCCACCTTTCATTCGGCGCTACTCACCTTTCATTACGCCCTACTCACCTTTCATTACGCCCTACTCACCTTTCATTACGCCCTACTCACCTTTCATTACGCCCTACTCACCTTTCATTACGCCCTACTCACCTTTCATTACGCCCTACTCACCTTTCATTACGCCCTACTCACCTTTCATTACGCCCTACTCACCTTTCATTACGCCCTACTCACCTTTCATTACGCCCTACTCACCTTTCATTACGCCCTACTCACCTTTCATTACGCCCTACTCACCTTTCATTACGCCCTACTCACCTTTCATTACGCCCTACTCACCTTTCATTACGTCCTACTCACCTTTCATTACGTCCTACTCACCTTTCATTACGCCCTGCTCACCTTTCATTACGCCCTACTCACCTTTCATTACGCCCTACTCACCTTTCATTACGCCCTACTCACCTTTCATTACGCCCTACGCCCTACTCACCTTTCATTACGCCCTACTCACCTTTCATTACGCCCTACTCACCTTTCATTACGCCCTACTCACCTTTCATTACGTCCTACTCACCTTTAATTACGCCCTACTCACCTTTCATTACGCCCTACTCACCTTTCATTACGCCCTACTCACCTTTCATTCCTTAAGGGAGCCCACCTCGCTTTTTTTCTCTTTCTCTCCCTCTCTCTTTGGCTTGTATCTATTCGGCCCCATTCAGCCTACTGTTTGAAGACGTTTACCCCCATCCAGGTGTCAATATTTTCCTGGCGAGCGGAAGCGAGCCAGCATATATATATATATATATTTTTTTTTACAGCAAGCTAAATGTGTACATTTTTCGATAGAAAAATTTCTCCGGCAAAGCCGGATTTCTCCATACAATGCTGGCTCGCTATCGCTCGCCAGGAAGAAATCGACATCTGGATGGGGATAAACGTCTTAAAACAGTTTGCTGATTGGGGCCGAATGGATACAAGCCAGGGAAAGAGAGAAAAGGAGAGAAAGATAAAAAAAAAAACGATGACCCCCCCCCCCCCCAGCCCCCCGCCATAATGTTTAATTTGTTTTTCTTTGGAGTTCAACAGGTTCTCATTTCCTCTTACGACAAACGAGAGCATAAATCCCTCTCTTATTCTCAGACAGAACTGAAAGAGTGTCATATATTCTCAGACAGAACTGAAAGAGTGTCATATATTTAATTCTTGAGCTAGATTAGATGTGAGAGCAGAGACTAAGTTAACACGATCAAGACACCTGTTTGTTATTCTAGTTTTTATCATGCTACTTTATTCAGCGTACGAGATGAACGTTCAGAGGATATGCAAATGACTAGCTACTATGTACGGTTGCGCTAATAAGTCATGGCCCGGCTGTCATTACGTTTGGCTCGCTCTGTGCTGTATTAATGTCTGTTAGATGTTGAATAGGGTGGGTATGTGTAGGAACATGTTTGTATATTTCACTCCATATGAAAAAAATGACGCTTAGATATTGCTGATACCAATTATTGATAAAAACAGACTTGGTGCCGAGACATGACTTATTAGCTCGATTGTACTCCAACATGATAAATAATGGTGATTCAAAAGCCGAATTTCCACATGATTTAGAAGTGTATTTTATTGTATACCGAAGGAACAATATTATTCTAATGATCACGAGGACTATATATTATTTTCTTTTATATAATTTAAACAACAAATACAGTTGAAAAATAAAATAAAAATACACGCGTGAAATACAATACGATTTTACTATCAGCTGGGACTTAAACCACCGACATACACCCATTCGATGTAAGTTAGGCAGCTTCGAAAATTTGAAGTCAAGGCTAATGTCCCGGAGTATACACACGCTTGATATACAATAATGACAAATAAATAAATATATAAATAATTAATTGTCTTTCCACATAATTGATAAGACTGTTTGTTTAGAAACTTGAGTTAAAATCTAGTTTAAACGATGGAATCCTTTTTATATGTTTTGGTCATTCACAACGCTAAATTAACCCTTTCAAGATCCGTTGAGGCAGTTCTTTTCGAGTTTCTGGCTATTATTAGACGATTGTACAGTATTTACAGTAGATTGGGAAGGTCATAGGGAAGCCAGAGGGTTGATTGAGATAGTCTTTATCCTTTGTAATTCCCACAGAGCCTTCCTAAGCTGTATATAATCGTCGAATGATAGCCAGAATATACTGTCAAAGCGTGTCATAATCCTCAAGGGGTTAATATTGATAAACAATTGAAAGCATTATAAACGTATCGGAAGGCTTGTTGTAGGTAAATTATTATTAATATGAATACTAAATTAAGCTAAACCAACTAAAGCGTCCATTTATTAAATTTTTGCATATACCATAACTAGGAAATATTACCGCTCAAAGAAACACGCGAAATACTACATAGACCCACTCGATAATAATAGAGGAATTTCCATATGATTTACAGATTGGTTACCTACAAGAGCAACGACTAAATTAAAGCGATCAAGATATATATATAAAGTTATTGTTACATTTCACACGCGAGATTACCGCTCAAAGGAACACCTGGAATACTCTAAGCACATCCACTTGGTTAATTTTAAAAGGATACTAAAATAGTGTGATTTCCGTATGATAAATAAGGTAGTTAGTGTTTGAATGAGTGTCCCTTAAGGGGAGGTATTTAGTTTGTTCCATAGACCTCCATCAAACTTAAAATTACACCCCCTTGAGTCCCTTTCAAGATAAATTTGTAAATTTTTCGGTAGAAAAATGTCCCGGCCGAAGGCCGGTGCCTCTTAAATTACAGGCTCGCTATCGCTCGCCAGGATAAAATCGACACCTGAATTGCACGAAAGGTCTTAAAATCGCTAAACTAATGGGGCAAACGTTTCATAATATCAAAAGCAATTGGACTATACATGAGGGAGAAAGGGGTCCAGAAAATAATCCCTCAAGTGGAAATCTCCCCTTAACTCCCAGCCAAACACGGTAAGGGGTAACTTAAATAGAGAGCCTTAGTTTATAGAGATTGGACACCTGGTTACATGTTGTGTCTATATATTACTGTAAGAATATCGTAATATGAAAAATTGTGTGTTCACTTTTGGAGTTTGTTAAGTTGTCACTAATGATACGAAACACATGAAATTCACTTTTGGAGTTTGTTAAGTTGTTGCAAATGATACGAAACACATGAAATTCACTTCTGGAGTTTGTTAAGTTGTTGCTAATGATACGAAACACATGAAATTCACTTTTGGAGTTTGTTAAGTTGTTGCTAATGATACGAAACACATGAAATTCACTTTTGGAGTTTGTTAAGTTGTTGCTAATGATAACGAAACACATGAAATTCACTTTTGGAGTTTGTTAAGTTGTTGCTAATGATACGAAACACATGAAATTCACTTTTGGAGTTTGTTAAGTTGTTGCAAATGATACGAAACACATGAAATTCACTTCTGGAGTTTGTTAAGTTGTTGTTAATGATACGAAACACATGAAATTCACTTCTGGAGTTTGTTAAGTTGTTGCTAATGATACGAAACACATGAAATTCACTTTTGGAGTTTGTTAAGTTGTTGCTAATGATACGAAACACATGAAATTCACTTTTGGAGTTTGTTAAGTTGTTGCTAATGATACGAAACACATGAAATTCACTTTTGGAGTTTGTTAAGTTGTTGTTAATGATACGAAACACATGAAATTCACTTCTGGAGTTTGTTAAGTTGTTGCTAATGATACGAAACACATGAAAATTCACTTTTGGAGTTTGTTAAGTTGTTGTTAATGATACGAAACACATGAAATTCACTTCTGGAGTTTGTTAAGTTGTTGTTAATGATACGAAACACATGAAATTCACTTCTGGAGTTTGTTAAGTTGTTGCTAATGATACGAAACACATGAAATTCACTTTTGGAGTTTGTTAAGTTGTTGTTAATGATACGAAACACATGAAATTCACTTTTGGAGTTTGTTAAGTTGTTGCTAATGATACGAAACACATGAAATTCACTTTTGGAGTTTGTTAAGTTGTTGTTAATGATACGAAACACATGAAATTCACTTTTGGAGTTTGTTAAGTTGTTGCTAATGATACGAAACACATGAAATTCACTTTTGGAGTTTTGTTAAGTTGTTGCTAATGATACGAAACACATGAAATTCACTTTTGGAGTTTGTTAAGTTGTTGTTAATGATACGAAACACATGAAATTCACTTTTGGAGTTTGTTAAGTTGTTGTTAATGATACGAAACACATGAAATTCACTTTTGGAGTTTGTTAAGTTGTTGCTAATGATACGAAACACATGAAATTCACTTTTGGAGTTTGTTAAGTTGTTGCTAATGATACGAAACACATGAAATTCACTTTTGGAGTTTGTTAAGTTGTTGCTAATGATACGAAACACATGAAATTCACTTTTGGAGTTTGTTAAGTTGTTGCAAATGATACGAAACACATGAAATTCACTTTTGGAGTTTGTTAAGTTGTTGCAAATGATACGAAACACATGAAATTCACTTTTGGAGTTTGTTAAGTTGTTGCTAATGATACGAAACACATGAAATAGTATGTTTTATGAATGAATATAACATGTGAGGTGAAGCCAGTGAATTTAGGGCTGTTGGCTAATTGAGGTGTTCTATGCTTTTGGCTGATGTGTTTTCCTTTTGCTGTCCTCCCCTGTTTCCTTAATCCTACTATAGTTTGCTATGTGTGTGTGTGTGTGTGTGTGTGTGAAAGAGAGAGAGAGAGAGAGAGAGAGATTGTGTGTGTGTGTGTGTGTGTGTGTGTGTGTGTGTGTGTGTGTGTGTGTGTGTGTGTGCACTTATCTGATTGTGTATGTGTGTGCATTAATTAAGACCCCATCATCCCTACATTCCGTTCTGGGTCACTACTTTTCCGGGTGTGTGTGTGTGTGTGTGTGTGTGTGGTTGTGTGTGTGTGTGTGTGTGTGTGTGTTTGTGTGTTTGTGTATGTGAGAGAGATAGAGGGGGGAGGGGCGTGTGCAAGAGAAAGATGAAGTCAATCCAGATAGGTATAACATTTTGTTTTGTTTTATCATAGTTAAAGTGCTTCTAATTATACCTACCTCTCTCTCTCTCTCTCCCTCCCTCCCCGTCTCTCTCTCTCTCTCTCTCTCTCTCTCTCACACACACACATACACAACCCCTCCCCCACACATACACAAACCCATATACACACACAATTGCTACACGCACACACACACAGCACTTTAACGGCCTCGTGGCGCAACGGATAACGCGTCTGACTACGGATCAGAAGATTCCAGGTTCGAATCCTGGCGAGGTCGCAAAATATTTTTGTACTCTATAGTCGATATATTTGTTTCTCCTTTTTACCAGATTCAGATACAGAAATGAGTGACCCGTAAAATCACATAAATCACATATATCTGCATTAATCTCAGCATCTCTAGTTTGGCAGTTTATGAATTAACCCTATCAGTCTCTCTCTCTCTCTCTCTCTCTCTCTCTCTCTCTCTCTCTCTCTCTCTCTCTCTCTCATTATTTAAGTCTTACAGCTCTTTATTCTTCCTTTAATTCGTAGACAATAACATTTTCACACAACTGAATTATCCTGTGCCTTGGCCTCTCAGTTCAATAACATTCCAACATCCATCCCTCTCTCTCTCTCTCTCTTAGACACACACACATTCACCTACTCTCACTTTAACTCCTCACTCTCACTCTCTTTCTCTCTCTCACACACACATTCACCTACTCTCACTTTAACTCCTCACTCTCACTCTCACTCACTCTCTCTCTCTCTCTCTCTCTCTCCACTCAATACATACTCCCCACAAATCTTCCAATAATCTGGACCCCCATTACTCCAAGATCAACACGCTGTCAAGATGAGCTGATCAGAATAATGTATATAAGTATAGGCCTAAGCTATCCCGGTAGCCTCAAACATCTTCATAGGCTTGTATTCATTAGTTCTATTAGTTTGTCTTTACTTTTAGTATACTGTATATGTACTGTATATATGCCTTGTGTGGGCCGATCGGCTTCCTGCAGACTCCCATTTTCTTATGTTCTTATTATTTAGTAAACAAATGCACTGGCCAAAGGCCGCTTCCTCCTAAATTGCAGGGTCGCTATCCTTAAATGGCATGAAAGGTCTTAAAATTGACAAAGAAATGTGACAACACTTCTTAAACTCGCCCAACAAATAAAGCAAGCTTCTTAAAATCTCAAAAGTAATGGGGCTAAACATGAGGGAGAAAGGAGTCCAGAAAACCTACGCCCTACAGATGGTATCAAACGTAGCCCCCGCACATAATCATATATCACCCAGGCGCCTTGGGTTTATCACTGGCTTCAAGGGTGACATACTGATAGCCCTTATCTTGGTGTGTGTGTGTGTGTGTGTGTGTGTGTGTGTGTGTGTGTGTGTGTGTGTGTGTGTGTGTGTGTGTGTGTGTGTGTGTGTGTGTGTGTGTGTGTGTGTGTGTGTGTGTGTGTGTGTGTATAAAATCGTCTAACAATACCCTGCATGAAAGGAATCAAAGGCACCATGGCACCGAAATAATGATTTATTTATATACTTATTTATTTCATTTTATTTCATTCTATTTATTTGTTTTTCAGGGGGGGGGGCGGTGCACTCTTTTACATAAATATACACAACCAGAATGAATGAAGGTTATTATAGTAGACGAATTTGCATACAACTTTCCGATTCCCTAGCAGGACGAGGGCGAGGAGGAGACATTAGGGCAGACTCCCCTCACACAGTAGGTCTCTTGTTCACTATAGCTATAGTCCTCTTTCCCCATTTTAGGGTTCCCTGGATTAGCTACTGACTCACTGCTGATTAACTAGATGACTGACTGACTGACTGACTGTTTAACCTGGCGAACACATTTCACCATTAGTAGCTGATTTATCGTTGTTTAATGGATACGTGAGAAAATGTCATGTCTGAATCATATTAATGCTAAGCTTTCACAATAACACCCCATTTAGCTATAACAAAATTGTAATAGCTGGATAATTATAATGGGGATAAGTAATTTGCTAGCCAGTTAAAAAAATATAATAGAAAGATAATTCTAAAATGGGGATAATTAAATTCCTCGCCAGTAAAAAAAAATAAAAAAAATAAAAATAAAATAAGAACTTAAAAATGGGATAAGTATTTTTTTTCTCGCTAGTTTAAAGCAAATAACTATAGTACTTATTTCGCTATCCACTGACTGTATATTGCTATAGGTTTAAGGTCTCCAAAATGGCGGCAGGGTATAACATAAGTTGTCCGGTGTGTGTATATTATAAAACCTGTGTTATAAAGGCCTTCTGAAGGACTGCGTACCTAGAGGTGAATAAGCGGGTAATGATCTGTGAATACCTACCAGGGAGAGTGAGAGTGAAAGTGTGTGTGTGCGAGAGAGAGAGAGAGAGAGAGAGAGAGAGAGAGAGAGAGAGAGAGAGAGAGAGAGAGAGAGAGAGAGAGATAGAGAGAGAGGAGAGAGAGAGAGAGAGAAGAGAGAGAGAGAGAGAGAGAGAGAGAGAAGAAGAGAGAAGAAGAGAGAGAGAGAGAGAGAGAGAGAGAGCTAATTTATGATAGCCATATTATCAAGCAATACCGGTATAAGACAGATAATGGCACACTTGTTATTACGGTTCATACTTTCTTCACATTACCAAAATTCGACCAAGATGCTTAGCCTTAAATGTCCAGTGCCCCGTTAAATTAACACACACACACGCACATACACACACGCACTCGCTCACACTAATCCACTGTATGGACACTTGATCCTCAGTGTTTTGGAGGACAAGCAGCCTAGAGGGGTCACTAGACCTGTTGTTGCCTGATTTCCTGTGTACACACACATAAACAGACACACATGACCCCCTCTTTTAGTTCTAAGTGAAGTAAAACGGCCTCTATACTCCCCCTCCTCCCCAGCTGATGATAGAGATAATATAATATGTTAGGGCCCCCAGATCCCCCGACACTCTCCAGCCTTTGTCCTGTAGCCCAGTGTGATAGATCGGGGGAGAGTCTGGGGGCAGCAGCAGTCTGATACTACGATACGGAAGTCTTGGTCGACGGTATGTAGAGCGGGGAGGAATTTATTGTATTTTTTTCCTAAGCAGAGAAACGGGATTAATATTCAATTTATTTTAACTTTTCTATAACTAAGGAGAATATGAGAAACAAGCTAACTCTCTGAAGTAACCTGACCTAACATTCTACCAAGTGTTATTTTTGTTTCGTATGTTTATGAAGGAGACTAAAGGCAAAGCTGCCAATAACAAGTGTCTCCGCTATAATTGAAAGGGTGACAGAGCCACATTAAGGGAATTTGGTGGGCATCGTCTAAAATCGTCTAAATTTAGCTAGAATTATATTAGAAAGGCGTCGTCGGTACACTAGGGGTTAAGGTTTGTGTGAACTGTAAAACCTCCTAAACCGTATCATGGACGTGGAGAACTGTGTCCAGGACTGGGTGGCCAAATGCGTGTCATGTTAAGTTACCGCAATAAGTGAGACCCCCGACTTTGCTTCAAGCCCCAGTACACACGACAAAGAGAGACTCATTAATATCGACCAGTTTCATTATATATTTACTACTTCTCCTCTTCATCGTCTTTTATTTATACTTTCTAGAATTTCCTTTCTAGAATTAATGAATGGGGACAAGAGAATCTAGTTTCCTTTAATGCACAGAAAACCAAGTACATTCAATTTTCTAACCGACAGAATCTCACTGACTCCCATATATTTTTTAATGATGTAAATATTCCCACTTCCCCTAGTATTGACATTCTCGGTGTAACATTAACTACTAACTTGAGCTGGACACATTATGTTAGAAGCATTGCTAAGAATGCCTCTAAAAAAACGGGACTCCTGTACAGAGTTCGAGAATTCTTCACTGACGAGCAGCTGGCCGTAATATTTAATGGTCATGTGCGCTCTCAGATGGATTACTGTTCACCTCTGTGGGGTGGAAGTGGAGTGGTTGCATTGAGGCAGCTGGACAAAATTCAAAATAAAGCTATTAGATTAATCAATAACCCTGCAATCACACAGGACCTTCTCCATTAGCCATACGAAGAAACGTTGCATCCCTTGCATTATTCTACAGATATTTTCACAGCAATGTTCCGAGGAACTTGCTTCAATTGTGCCGCCTCTCCACATCTTTCCCCGTAGAACTAGGGCAGCTGAGAGCGCCCATGAATTTACACTTTCTCCTCCACAATGCAGAACTTCTGCTTATCAGAATTCATTTATCCCCAGAGCTCCTACTCTTTGGAATTCACTTCCCTCGAATTGCTTTCCACAAACTTACAATCAACAAATGTTTAAATCCAGTTGTTACAAACATTTTATGAATGGAGGATGCCTTTAGGCACATGGACCTTTTTGTTTTATCTGTGTTTTTCCTTCCTCCATTCATTGTCTCTTAAAAAAAAAAAAAAAAAAAAAAACTTGTCGAATTACCAAGTAACTTTAGCCTCGTCTTATAATATATAATTATTGCTGTTCTGCTGTTCCCCGTCTTCAACATTTATTATGCCTTCTTTCTCCTCATTAACATTTATCTATGCACTTTTCTTCTCTTATCTTTATATTTTCTTCTTCCTCATTTATTTCCTTCTTATCTTATTCCTCTTTGTCTTTCTTTTCCTCCTCCATCTCTCCTCCTGCTCCTTTATTTTCCTCCTCCCTCTCTTCTCCTCCTCCTCTCCCCTATGATAGATGAGCGTCCATTCATCCCTCTGAGAGCCCCACTAAAGACCCTCTCTCTCCCTCTCCCTCCTCTCTCAATACCCCTGGCCCTACTCTCCTTAATACTGTCCTTTAATCCTCCCTTTACTTCTTTTACACCCTCTCCAGAGTTAAGTGCTTGGCTACTTTCCGGAGGTTTTGTTATGATCGACATGTTAGAGCGATTTTACGGTATTTTTCTTTATTTTTCCTCGGCAAATCTGGTCTGGAATCATCTGAAATATTCGTTTTATAAGATTTCAGACAACTTTAACAATCTAATCCCAGCAAAATAGCCACTACCGACGAAAGACAACTCCAAATTGCTGCCAGATATTAAGATAGTGCTCGAAAGTGGCTGGACAAATTATATACAATGCCCCTGGCCCTACAGTACTTCCCGTTTGTTAGGGTACACCAGGATTTTAAAATTAACTGACAACTTAACTTAAATTCTATGCATTCGTTGTTTAAAGTTGTTTCCAATCATCTTTAAATTACCACTCGTTGCATTCCCCGTTATGACTGTCAATTTATTGCTGTTCTCTTTGGAATAATACAATATTCATCATCAAGCATGTCAACTAACTTTTCAATCAAGTTGTCCCTTCTGATAGTATAAATTTGAAGCTAACTTGTGGAATAAAATTGGTACTTCTGTTTTTTTTTAAAGTATGATGCTGCATGCCATTTATTCCTCTTGTATATTTTCTCTAATCATCTGGTATGATTATTATGGAGTGTAATTTCTGGTATGTTAATGTGCAGTCTCATGAGCTAGCCCTTGACCTTTCGTCTATTTCAAGTGCAGCCATATCCAATAGTTGTCCTTAAAACTTTCATAGTAACTCATTAAGCCGGTGTCTCACGAGCGATTTTTCCGTCAATTTTACGGGCAATTGTTGTCTGCCACCTTGAAAATATAAGTTCCATTAGAAATATACTAGCTAACACAATTGACGTTCGATCTAGTTTCCGATGCCAATACGAAGAAGCCTCAACACAATACGAAAATAAACTTGCTCGTTATACATTGCCGAAAAATGCACTAGTGTGACACCCATAAAATGTCCTTAGCCTCGTATCTGTTTCTTTGTGTAAATATACAACCATCTGGATTACTTGATATGTACATTTTGGTGTACTTTAAATAATGTGTATCAATTTACGCTCATTAGTAATTATCTGTTAAAACCTGTGCATAAGAGACAAATGTGAGGGATGTACGAATTGTTATGAGTGACTGTACCTAAGATCTCTGTGGCATCCCGTAAGCCGGTTCATCCCAACCCGGATTTTGTAAAGATGTGAACTAGTGTGAAATTGGTATGTTCCCTAGTGTGTATGTGTGTGTGTGTGTGTGTGTATGTGTCTATAGCTCCAGCTCGGTTAGTGTGTGTGTGTGTGTGTGTGTGTGTGTGTGTGTGTGTGTGTGTGTGTGTGTGTGTGTGTGTGTGTGTGTGTGTGTGTAGCTCGAGCTCGGTTAGTGTGTGTGTGTGTGTGTGTGTGTGTGTGTGTGTGTGTGTGCATGTATGTCTGTGTGTCTCACTTAAGGGGGGATGGTTCACTTTTTGGTCGTTTTTGTTCATGTATTAAATATTTGTCTAGTTTCCTCCCTAGACCTCCATCAACTTAAAAACAAATCCATTAGATTCTCCTAGATATATTTCAAAATTATCTTCCAAAATTACAGGCTCACTATCGTTCGCCAGGGTTTGTTTAATGAGGTGGAAGGACGGAGAGGGAGAGGTAAACCGAGAGAGAGGTGGAATGATGGAGTGAAGGAGTATGAATGAAGGCGGTGCTGGTTGGGAGGAGGGGCATCGACTGACTGGGGACAGAGGTGCGTGGGGGCGTTTCGTTCATGGCCACCCCTTCGAGGATCACGGCGTCAGGTAATAGAGAGATAGATAGAAGTTCACCTCTTCATCCAGATATAGGCTTTGCATGTACAGTTGCCCATATAAGTTCTGTTCCTCGTCGTAATCTGTTGTATTAAAGTAAAATAGTATGATTGAATTGCGATTGTGGTTTCTTTTAATTAGCAGTGGTCTAGTCAGATGAGTTAACCAATGTCTAAGAAACTAGACTCGTAATTCAATCATGCACATTTGATTTCCATGAATAAGATCACGGAGAGGAACAGAACTCATGTGACCAACCATACCCCACACTACACTGTCTCTTGTAAATATGTGACCCAGTGTGAAATTGGTATGTTCTGAGAGAGTAGTGATCTCATTTGTTTATTTTGGTATTTGGGGTTCCTGTATGTGTGGTGGGTGCTGTCTCCTTTATAATCTCCTCTCTCTCTCTCTCTCTCTCTCTCTCTGGCACACATTTTTCTCTGCTACACTACACCTTTGACACTCTCCAGAACTTGCTATTTTCTCCTCCACTGAGCACTGCACGGTAAAAATACACCTTTGTTTTATTTCTATATCTTCCTTCTCCTTTAGTCACACACACACACACACACACACACACACACACACACACACACACACACACACACACACCCCTAACCCTATCCATAAGCGACTATGCCGTTGGAATATTATTTTAAAGTGGTCCCTTTCCACATAGGCTTGGAACCTAGGCACCATGTAATTTACTGAGGTAATATGGACTATGTATTGCACTAAATATAATTTCCTGCCCATCTTGGTAAAGTCATAAGATCTGTGTGGCCAGTGTATCTATATAACTCCATGTAACTCCCTCCCACCACTCCCATTCCTGCCTCTCTCACTACTCTTCCATAGTGATGTAGTGATGTATTACGATGTACAGCGAACCCGGTCGGAAGATTTGCTTTTAAAGTACCAGCAGCTGATCAAGTCGTTTAAGAAGAAGTCATCAAGGATCATCGTCTCAGGAATCGTCCCCCGGCTCGGTGTAGAGAGCCGATTTTACAACATAGCCACCAGCACAAATCGTTGTCTAGCAAACCTCTGCAGAAAGGAGAACGTGGGATTCGTCGACACCTGGGGCAATTTCTACTACGATGACTATTTGTTTTCGGACGATGGAGTTCATCTGAACCAGGTGGGAGCAGCACGTTTTGGGCGTCTTCTCAACGATGCGGTGAAGGATTTTCGGAGAAGAAATCGACTCAGCACAGGACAACCAGGAAGGAGGACCGAAGACAGCGAGGACGGCAACCTACAAAGGAATTAAATACTAATCCGTCAAGAACCGCGAATTTGGATAAAGCTCCACCAACACGACCCAAATTCAAAACCGCCAGGGATAACGACCGAGGACCGAGGACAGCCATGAATGTAAATGTAGATCCGACTAGAACCAAAAATTCGATGAAAGAACGTTCTGTGAGTTCTAAAACCACAACTTTAAAGGTTTTCTATGCAAACGCTCGTAGCATACGCAATAAATTTTCAGATTTAGAGGAACTAGTGTTTACAGAAAATTATGATGTGATTGGCATAACAGAATCTTGGCTCAATACAGAAGATAGAGACTTTTTAGCAGAGTATTCACTTCCCGGTTATGTAATGTTTGAGAACAGCCGAATAAATAAAAATGGAGGTGGCGTTTTATTTTATATCAAAGAAAGTCTTAACCCGACCCTCGTTTCAAAACCTCAAATTGTGAACGTCGACACATCTTTTGTGCTAATAAAGAATAATAAAGGTACAAATATAATACTTGCGTTAATATACAGACCTCCAGCTCAATCAGTGCAAACTGACCGAGAAATTTACGAACAACTTGCAGATGTAAGTAACTCACAAGATACCGTAATTTTTGGCGACTTTAATTTACCTGTGACCAAGTGGGGCGATACTCTTACTTCACACTCCAGACATGACTTGTATACGAACTTGCAAGAGAGTTCGCTTTATCAATTTGTTCGAACGCCGACCCGTGGTAATAACGTTCTTGACATTGTACTTGCAACAAAAGAAGAAGAATTGATAGAGAATTTGAATGTTGGTGATGAATTCAGTAACAGCGACCATCGTACGATAACTTTCACTTTAAAGTTTACTAGTAACGAACCAAATAGTAGCATCGAAAAAGTCCCTAATTTCAAGAAAGCAAACTTCCATAAACTTAGAACTATGTTTAAAGAAACTGACTGGAGCTTTTTAATTAACAATAACGACATAAATACATCTTGGAAGTTATTCGAAACCACTTACCTAAAAGCAGTGCAAGACTGCATATC
>CM064519.1:4072595-4208462 GCA_032716605.1 Paralithodes platypus | reverse complement strand
ATTTTATACTATATTTTAATTACTCCTTATTGATTTCTCTTTTATTTATACTACTATTGTATATTATATACTAATATTTTATATATACTTATTGTTATATATATATACTATTTTATATAATATATTTTAATAACTAGATATATTTTATATAATACTTATCTTTTTACTACTATTTTATATAATACTTTTTCGTCTTCACTTTCAACTCTCACTCCTTTTGCTTTTGTTGTTATTTTTTTCGATTTATTTTTGATTTTGTTGTCTTATTCTACATACTTCTTTTTTTATTGTCGTACATCATTATATTAAACCTTTTAAAGATACTTATTTTATTAAGCCAAGTTCTTTTCTGCTAATCTGGTTACATTATAGACGCTTATATGTAGATTATTAGATTTAGCAGGGTATATGGCCACGCCGGCAGAGGGTTAAGTTTGAGATAGTGTTTTTAACCTTTTCAATCCCACCAGAGCCTTCCTTAGATTGCATCCTATATAAAATCGCACCTAATGATAGCTAGAAATAATATAAAATTATTAATAAAAAATATTATTTAAACAATAATATATAAATAATATCTAATAATCACTTACATAAATTTATATAATAATATAAAAATAATTATTATAAGAATAAAACTGGTTCAAGGTCACAAACAACCAAATGTGCTCAAAAGAAAAACCAATTTCAAATACAAAATAGATTTGGCATCTAATCCTCCTCATAGATCTGCAGAAGGACTTTTTTATATTGATTTACCTATTTGATGTCGTTAAAAAATAAATGTGTTAATGAGTGTTAAAACAAAATGTAGTTAATATTATGCTTCGACTCTCCTATATTTTGTTCCATATTCTTCCTATTTCATTCTCCAATTTTTTATTTCACCATTTTTATCATCATCATTAAATCATCCACATGCAGGGCCTCCCTCCTTTAAGATTATCCTTATCATCATTTTAAGATCATTATTTACTGTATGTGGATCTTACTCCTCCTCCTCTTCCCCGTTCTTCTCTCATTCACTGTTATCTTAGGTCCTCTTCTTTTATTCCTCCCTTCTCCTTAGACTAACCCCTACCTCCGTCCTCCTTCTATTCTCTCCTCGTCATCCTCCTCCTCCGGTCCTCATCCTCCTCGTCCTACTACTACTCCTCCTCCTCATGGCGCAGAAAAATCTTCCGCACTCCTAATCGTTTTCCTTTCCTTCCTCTCCTCCCTCCCTCCCCCCCCGCCTCCCCCCCCCCTCCCCCCTCCTCCTCCTACCCACCTTCTATTATCCTAATTACTCCTCTCTCCTACCTCCTTCCTCTTTCTCCTTACTCCTCGCTATCTAATAAAAACTGCTAATAAAGTGGTTTGGGTTTCATCGGCAGAACAATTCAAATTTCAAATCAGAAAAAAATCACACATACTCTATTCAACTCATTGGTGCGTCCCAATCTCGAATACTGCGTGCAATTCTGGGCACCCGTTACTACCCGAAAAGGACATAAATATAAACTTGAAAGGGTTTGCAACGCCCAGAGTCAATAAAATGATACCTAAGGATTGCGTAATAAACCGTACGAAGCGCGGTTAACTTAAACGAAACTAAATTTGTTGAGCTTAACAAAGCGCAGAATGAGGAGGTGACCTAATAGAGGTTGTTCAAAATCTTCAAGGGATTTCAGCAACAGAAAATGGTTAAGGCGAATTATTTAGAATCACTCAAGCACAACACCGAGAAACAATGGATGTGTATAAGATTATAGGCAAGCGTTTTTTCATTCTCACGAGGCGAAGCATTTCTTCTTCAACCTCTGTTGTGAATAATTGGAACAGACTACCCTCGAACATTGGAAAACTGTAATTACTGTCGAAACATTTAAGAACCATCTGGATAAACACATGGCAAATAACCCCCGATTAACACAGTTTCTTTCAGAATAACGCGCAACGAAATGTCAACGCATTACCGCAATATTATATTGATTTTCATACATCTGTTCCCTGGCAGAATGCTAGTAAATAGAGTTAGCTTAGGTTACAAATTCAACTTCTCTTTGTTCTCACTGTCCTGTCCGAATTTCCGTAGTCAGTTTTTCAATACGGCCATAGGTATTTTTCCTATATGTTTCCATGCCAGCATTAGCTGCAGGGCAGTGGTGGGTGGGGAGGCGCATTCTTCTTTGCTATCCTTTTCTCTTCCTCGTAGTCCGTAGATTAGTAGTTTAAGATATCCAAACTGCCCCGGAACCGGTATCGTAAGGACCAAATAGGTCTTGTTTCAGTTTTGTTTCTCCTCCTTTGTATTCCTTTGTATTCCTCCTCCTCCTCCTCCTCCTCCTCCTCCTCCTTCTCCTCATTAGTCTGGACAATTACATCATCAATCTTGTGTTATTGTCTCCAATAAGCGACTAAGTGAGAGTAAGAGAGAGAGAGAGAGAGAGAGAGAGAGAGAGAGAGAGAGATTAAATTTAGAAGATATATACTATTCTGATAGGTAAATATCAACAGACAGGTTAATACATTGATAGACAAATTGATTCAAATATAAACAAACAGTTAAATAGAGAAATAAATCAAACCGATGTAATGTTTATATTAGCTTGCCATTAAGAAAATATATAATAAAAATACATATAATAATAATAATAATAATAATAATAATATATTTTTCAGTATATTAATGCGCGTTCTATATAAAAAGAACTATAGTCAATCAATAGTTTCTTTCATACAGTATACTAAAATGTGCAATCAACTGCGAAAAAGAAAACCTGTGAACTGTTTCTGGAGGATAAAGAACAGTTCCCACGTAGTTCATTAGGATCGTTGGAAAAGAGAAACTAAGAAAAATAATACAAAAATTATGTCGTGTGAAGGATAGTCACATTTCAACAATTATTATGACCCTTTTTGGGGGGTGAAATATTGTTTATAGCTACTGTATTGTTGTCCCTTTTTGTAACACCTACCATTGTTCACACACATACATATATATAAACACACACACTCACACACACACACACACACACACACACACACTCACACACACTCACACACACTCACACACACACACACACACACACACACACACGCACACATTGGCACCGATGAAAACCCAGAATGAATTTTGTAGAAAGTTGACATAAAATGTATCGAATATTAAAAATAAATAACTTTTAAATTAATATAAAACGAATATGACAATAAATAAGTAATAAATAAGTGTAATAAATAAACTGTGGAAGACATAATTATGAAATGCACAGGTATAAAAACAAACATATTAATAAAGTACTAAATGAACTCAAGGCTACCAATACCACACCAATTAGTGAGTCAAGGCACAAGGGAGCAATTTTTCGCTTCTATAATTCAAACGACCCTGAGACTGACAGTGACAATTCTGGTACAAGGGTGTGGTGTGTGTGTGTGTTTGGCTGTGTGCTTGGCTGTGTGTTTGGCTGTGTGTGTGGTTAGGGTCTATGTATGTGGCTATGTGTGTGTGTGTATATATATATATGAGTATCCATTCATCAAATATAATGGCATTACTGTTGTCATTCTGGATCCAAATTGGGGTACAGCTATAGCAACTACAGTTATGGGACATCAAGTTACCATAAGGAAAACATAAGGGGCATCCTCCTCCTGCAGAACACAAAGGGCATCCTCCTCCTGCAGAACACAATTATACTCTGTTCACTATAGTCTTTTCATTATAATTAGGCCAAAACTCTTGACTCCTAACCTCTATAACTAAAAAACGACTAGAGTAATCGACCTAATATGGGAAGAGTCAGCCAGTGAATAGGTGTGGTAATGTACATCCCATTTGCTCCTCTAGCCCCGTTTGAGTTACAGAGGTTAGGGGTTACAATATCTAGCCTACCTATAATGAATGAGCAACTAACGATCTCAAATTTACTGTATTTAAATCATTTGAAAACAAACCGAAAGCAAAAGTAAAATCTGGTGGTGGGTAATACGGTACGACTTTGTGAACGTGTGTGTACTGTAGGTGTAAGCGGAGGAACGTGCTTTAAGTAACCGTTTTGTTATAGTAGGAACGTCACGAAAGCTAAGATTGATAGAGAGAGGTAGATAGAATGTATGGATAGATAGATAGATACAAATACATAGAGAGGAAGATTGTTAGAGAAAGTTAGATAGAATGCCTGGATAAATAGATAGGTAGATAGATATACAGTAGGTATAAACAGGAACGTGTTTTAAGTAACCGTTGCGTTATAGTAGGAACCTCACGAATGCTGGAGACTGGGTCCACCCTGGGAGTTTGGCCTGTCCACACAACACCTTACGCACTCTAACTTAATTTTGCTTGAATATTTTTGTCGGTATTACTTTTGTTTTATCTGTATATCTACCTATCTATATATCTACTAGCTACCCACCTTTCTACCTACCCACCTACCTACTTACCTACCCACCTACCTACGAAACTACCTACCTATCTATTCACTCACCCCCCACACACACACACATACGCACCCACCCACCCTGTGAGTTTGTTCTGTGCACACACCACCTCACTCACACTGTCTTCATGAAGCTTGGTTCCTGGCATCAGGCACGTTTCTTACTTTTACTCTGTAGACGTTTCCATTTTACACATGTTACGCTTTCCTTACAATGTACAGTCGTGGTCATGCATACTTGAACACCTCCTAATGATGAAAACAAGAACATAATCGTTAAGCATAGTCTATTCATTATAATTCGGCCAAAATCCGGACCATCAACCCCTTGTAATTAAGAAAAGGGCTGGGGCAAATGGGCTATAACTGTCAACACCTATACCATGGCTGACTGTTCCCAAATGGTAGAAATATTGGGTCAATTACTAAGCACCCTTTTGATTAATGAGTGGCTGAGGTCTGATTTTTGGCCTACCTATATTGAACGGGGTATAGATTTATTAATACATTCAAATATATAATTATTATTTTTATATTGGGGAATTAGTTGTGTATTATTTGTATGTCACCTTGAAACATTTGACAAAATAGTGATGGCACATAATAGTGAGGTATTCTGATGAGCAACAGGAGAGAGAGAGAGAGAGAGAGAGAGAGAGAGAGAGAGAGAGAGAGAGAGAGAGAGAGAGAGGTGGGTGAGGGAGATAAGGTTATAGTTCAGCCGTTTGCTCTTGAAACACGTAACTCTCGGGGTCAAGAGTCCCCGGCTGTTTATATTCTCTCTCTCTCACTCTCACTCTCACTCTCACTCTCTCTCTCGTCTTATTTTGTCTGTTTTTCTTCTCGTCCCTTTCTTTATTTCTGCCCCTGTCTCCCTTCTCCTCTCCTCTTTCTCTCATTCTCTCTCTCTCTCTCTCTCTCTCTCTCTCTCTCTCTCTCTCTCTCTCTCTCTCTCTCTCTCTCTCTCTCTCTCTCTCTCTCTCTCTCTCTCTCTCTCTTTCTTTCTCCCTCGACTATTATCGGTATCCTCCCGTCAAGAATAAATAAGTTGCTATTTCATAAGAGCTATTTACATATTATACTTATCAGAATACCTCACTATTAGACTGCCACCGCTATTCAAAATAATCAAAGTGACATTCACAAATAATACCCCAATATAATAATATATATACTGTATATATTTGAATATATGACAAGCCCGAAATTAAATTGACTCGGAATCTTTGTCTGCTTTCCTCTTAAACATTTGCAAACCATCCCTTTTCCCACATTCAATAAGATCAAACTTAGTATTTCATAAACTGTCATAATGTAATGCTTATTAAATTCCTCCACTAACATTTTCCACCACTTAAAAAATCAATTATTACAAAGTGACATGACAAAATATGACAATAAAAAACGCGATCATGACAAGCAAGTGACCATAAATACAAGACGACCTTTTTGCATTGTGTGTAAAACTCCCAGTGGCTGAAGTTTCGCAAATTTGTAACCCATTTAGCGGGTTCATTGTTTTCGGAACGTGACAGACGAGGACTTCATTCACTTGCTCACGAAAGAACGTATGAAAGAACGGACGTATTATTATGGAAACGGACGAGTGATTTTGGTACGTCTATTAGGTGGTATGTGTGTGTGTGTGTGTGTGTGTGTGTGTGTGTGTGTGTGAGAGAGAGAAAGAGAGAGAGAGAGAGAGTGTATGTGTGTGTGTGTGTGTGTGTGTGTGTGTGTGTGTGTGTGTGTGTGTGTGTGTGTGTGTGTGTGTGTGTGTGTGTGTGTGTCCTATCTGTGTGCACATTAATGTTTGTGTTTGTATGTATTTATGTAAACGAGTAAAATGTTGTATGTGTATATCTGATCGTGAAATAACATTATACCTTTGAACTATATTGATTTTACTCTGCTAAAAATATGTAAGTATGTTTAGCATTCTTCTGAGTGATCAGGAGCAATTTATAGCGAGGCCTTCCAGATGGTTAAGTGTCCCATTAATTACTCCTTCCATTCGTCATACATTAGGCTGCCATATCACAGTTGGAATGTTGTACATGCTCAGATTAATATGCAGGATTGTGCATTATTCTTTAACTGCCTTGATGGCGTAATGCATAAATGCGCAGAATTTTGGTGTGAGTTTCCTTGGTTCGAGTCCTTCGAGTGCCACATGTATTTATTGATTTCATTAATTGTATTTAGAAGTAAAGTTGGTTGGTGAAAACAAATATGAATACACACATTCAGGAAAGAGGGACAAACCCTCAAATATCAGAGTATATACAATAATCTGTCAAGGCTGAATAATTGAATGCTACTATTGTCTGTTTTATTCCAACTGATGGTCAATTGAATCCCTTAGTAACTGATGTATCGATACTTAATGAATAGATATGGAATTACTGTGTATCTGCATCATATAAATACGAAGTTATCATAATTAACAACATATATCGCTTCCAATTCTTCATAATAGCTGAGTAATGAAGGTGGGGACATTGAAATTTACCGTCAGCTGAAAGTAAACAGATTATAGTATTTATGTATTTATTTAAGTGTTTTGCTATTATAGGCAAGGTTGTTGTCATGGTTACGGGTGATGTAAACAAAACCACAAAACACGTAAAGCTTGTACTCACTCAGCAACCCAGTGCAGCAGATAGTAGTGTAGGCTAATCTGATTATTGGTATGTAAAGTCTAATAGCATAGTCCTGTTCAGTACCATAGTCCTGATACAGCCAATAATATATGTCAGTGATACTTGTTAATACTACCATATAATTATACTGTACCCGGAAACCTAACCTAGTAATATACACTCACTTCTTCCTAGCAGTAACACAGCCTTGTAACACCGAGTAACAGATGGTAACAAACAGTAACACAAACCACGTCACAGCACACACACACACACAGACACAGACACAAACACACACACACACACCAGTAAACCCAGTAACCCATTCTAGTAACGCCCAATGCTAAACTCCAGTAACACAGTAACATAAAAATAGTACAGTACACATAATTCCTCTCAGCAGTAACACAGCTTTATAACACCCACCACAGCATTATAGAAACAAAGTCCAGTAGCAGCTCCAGGCAGTAACACAACCCATGGAACAGTACCGTACCAGACCCCACCGTAACGTAACCTAATATTCAGTCAACAATCCCCCCCCCCGCCCCCCCGCCCCTCCTCCACCAGTGACGTTGGAGGTAATGTCTTTACACTCCATAACACATGCTACTAACAACCCAGTAACACCTAAGTAACACAACCTAAATACAGTTACTATCAATAACGTTGTTACTTAAGGGGAGGTATTTAGTTTGTTCCCTACTTTTTCATCAAGCCTAAAATTACACCCCCTAGACCCCCTTTCAAGATAAATTTGTAAATTTTTCGGTAGAAAAATGCCCCGGCCGGAGGCCGGTTGCTCTTAAATTACAGGCTCGCTATCGCTCGCCAGGAAAAAATCGACACCTTAACGGCACGAAAGGTCTTAAAATTGACAGAAATGGGGCAAAATGTCTTAAAATATCCAAACTACTAGGGCGAAGGTCTTAAATTCTCAAAAGCAATGGGGCTAAACATGAGGGAGAAAGGGGTCCAGAAAAAAAAACTCGAGTGGAAATCTCCCCTTAATCTTTATAGCTAGGGTTGAATTAGCTATTCTTACTATTTTTCTACCTAACATTTGTAAATTACATAGTTCGCTTATTTGATTCGAGGGCTTAAAATGTATCAGATTTTATAGCCGAGACTTTACCAAGGCCCCACAATGACGTAACCTAATATACAGTCAACAATCCCCACTCCCCAACCAGTAACGTCTTGGGTAATGTCTTCTCCTTCTATAACACATTCTTATTAATACACCAGTAACACAGTCCAGTAACAGTCGGTAACACAACCCACGAAACCATACCGTACAAGCCCCTACATTGACGTAACCAAATATACAGTCAACAATCCTCCCTCCTCCCCTCCCCCCTCTCTGTAACACATTCTAGTAACACACCAGTAACAAAGTCCAATAACAACCAGTAAGACAACCCACGAGACACATAGAAAAAAAAAAAAAAAAAAAAAACTAGCCCCACATTGACGTAACCTAATATACAGTCAACAATCCTCCCTCCCCCCCCTCCCCTCCCCCCCACTCCCTGTAACACATTCTAGTAACACACCAGTAACAAAGTCCAATAACAACCAGTAAGACAACCCACGAGACACAGAAAAAAAAAAAAAAAAAAAAAAAAGCTAGCCCCACATTGACGTAACCTAATATACAGTCAACAATCCTCCCTCCCTCCCCTCCCCCCCACTCCCTGTAACACATTCTAGTAACACACCAGTAACAAAGTCCAATAACAACCAGTAAGACAACCCACGAGACACACAGAAAAAACAAAAACACAAAAACAAAACAAAAACTAGCCCCACATTGACGTAACCTAATATACAGTCAACAATCCCCCCGAACAGTAACGTCTTGGATAATGTCCTCACACTCTCGTTAACCTTCAGGCCTCCTCGTTAAACACCATTACACTTATGTAGGCTGGTGTACGCTTTCCCAGGCGTTCTGTGTATGGTCAAAATCGATGGTTCTCCGAAAACTTTGATAATAATTAATGCGATATGTAGAGAGAGAGGAATTATTTTTTTTATAGTTTTGCGACATGAAAAAGGTAATAGAGTCCTTTCTTTTATTCAATTATCAGCTGCTAATTTCTGGATAATCACATAGATAATTAAGAAAGTCCTACGTGTCACTGTCAGATTAATGCCAAGTTTTCGCAAATAACACAACATTTGGTTATCAAGAAATTGTAATCGCTGAGTGATTAACACTGGGTCAAGTCAAATTCTCGCTAGATCAATACAAAATGCCAACTATTTACACCGGTTATTAAAAACACATATGAACTATTTAAATCATAGTAACATAAAAACAAAAGTACACAGATTATAGACAAAAGTATCGTCGCATTACTGAATTTGACAGTCTATTGATTGTGCCTATACTCGAGTTCTTTCCTCTCAGTGACGTTATGCGTTAAGGGGAGCTTTCCACTTGAGGGATTTTTTTCTTTACCCCTTTCTCCCTCATGTTTAGCCCCATTGCTTTTGAGATTTTAAGACGTTCGCCCCATTAGTTTGGCAATTTTAAGAACTTGCACCCCATTTATGTCACTTTTAAGACCTTTCGTCCCATTTAGGTGTCGATTTTTCCCTGGCGAGCGATAGCGAGCCTGTATTTTAAGAGGAACCGGCCTTTGGCCGGGACATTTTTCTACCGAAAAATGTACAAATTTATCTTGAAAGGGGGTCATGGGGGTGTAATTTCAAGCTTGATAGAAGTCTAGGAAACACACTAAAAACCTCCCCTTAAGGTCAAAATAGTATGATGTACTTAGAATTATCAATTATTATACAGCAGTTAACTGGTCACAACAATAATGTATTAAACTAGACGTCTATGAATGTTTAATTTATATTTATGCATGTTATTAATATGCATTCATAAATTTGTGTATCCATTTGTTTTCTGTGTATGAACAGGCAAAAGTCAACGATGCCTGTGGCAAGTGCAATGCCCCCTCCCCCCAAAATAATGCCCCCTCCCCCCAAAATAATGCCCCCTCCCCCCAAAATAATATATGCAAATATACATATAAAACATGTAAACAGAGGGACAGGGGGCCAAATTCAAGGTACGTTTGAGTCCAAATGTCTAGACACTCGGAGCTTGAATTAGTTTTAAGTCATAGGACGAGGGAAAAATAGATTGTAGGAGAGAGTTTCAGAGTTTACTTGTTGAGTAGCAGAAAGACTGGGAAAATAGGTTTACTCTCAGGTGCAATTTTTGTGTGTAATAAAGGAACGCCAAAGTATATTACATTCAGTATCAGACCGTAACTATGGGAACTGGGTCGAGTGGAGATATACATAGACGTGCATATACACTGACCACACAGACCTTGCGATCCTAGCGAAGTGGTCAGGATTTAATTTCAGTAGAGATAGCAAACCCTAAATAACGAAAAGTGAAAGGAAAGAATGTCACAGCATCAGCTCTCTCTCTCTCTCTCTCTCTCTCTCTCTCTCTCTCTCTCTCTCTCTCTCTCTCTCTCTCTCTCTCTCTCTCTCTCTCTCTCTCTCTCTCTCTCTCTCTCTCTCTCTCTCTCTCTGATTGTAATGATGCTATGCTGAGAACTGATTCCCAGGGAGTAATGAGAGTGGTACCCAGATCATTAGGGCTCTGCTTGGGCCAATTAACATTACCTCTCGTTAGTAGGTAGTGTACAGTCGTCTACATAAGTTATGTTCTACGTGATCTTATGCATGGAATTAAAATGAATGTGATTGAATTAAGTATATGATTTGTTATACATATGTTGATTAAGTGGGAGGTAGTCGCTTTTTCTAGACCCCCTTCTCCATCATGTTTAGCATATCAATTTTGAGATTTTAAGACGTTCGCTCCGTTAGTTTGACGATTTTGTGACTTCGCTCCATTTCTTTTTCAATATTAAGACCTTTCGTGCCATTTAGGAGTCGATTATTTACTGGCAAGCGATAGCGAACCTGTAATGTGAGTGAGTTCACATTATAATATATATATATATATATATATATATATATATATATATATATATATATATATATATATATATATATACACACATTAAAATGTGAACTCACTCACACACTCTCTCTCTCTCTTTCACACACACACACACACACACACACACACACACACACACACACACACACAATAACCCAATTTCTCTATTTTGCATCCAGATAAATAAAGACACCAGAACATTATTCTAAATTATGGCTCACTGTCTCATGCAGTCTTGGGAACCTCTCACTCGTTAATGATATTTATACTGTACACTGCTTTGGAAGGACCTTTAGCAATGTAAGGGGTACAATGCTATCGCTGTTTATCTTTTGACTCTTACATATCACTTGTAAGGTGAATATAACCATCTAATAATAGTCAGAATAGAAAATAACAAAAGTCGTCCTGGTATACTGAATCGGTCAATATAATAGCTTTGAACGTCTTTGGTTGCTTATGTATTATTGCATGATTTGCAACACACTGTTATACTTATTTTTGTTTTTTTGCAGAATAATATATCGATGGGTTATAGTTCACACATTCTGTCTATTGGGCTCTTTCCTTTAGATTGGCTTTAAGTGGACATATTTGATTATTTACTTAAAATACATATACAATTCTTATTTTGATGTTCTTAAAATAGGGGTTTCATTATATGATTAACCCCTTGAGGATCATGACGCGTTTTGACGGTTTATTCTGGCCATCATTAGACGATTTTATTCAGGTTAGGAAGGCCCTCTAGGAATCCAATGGGTCAAATCTAACCCAATTAAGCACTCTGTGACTCCCCAAATGTCTTCCTAAGCTGAATACAATCGTCTAATGATAGCCATAAGCAATTGTCAAAACGCGTCATGTTTATTATTCCCTGCGTGTTTATTATTCCCTGCGTGTTTATTACGTGTATAGCTTTAACCCCTTGAGGATCATGATGCGTTTTCACAGTGTATGCTGGCTGTCATTAGACTAATTTATACAGCTTAGGAGGGATGTGTGGGAATTAAAAAGATAAAGACTGTCACCAATATAGCCAAGGTTAAGGGGGTGACCTGTTTTGGTTCTGTCCTTTTCTATCTTTCTCTGGCTTGTATCCATTTGGCCCCATTCAGCCTACTGTTTAAGACGTTTATCCCCATCCAGGTGTCAATTTTTACTGGTGAGCGGTAGCGAGCCAGCATATTTTTTATTTTTGTTTGACAGCAGGCTAAATTTGTACATTTTTCGATAGAAAAATTTCTCCGGCGAAGCCGGATTTCTTCATATAATGCTGGCTCGCTATCGCTCGCCAGGAAGAAATCGACACCTAGATGGGGATAAACGTCTTAAAATAGTTGGCTGAATGGGGCCGAATGGATACAAGCCAGAGAAAGAGAGAAAAGGACAGAAATAACAAAAAGCAGGTTAAGGGGAGGTATTTAGTTTGTTCCCTAGACCTCCATCAAGCTTAAAATTACACCCCCTTGAGTCCCTTTCAAAATAAATTTTCCGGTAGAAAAATGTCCTGGCCGAAGGCCGGTTCCTCTTAAATTACAGGCTCGCTATCGCTCGCCAGGATAAAATCGACACCTGAATTGCACGAAAGGTCTGAATATGGGGTGAAAGTTCTTAAAATCGCTAAACTAATGGGGCAAACGTTTTATAATATCAAAATCATGAGGGAGAAAGGGGTCAAGAAAAAAAAATCCCTCAAGTGGAGATCTTCCCTTAAGAGAGTTTAGCTATATTCACTTGAACTTGTATATAGTTTTCCTAATCTAAATAATATCGTCTAATGCTAGCCAGAATAAACTGTCGAAATGCATCATAATCCGCAAGGGGTTAATAGCTATGTACTTACGTTGGCTAATTACTACCGGTACATTGCTGGTTCTATTTAACCCTTTCAAGCTCCAATGCGCGTTTCTGTTCTCTTTCTGGGTTCTACTGGACTATTTTATTCAGATTAGTAACGGTATATGGAAGTCAAAGGGTTGATTGAGATAGTATTCACCCTCTTAATACCCACATATACTTCCTAAGCTGCATAAAATCGTCTAATGATAGCCAAAATAAACTTCTAAAACGCGTCAGAGCTTCAAAGGGTTAATATATACTTAAGATTCCTATTTAATGATTGCTTACTTTGTAGATAATGTGGTTTGGGTTTATTTACATGTTTTCCACACTTCGATTTATAATAAGCTGTTTATGGCTCGATTCTCACTTTCTTGTATTAAAGATTTAACTCTCTTAACCCCTTCTGTACCGCGGCGTCTGTTTAACTTTATTATGGCTACTATTAGACGATTGTATTGGGTTAAAAAAGGGCCTCCAGCAATTAACAGGCTTCGAACTATCCCACTTAACCCTTTTTACTACCACAAATCCTTCTTAAACAGCATAAAATAGTCTAAATAAAGCTAGATTAAATTTGAAAAGACGTCGCCGGTACAAAAGGGATTAACACAATTATCTCAATTATAATGCAATAATACATCCACACTTTATCGTCTCGTATACATCACATTTATATCTCTAACAACTTACACAAAATACAATCAGGCGAAACCATTTGACATTTCCACACACCCCTAAAATGCGCATGCCCATTCTATGCACCAAACCGAATCAGTTTAACATTTTCCCTGGTGGCAAAACGAAAAACCAAAGAGAAAAAGAAGAATAGCTTAAGGGGAGGGGTTTAGTTTGTTCCCTAGACCTCCATCAAGCTTAAAATTACACCCCCTTGAGTCCCTTTCAAGATAAATTTGTAAATTTTTCGGTAGAAAAATTTCCCGGCCAAAGGCCGGTTCCTCTTAAATTACAGGCTCGCTATCGCTCGCCAGGATAAAATCGACACCTGAATTGCACGAAAGGTCTTAATATGGGGTGAAAGTTCTTAAAATCGCTAAACTAATGGGGCAAACGTTTCATAATATCAAAAGCAATGGGGCTAAACATGAGGGAGAAAGGGGTCAAGGAAAAAAAATCCCTCAAGTGGAGATCTCCCCTGAAAGGTCGAGGTCAGAAGCGTAATTGGGGTCTTGAAATAACATGACACTAACGGGCTGGACATAACAACGGTGGCACAGGACCGATTTTCCCGTCAACATTTACGAGCAATTAACCACTTGCGAGTTTCAAGCTATAAGGAAGTTGGAGCCGTAAACATCGATACAAATAATACAAATGCAATATTAATGATGTAGCTTTATGAGGGGGTAAAAAGCTTATTGAATTGGGGTTTTATGTATTATGTTAAGGGGAGATTTCCACCTGGATGATTTTTTTCTGGACCCCTTTCTCCCTCATGTTTAGCCCTTTTGCTTTTGAGATTGTAAGACGTTCGCCCCATTAGTTTGGCGATTTTAAGAACCCTGGCCCCATTTCTGTCAATTTTAAGACCATTCGTGCCATTTAGGTGTCGATGTTTTCCTGGCGAGCGATAGCGAGCCTGTAATTTAAGGGGAATCGGCCTTCGGCCGGGACATTTTTCTACGAAAAATGTACAAATTTATCTTGAAAGGGGGTCTAGGGGGAGTAATTTTAAGTTTGATGGAAGTCTAGGGAATCAACTAAAAACCTCCCCTTAACTGCACTACAACCGTATTAATTTAACGCACTACAACCGTATTAATTTAACGCACTACAACCGTATTAATTTAACGCACTACAACCGTATTAATTTAACGCACTACAACCGTATTAATTTAACGCACTACAACCGTATTAATTTAACGCACTACAACCGTATTAATTTAACGCACTACAACCGTATTATTTAACGCACTACACCGTATTAATTTATGCTGGTAAGTCTATCAAATATCAATGGCTACAGCTCCAACTTCCTTATAGAACGAAACTCGCAAGTGGTTGTCTGGTAGCATTATAATTTGCGTTCCATGAGAATTAATCTACCTATACACCCTGTTCCAAATAAGAAGGCAAAAACTCTTTAAGGGAGCCCACCTCGCTTTGTTTTCTCTTTCTCTCCCTCTCTCTTTGGCTTGTACCCATTCGGCCCCGTTCAGCCTACTGTTTTAAGACGTTTACCCCCATACAGGTGTCAATATTGTCCGGGTGAGTGGTAGCGAGCCAGCATATATATATTTTTGTTTTGACAGCAAGCTAAATTTGTACATTTTTTGATAGAAAAATTTCTCCGACGAAGCCGGATTTCTCCATTCAATGCTGGCTCGCTATCGCTCGCCAGGAAGAAATCGACACCTGGATGGGGATAAACGTCTTAAAACAGTTGGCTGACTGGGGCCGAATGGATACAAGCCAGGGAAAGAGAGGAAAGGAGAGAAAGATAAAACAAAAACCGGTGATCCACCTTAACTCACACACGAATAGAGTAATCAGGCTAATGTGTCTACCATTTGGGAAGGGTCAGCCAGGGAATAGATGTGAAAATAGATAGCTCATTTGCTCTAGCCCTTTTTGGAGTTACAGAAGTTCGAGGTCACAATTTCTGGCCTACCTATTTGAAACAGGGTATAGCATAAACAGGGTATAGCATAAACAGGGTATAGCATAAACAGGGTATAGCATAAACAGGGTATAGCATAAACTACCTTCGATCTAGTTTCCGATTCCAATGCGAAAGAGCTTCCAAATAGTTCGAGAAAAAACTTGCTCATTGAAAATTGCCAGAAAATGCGCTCGTGTGATACCGCCTTTACAACGGGACTCATAATGAACGTGAAACTGTTCGCGAATTTCTGAAGTGGTCATAAAAACTTGGGAATTATTAAATATATTGGCTCCTGAGGAATTATAATAGAATAATAATTTTGGTGTGAGGTATGTGTTAGTCTCTCTCTCTCTCTTCTCTCTCTCTCTCTCTCTCTCTCTCTCTCTCTCTCTCTCTCTCTCTCTCTCTCTCTCTCTCTCTCTCTCTCTCTCTCTCTGCTTCCACTATCCTTTAATGGGGGTTTTCAACTATCTCTATTATATATTTTGTTTTTTCTATGTGATTGAGGGAGGCAAAAGGCACAATTGCTTATAGCGAGTGCCTCCCCCATAGTTGAAAGAGTGACAGGGCCAAAATCAAGGGACGATCGAGCCAAAAGCCCAGATCACCTCGCTTAAGAAGTATGTCAGTGTATGTATGCATAGTCATGTAAATCTCATTCAACATATACCCTAGTAGGCGATCTGTTGTTGCTTGCTTTCATGTGTAATCCTTAGTAATTGTTACACATCCTATTCTCGACAGATTCGTAAAATATCCGTCGAGTTTTCTCGTATCCATATTATCGCTCGTTACACTCATGTTGTTGTTGTTGTTCTGCTTGTTGGTCTGGATCAGCCAAAAGAGTTGTTAGGGAAGGGGGGGGGGGAGAGAGAGAGAGAGAGAGAGAGAGAAGGGTTTGAACCTGGCCGTCTCTATTTTTCAACATAAGGGATTGGGATGATCGTGGTTTGGAGCGGTTGGGGTGATTGGCAGCGTTTGATGGAGGCGATTGGTGTTTTGCAATGCTTGTTGTATGTATATTATGACCAGGACTAGACGATTGTATTATGGCCTAAGATGTGTTTTAACGCAAGAGGTTAAAATAGATTACCTTGAGCAACTCCAGCATTTTGCACCTTGTGTAGCTTATTCTTACTAATACTCTTGTCAGTTTTACTTAAGGGCAGATCTCCACTTGAGGGATTTTTTTCTTGACCCCTTTCTCCCTCATGTTTAGCCCCATTGCTTTTGATATTATAAAACGTTTGCCCCATTAGTTTAGCGACTTTAAAAACTTTCACCCCCTATTAAGACCTTTCGTGCAATTCAGGTGTCTATTTTATCCTGGCGAGCGATAGCGAGCCTGTAATTTAAGAGGAACCGGCCTTCGGCCGGGAAATTTGTCTACGGAAAAATGTACAAATTTATCTTGAAAGGGACTCGAGGGGGTGTAATTTTAAGGTTGATGGAGGTCTAGGGAACAAACTAAATACCTCCCCTTAAGCTGACGTTAAAATTGAATCCTTTAGCAACTATTTTCTTGATATTTTCTTGAACTACTATGTCTCTACATCATCTACAGTAAGCACCAAGTGTTCATAAGTTACAACATATTTCGCTACTATATATTAGTAATAGCAAAGTAAATATGGTGAGGACAGTGCAATTTACCATCAGCTGAAAAGAAGCCGACCATAGTGATATTATTAAGGGGAGGTATTTAGTTTGTTCCCTACGTTTTCATCAAGCTTAAAATTACCCCCCCGTAGACCCCCTTTCAAGATAAATTTTTACATTTTTCGGTAGAAAAATGTCCCGGCCGGAGGCCGGTTGCTCTTAAATTGCAGGCTCGCTATCGCTCGCCAAGAAAAAATCGACACCTTCATGGCACGAAAGGTCTTAAAATTGACAGTAATGGGGCAAAATGTCTTAAAATGTCCAAACTACTAGGGCGAACGTCTTAAAATCTCAAAAGCAATGGGGATAAACATGAGGGAGAAAGGGGTCCAGAAAAAAAATCTCTCAAGTGGAAATCTCCCCTTAACGTATTATTAAGTTTCAAAGTCAATGGGTTTGAAACTAACTCCTCAAGTAACTCCGTCAGCATAATAACAACTTGTTTACCTGTATTCTGGATTTCTGGCTGACAATAGACGCTTGTACTAAACTTATACAGGCCGTCTCACTATACAATGGCACTATTTTTGTATCATAGCCGAAATATGACGATTGTATTAAGCTTAAGAAAGGCCTCTGGGAGCGAAGGGGTTTAATAAAGGGGTAGATGAAGTAGGGTAGATGAGGCCAGACAGGAGAAGAATGGAGGGAGGGAGCTGGTGCTGAGTGACCGACCTGTCAGTGTTGAGTATGGGGGCTTATGGTAGTGTGTGTGTGTGTGTGTGTGTGAGAGAGAGAGAGAGAGAGAGAGAGAGAGAGAGAGAGAGAGAGAGAGAGAGAGAGAGAGAGAGAGAGAGTTAGTTAGTATGCATAAGTGTGTGTAGGGAGTAGTAGGCTATATGAGAGAGTTACAAGGATCGACAAGGAATAGTTAATTTCTCAAAGACCTTACTGTCCATTATGGGGAGATACTCTAAGATTAAGATATTTAAATGCACTTCACTCAATTGCAGAGTGTGCAATATACTATCAACTCTCTTTCTGAATGACTCTATTGACAATATATTAACACATTCTGAGGGATGATTGTTCCAGGTAGAACAGAACATATACAGTATGTGTCCAAATTCCACATACACTGGTGTCGAGACCCTTTAACTCTTAGTTCTAGCCATTACTGAGAGAGAGAGAGAGAGAGAGAGAGAGAGAGAGAGAGAGAGAGAGAGAGAGAGAGAGAGAGAGAGGGCTCACTAAAAGCCTCCTTTCATATGGATGCAGGGAGAGGAAGTGGGAGTATCAAGGGAGGAGATGATGGAGGGGAGGGAGGAGGGAGGGAGGGTATTGGTAGGGGAGGAAGAAAGAGAGAGGGGGAGGGAGGGAGGGAAGATTGGGAGGGAGATGGGGAGGAATGAAAGAAAAATAGGAGGGATAAAAGGAGGGAAGGGAGAGAGGTGGGATTGAGATTGGGAATAAGGAGTAATGATGTGAAAATGCAAAGGGATTATATAAGAAGGAAGAGAGGAAGAAAGGAAGGAAGGGAGGATGGGGACGGAGGGAGGGGGAAGAAGAAACGAAGGGAGGGGAGAAAGGGAAGGAGGGGTGGGGGTAGAGAAGGAGGGAGGGAGGAAAGGAGAAGGAAATCAGAGCCCCAGATTCAAGAAAATAATTAAGGTCCCTTAATTCGCGATTAGGTCAAGTCCAAGCCGGTGTCACACGAGCGCTATAACGCCGGATGTATCGGAGTCCAAGAATGAGACAGATTTACCCCTTCTGTACCGGCGCCTTCTTTTTCATTTTAGTCTAGCTATATTTAGAAGATTTTATGCAGTTTAAGAAGGAACTGGGGTAGTAAAACGGGTTAAGTGAGATAGTTCGAATCCTGTTCATTGTTCGAGGCCCTTTTTAATCTGAATAAAATTATTGAATAGTTGCCAGAATAAAGTTAAAAGGACGGCACCGGTACTGAAAGGGTTAATATTCTGAAACCGTTTCATATCTTTCCTTTTTTCACTTATCATGATGGTACTGTATTTTGAATTTTATCCACGTATTTTATAACCAGACTTCATTCCCTAACCCTATATCGAACGAAGATAATATGACTGAGTGCTAATTTGTGATAAAGGGATAATATCATTCAGTTTTAGAAATATCACTATTGGCGGCCACCACCAAGAAAAGAAAAAAATATAATAAAATAGAATTAATAGATAATACAAATAAAAAATAGGAAAAGTGGGGATTGGGCCTGAGCATATAGATAGATAGATAGATAGATAGACTATTGGTTTCTGCTTTCGTTCATTAAGGTTCAAGGCAGCACCAAAGTGTGGTCTTACAATCCAGGGGTTATGCTTTAATATCCAATACAAGAATTAACCTAAACAAATCTTTCAAAGTATTATTATAAAATGTAACATATTCCAAACTACAATACAATGCGCTGATAAACTTGTTCGTGTGACACCGGCTTTAATAGGAAGACTACGCCACAGTTTTATTTAGCCAGACACCATGATCCCCGAGGGGATGGCCTCGAATAAATCGCTTCCATGTGTACGTTTTCGAGCTGTAAACTTACCGTATCCTTAATATTGGCTTTGTGAATTTGGGCATTGGCTCGGAGACAGAACACAGTTACGATTTGTCAACTCCCTACCATCATTGTATTTTGATAGCTGACATCGTAATTTTCGTGCCAGCAATATTCAGTCTGTCAATAGCCAGCCCTTACTCCCATAAGGGGTAGGGAGGATCAGCAAGAGACACGAGAAAGGAAATAGAGAGGACAGGAGAAGAACACCTAACAGTTCGCCCACAAAAAGCAAGCACACAAGCATTCAGAAGCACCAATCACTCATCGGCCCCCGAAATCAATGGCTTCACCTCGGATGTTATACTATGGATCAGCAATAATCAAAATACGCCATAACACTGAATATACAAACTGGTCACAGTAACCAGAATATACTTGTTCCCATCTGTGTCCAAAATGTGTGGAAATTACTTGCTTAGGTATTCGGTCACTAACCTATTAACCCCTTCTGTACCGATGATGTACTTTTCATTATATTCTGGCATCTATTAGACGGTTGTGTGCAGCTTAGTAAGGACGTCTACTCATTAAAAGGCAACATACTATCTCAATTAAGCCTTCTAATTACCATATATCCTCCTAAGCTTCATACAATCGTCTAAATGTAGCTGAAATAAAATATAAAAGACGTCGCCGGTACAGAAGGGGTTAAGGATCATGACGCGTTTTGACAGTTTATATTGGCTCTCAGAAAACGATTTTATACAGCTTTGGCAGGATCTGTGGGACTTATAATGGTAAATACTGTTTCAAGTCACCCTCCGATTTCCATATACCCTTCCTAATCTGCAAATATCGTCTAACAATTGCCAGGCAAGATTGCCAAAACGCATCATGATCTCAAAGGGTTAAAACGGGATATTTATCACTGTAAAAACTCCTTCCAGTTTATACAAAATATATTGACATAAAACTTTGCTAACATGACAATCAAATTCCTGTCATTCTTGTCATTCCTCTAGACCTGTGTATTTTCTGGATTGTATGACGAGTTGGTAAATGTATGGAGGAACGAGGGGTGAAGGTATGGTGGAAAAGATGGAGAAGCTAGGGATGGAAGGATGGAAGCAGAGTAAAGGAGTGAGGATGGAGGAGCGAGAAGAAAGAAATCATAAGTAGGGGTGCGAGAGATGGAGGGAGGGTGATAGAAAGAAGGAACAACACTTGGAGAAATGTACTCAGAGTGGAGGAACAAGGGATGGAAGGGGAGTGGAGCGAAAAATGGAGGAATGGAATCAAAGTAGAATAGGAAAAGATGGAAGGGAGTGGAGGGGTGAGGTATGGAGGAAGGGAATCAGAGTGGAAGAGCGAGGGGTGGAGGGGTGAGGGATGGAGGAAGGGAATCAGCGTAGAAGAGAGAGGGATGGAAGGGAGAATTAAGCATGGAGTGGGGGAATCAGAGTGGAGGAACGAGGGATGGAAGGGGAAGGATGGATGAAGGGCTGGTGGATGTGGAGTTGGAGGAAGGGGTCAGGGATGGTAGGAGGATGGAGGAACGGTGATGCAGAAATAAAGGAAGGGATCAGAGTAGAGGCGCAAAGGATGGATGGGGGAAGAGGATGGAACAGGTATGGAGGGAGGGAATCAGAGTGGAGGAGTGAGGGATGGAGGAAGAGAATCAGAGTAGAGGAAGAGGGATGGAGGGAGGGACGGGTAATGTGAATGAGAGGGACGTTAATGGTTGTCAGGTCGAGTGCTACCCCGCTTCAACGAACCAGAATCGTCCTTCGTTACTAATTCGTCATTCGGCGGTGCTTGAACGAATTATTGACAAAGCAACACTTGTAATTCAAATGAGTGGTTCAATAATACCCTACACCCCAAAGTGTTTACGTTCAAGTGTGATGTAGAAGTGGACTGTGAATCCGCAGTTAATGTAAATATCAGCAAAGCAGACATTTTGGGGCTTTTAAGCTTGGGGGTACATGCGCTTTCCCCATGGATGTCTGCTGGATACATGCGGCTTTATATCATACAGTAGGAAATGTTTTAGAGGCTTTGTTTACATTTGGCCGTACGTCAGGCAGCGGGAGTACAACAAGCCTGCCAGCCCAGCCTCCGACTTCCTCCCCCCCTACTGGCATCCCTCCCCCTTTTCTTTGGCGGTTCCTCAAGCCTCCGATTTCGTCTCACGAGCTCAGTTTGGCAGTGACTCTCAAACGGGAAGGGTGTGTCGCTCTTGGCTCCTGATTCCCGTCTCGTGGCTCTTTGAAGCGAGAGACTGAAGCTGAAGTTGGCGAATGTGAACAGTATTTCGGAACGAGTGCGTGCGTTACTGAGGATTTGGAAAGTGAGGAGTGATTGTGTGGTGCGAGGACTGGTGATTTTGTTTACATAGGCCTAGTGATTTACTACTTTTGGGTGACACTATGTCGACGGATATTTGCGAGTAAATAAGAACAACATAGTCTGTCTCCTAGCAACGATTTGAAAGAACTTAAAGCAGCAAAGCTGAAATTAAGAAAGAGAAGGCAATAACCCTAAATATCGAATTCGGGAAACATTGAACCAGGAAGTGAACTAAATTAGAAAATTGTCAGAGGAAATTGCTTCTCCACATCGAAGATAATTATACAACCACACAACAATGTAAAACTCACTGGTTAAATACCAAACCATCGACAAACTAGCTCTGAACTAGCTAGCCTAGCCTATACAGATACTAACAACTTGACATTTCTAAATTGACGATCTACAGACTCGCCCAGAACTATGAACAATAAACAAACTGTGATGTCTTTCTAACCAAACCATAAATAGGCAAGATCAACACTACGACCATGGAATCGAAAACTACTAGGCCTACGACCCTCCTCCTGACGACCTGCCTGCTGGTGTTGTTGGGGTCAGGGTCGTCGTCTGAGGTGGTGCTGAGGGACAACGGGTACGAGGGCGTGGTCGTGGCCCTGCAGGAGACTCTACCTGTGGCTCTCTGTCCGCAGATACTTCAAGGACTACAGGTCAGTGTTTACTAAAAAAAAAGAGGCGCGGATGTGTTTGAAAGGGCGACCGGATACCTAGACCACTTCAAGTTGTTTGTAGACCTTGGTTCAACTATATATACTCCATTAATTATAGGTAAACCAGGAATCGTGACCCCTAACCTCTGCAGCTCAAAAAGGGGCTAGCCTAGAGCAAATTGGTTATATACTTCCACACCTATTTTCTGACTGACCCTTCCTAAATGGTGGAATAGCTGGATTACTCGAGCCGCTTATGAGTTAGGCTAGCCTATAGGCCTAGAGGACCAGAGGTTAGTGGACGGTGGTCAAGATATTTGGCCTACGGTACAGATAATGAATGGACAGTAGATATCGACTTATATATGTTGGCACTGGTTGAATTGTCGTCCCAGATTTCAGATCCATTTTGGCGGGTAGGCCTATAGGCTATATTTTGTGTGTTGTAAGTTTAGATTTTTTGCCAGTGACTCTTATGTCTGCAGATAGTTCATGGGCTACAGGCAGGGTGTCAATCCACAAAATATGAATTGTGTTATCATTATGGTTTATTATTTTGTTATCATTATAGCGCGACGGAGCGGCGAAGGCGCGAGCTCTAGGTGGGTCCGGGGGCATGCCCCCCCCGTGATTTTTTTTTAGAATTTAGGTGTCTAAAACAGTATTTCCTGCAATCAAAATGGAAAATATGGAGACCAAAATTAGGCTATGTCAATTTACCTTTTTTGTTTCTTTAAAAAAAAAAGGGTTGGGGGAGTTTCTGTTATCATTATACAAAAAGTTCATTTGCGTTATCACTAAAAAAAAACAGCGTCGTTTGACACCCTGGCTACAGGTCGGTGCTAATTAGAGGTGTGATGCGGTATTTGTTGGTTTTAGTAGGTAAGGGATCGGCAAAGTAGGAGAAATAGTCTATTCGCTGTAAGTAGGCGAGAAATCATGACCTCTAACCTCTGTAACTCAAAAACTATTAGAGTAATCGAGCTAATATGTCTACCATTTGGGACAAGTCAGTCAAATAATAGACGTGGAAAGTTACAGCCAATTTGCTCTAGCCCTTTTTGAGTTACAGAGGATAGAGGTCATGATTTCTCGCCTACTTACAGCGAATAGACTATAGTACGGTAGGTCTTCCATAGGTTCCATATCCGGCCCTATGTTCTATGTTTGGACGGTTTATGTAATGTGATGTGAATATGTGATGTGTGCCCCTTTTGGCGTTTATGTAATGTGATGTGTGCCCCTTTTGGCGTTTCTTCCTGTGACTGTTCCTTTGCCCCCTGAATTCAGGATTTCGGGCTGTCAAACTAGGCTAGTCACTATTCACCCCATGACGATGCGACCATAAACTTAAGTGTCTGAATTTTAGTCATTAGCCTAGTATTAGATATACAAGTTATGTTTTAAAGTTGTCTATGTTCCTGGAAGTAATTTTAATAATTATTAATTAATTCATTTTGTACCGGTAACGTCTTTTTCACTATTTTCTGGCACCTATAAGACGATTTTATTCAGCTTGGGAAGGACGTCTACCCATGCAAAGGCGACAGACCATCTCTATTAATTATTTGAGCTACCGTATTATATATTCTTCCTAAGCTTCATAAAATCGTCTAAATGTAGCTGAAACCATATACAAAATACGTCGCCGGTAATGAAAAGGTTAAATGGCCGAACAAACTGCAACTTCACGCGACACTTCAAGGACTACAGGTCGGTTCTAGTGACTTGTTAACTCGTTCAGTCAGGTCACTAGTTCTCAAATCAGTGCGTAGTGCGTACCGTACTGTAATCATCAGGGAGATGTGCGTGGATGAGTTTACGCACCGCATGGGGAACCGTGCCGCCGCCGCGCAGGGTGTCAAACGGGAGCAATATTGTTAGACTTGAAGGAATACAAGGGTACTAACGTGAAATAATATTGTGTTGGCCAATTATCTATTACAAAGACATAATATTAACCACAAACCATCATTGTATCTTTACCTATACAGTAATAATGACTAAAATCATGGACTTTGCTTTCGTTTGGGAAATCATCAAGGAAAGAGTTCTAATTTTCTAAACCACCTTATTAAGTAGTAAGTTATTCATATGATAATTTAACTTTGCTAACCTAACCTTCCTAACCCTTTATAGTATTCCATCTTGTCCTAAATTCCCAATATTCAAAGGGCAATTACTTATCATTATTTGATTACTCTTATGGATATATAATATTGGCAAGAATGTAGTTACCGGGTGTACCGCCCGTCTTGTTTACACTACGCGGACGCTCACCATCATGTTCCCGTCTATTTTGATACAAAATATTGGATACAAAAATAAATTACCCTAACCAAACAACCTAACCTAACCTAGTACCGGTATTATAGATTTATAAGTATTTAATTTATTATAAATATTTATAGATGATTTATGTTGTATGTCGGTAGTGGTACACCCGGTAACTACATCCTTCCCATAATATTTTAAGCTATTTGGTATATATTTCAAAGTACGGATTCTGCCGGATTGAGTAAAATATAATTGCCCGTAACTAAAACTTTACACAATATTTTTTGGATAAATACAAAGGCCGGTAGCTTTTTAGACTTACCGATACGTGACCATTCATAAGAAAATGGGAGTCTGCAAAAAGCCGATCGGCCCACACAAGGCAGATCCCTGTCACACCCAACACCAATTACAAGGCCCAATTATAGGCCCAACTCACTAATACCTTGAGCACTGACCCCACCAAAACGGTCAGGGATTAACACAAGATTACGGGGATCTGCTGAGCGCCTATTTCCTAACACCCGGCAATTATGAAAGCTATGTTATACAAACTAGATAATCCAATGAGTTGCCTCGGCATATGTAGGCGATTCATTCTCGGCCAACCCTCTCGGGGATTAAGGCGCCTGGCAATAGATATGTACCGGTAGTTATGTTAAATTGTTAGCTATCGTTACGGGTACTATTTGCATATATTTATTTATTCATGTAGACAATATAAGCAAATACTCATGTTAATTGTTAGATTTAGCACATTATCTTCATTGTTTCGGTGGGAAGACGGCGTTACTGAACAATAATACAGAATATTTATATGTACCGGTATCCTATCTATATTATTAAATTAGTTCGTGTGTCTGTTTGTCTGTCTGTGTGTTCTTAAGAGGCGGCCGCAGTTTTGGACCTGGGGAACTGAAACTTTGCATGTGGGTGTCAATTGACCTGGGTCAGGTCATAGAGGGGGCGAGGCCACGATCGGAGGTAGTTTCGAGGCCGAAATTGAAAAAAATGGCCGTTTGGGGCAGGAGGCCTCCGATCGAAAAGGTGTATGGAACGAAAGTTGTTCGCAGCCTCCCATAATGGGGGTACGGATGAGGTCAGATCCAAAATCGGAGGTCATTTAGCGGCCGAAATCGAGGTCGCCGTATAATGAGGCACAGGGAGGTCGAGGCCGGTGATTATGGTAGTAGTAGTATTGTGATGATTGTGGTAGTAGTGATTGATGATGGTGATTATGGTAGTAGTAGTGGTGGTAGTACCCGGGCAACGCCGGATACCCCCGCTAGTACGGTATGATTTAAACTAAAATATTCTCAAACGCAATTAGAAATATATTGCATTGATCTCCAGGCCGTACTTTCCTAAATTGTGAATTTTGAAAGAACCCGTAAAAGCCATCTAGATGAAAGTTCATTATACTTTCTCAAATAATAAACGTAACCTTAGTCTTGATTCCCTCATTAACCATCCTTCAGGCTAGAGCAAGATTTGGCGTAATTCATGGTCAAGGCTATGGAGAGAAATCGTGCTGATACGATTTAGTTGACTCCCCAATGTTTGTGTTATTATTAAGGGTGCCAACACATAAATGGGAGGAGTAGTGGGTGTTATTACATTGTCTGTATTAACTCTAATAGGGTTCTTCGTTCTATCACATTTTCAGGCGTGTAATCTTATATTTTCGGTATCCATTTTGTTTTCTGTTTATTATATGTATCCTCAAATGCGTACCGGTATACACATATAATTTAGGAAGCGTAACTAACCCAATTGTATCGCACCACATAACCTGTATTGCAACTCGTCATATGTCATTCGCAGATTAATGTTCTTACTATAATTATATTGTCATCTATATTCGCTGTAACCCAGATTATATAATTATAGTTACCGCTACCGTTCCTTTGTTAGTTTCCTTCAGTCGTCTGAACATAAGAAAATGGGAGTCTGCAGAAAGCCGATTGGCCCACACAAGGCAGATCCCTCTCACACCCAACCCCAATTACAAGGCCTAATTATAGGTCTTTCTCTCTGCTCTCATTCCCTCAGACTTCTATTAAATAATTATCTGTCTCAGGCACTAGCATCTCCTACAATCATCTACTGTACGCATATAATAAATTATACGCATTACACACACACACACACACACACACTTAGAGACAGACAAATAGTGTTCTCAATGTTCTCAGTCACACTTCCTTCACATACTCAACACACTCCACCCCTTTCACACACGCACACATACACACACACTCAGAAACAGAGAGTTCGTGTTCTCAATGTTCCCAAATCACACTCCCTTCACACACTCCACTCTCTTTAGACACACAAACACACACACACTTTTCACACACTCAGAGACATGTCATACAGTTAGTGTTCTCAATGCTCTGTCACACTCCTTTCACACACTCACACATATTCCTTTCCCTTCACACATGACGACAATCAGTTAAGTGTTTTCAATCTTCCTAAGTCTCACTCCCTTCACACTGCCCTCCTTTCTTTCTTACACACACTTCACACTCGATAATAGACAGTGCCACTACTCATAACACTTCAGTTCATACACACCACACCAGACTCTACTTCACACACACACACACACACACACACACACACACACACACACACCACTTAAAGGATTATGATGCATTTTGACTTCACATTCTGGCTATTAGTAGATGATTTTATGCAGATTAGGAAGGTAATAGGGAAGTCGGAGGGTTCATTAAGATAGTCTTTACCATTTTCAGTATCGGCATTTATAGCATTTCCCGCTTCATACACTAACATCAGACTCTACTACACGGCACACATACACGTCACACACTGCTCTCCCTTCACAAACACACACTCAACATTTAAAACCAAACAGTGCCTCTTCATTCATTTAACACCAGACACACTTCTAGCACACTTCATACACACACCCATGTACTCGGTAACAATCGCTGCACCTACTTCTCATAGAAAACTTCCCACGCTTAATAATATACACACTTGACCCAATAGTTTGCAAGGCTCATTTCGCATGTTCATTTCAACGTTCACACACCGGTATGATATGCTAATACATGTTGAAGATGCTTGAGTAGGCTATTCATTATAATATTTTATATGTGCTAGCTATTTTATGGAAAATTGGCTTCTGCTATAAGTGGTTATGGGTGTGAGAGGGACCTGTCTTGTGTCACAGTGTGGGCCAATCGACTCAATGCAGACTCCCGTTTTCTTATGTTCTAAATCCTGGTCGTTTCCCACAGCCCCCGCATAATGTACTGCCCGACAACTGTAGCCTACTCTAAAGACGGATTTGAATGATTCTTGATTTTCTTTGCCCATTCATTTGACCAACACGTAACAAACATCTCCATCTTGCGACTTTTTCTCCTTCCTCTAGCTTCAGCGGATGTGTGGGTAATAATGCTCTATAAACCACGTCAAGGAGTTTTGAAGACGTTTGAAGCGTCTCCTAACGAAGCTCCCATTGTTGTTATTAGCTCTGGTGACTTTCTTATTCTCTCTTTTTCTTCAAGACTTCCTCCGGGTCTTTTATTCCATTCGTCGTATTTTTTTCTTAATTTAAAGGACCTCGACATTGTCCTCTTGTGGCTTGTGAGTGGTTACAGTGATACCCTTCTCTCTCTCTCTCTCTCTCTCTCTCTCTCTCTCTCTCTCTCTCTCTCTCTCTCGTGAAGTGTTGCATATAGATTGTAGTTATTCTTTTTAAATTGGGGTAGTCATAATTATACAAAAGTGCGTGTAGGTTGAGATGACATGTGAGAATGAATGTGTTTGTATTTTTATTAACTTGAATGTGTATGTTTAAGTAGGTGTGTGTGAGTTTGTGTAAGTGTATGTACGTATTAGTGTGTGTGTGTGTGTGTGTTGCATCTTGACCAGTTCCTGTTTTTGTTGGCCCCCTTGTGGCTCGTGTGTGTGTGTGTGTGGGTGAGGTGCCGCGGATCCTCCCTATCTTACTGCATTAGCTCTATCTTCAGTGCCTCCTCCCCTCACCCCCCCCCCCCTCTCTCTCTCTCTCTTGTGTAACCCCATCAGTCGTATAAACAATTCCACACATCTGACTCGCATATACAGTATACACAAACGGCTCGCTTGGTGTAGTGACTAGCGTCTCGGACTTCCACCCAGAAGGCTCGGGTTCGCGCCCACGCTCGGCGCATTAAAGATTTTTCACAAGCACTGAGTCGTTACCATCCCTCATGAGCAAAGGGATGGGGTAGTAGTACAGGACCCCAATGGAAATACGCCTAATTGGCCTTATTGAGCTATCCTTAGCTAGCTTAGCATGCGCTAGCTTTAAGAACTATTATTATTATTATTATTATTATTATCTGTAAACATAGAACCCCCTCTTCTCTCTCTCTATCTCTCTCACACACACACGCACACACAAAGAGTTTATTCTGAGGCTATGATACTTTATCACAAGAATCGGTTGAGAGCTCTTAATTTATTTTGTCGTTGGAAATTCTTGGACCAGCTTAACGTAACACACGAGATCCTAAGTCTTTATTTATCTATAGAGTCTACCTAGATATTTTGTTTTCGATGGAAATGCGTAGACCAACCCAACGAAGCACTTGAAATAGTAAGCCAATGTTGTACCTACAGTGGCTGCGTGTCTCCCTAGAATGTACCGTCTGACCATTGAGATACTAACCATGTCCAGTAACTTCCCCCGGTTCACACATTTATCGGTTCGTGTGTCACTTCCGGTGCCTACAAACAGCTGACCAATCCTCTACTCCAATTTATCGGACGATCACCCTTCCCGTGTGGTAGTTGAGGAAATTGTAGAACTTCTGCCTATCAACATTAATTTATCCTCAGAACTACTATTTTTTGGAATTTATTTCCTTGGAGTTGCTTTCCACAAACTTACAATCTAGTTGTTACAAATATTTTGCGAATGGAGGATGCCTTTAGACAGATGGACCTTTTTTGTTTTGGCTTTGTTTTTTCTTCCTGTTGTAGACAAAATTTTTAAAGCGGTTGCATTGGGCGTGATCTATAATAAAATATACAATCTCCGTTCCTTCATATACAGTAGAGTGTCTCCCTAGATTATACCGCCTGTCCATTGAGATACTACCTATTGCTAGTGACTTCCCCTTGGCTCGCACATTTATCGTTTCGCGTGACATTTCCGGTGCCGACAAACAAGTGACCGATCCCCTCACCCAATTTATCGGACGCTCACCCTTCACATGTGGTAGTTGTAGTTTTAGCGGTTGTGGTTGTAGAATTGGTCGTGGTAGTTGTGGAAGGGTTGTCGTGGTTGTGGTTGGGTTAGATAGTGAACCGATTATTCCAATGTCCATTTTAAGTATTTTGCAATCTGTAGGCTAAATATGATACAAACTTATTCGTCTTAGTATATTAGTTTACATTAGTGTTTTTATTGGTGATGAATTTGGTAATGCTAATGATGGATGCTGTCGAATTTGTGAAACTCTACTTGTGGTTGTAATGGTGGTTTTGTGGTCTTTGTAGTAGTAGTAGTAGTAGTTGTGATACTTTATATGATAGTTGTGGTTTCTATGGTGGTAGTTGTGGTTGCTATAATGGAAGTTGAGATGGATCTGTCGCTATGGTTGATGTCCTAAGTGTGGCAATGGTAATTTAGATGTGGACACCGAATAGGCCTTTTTTTACGGTAAGCTCGAATACCGTTATGGCCTCATATATTTATTACATATTCTGGTACTGCTACTGTACAATATTATCAAGGAAAAGTGAATTGTCCCTTTCAAGAATATATTTTTCATAATTATTTTCGAATTTGCTTCGAGAATAGGTACCGGTAAGTCTACACACATCACATAGTACGGTCGCGCTAATAAGTCATATCTCAGCTGTAATTATGTATGGCTTGCTCTGTGCTGTATTAATGTCTGTCAGATGTTGAATAGGTGGGTAAGTGTAGGAACATGTTTGTATATTTCACTCGATATGAAGAAATGAAGCTTAGATATTGCTGATACCAATTATTGATCAAAACATACTTGGTGCCGAAACATGATTTATTAGCGCGACCGTACACGATGTGATGCATGTTCGATATAATTCCTTGCAAATCCTGACGCAACTAATTCCACTACAGCGTGAAGAGTTGATGACAGGTCCATTTGGCGTATCAATGACATAAAGACACGAATTCAGACGTTGCTGCAGATTAACATTACATAACAGAAAATACTAAACCATATCATTAGACAACGGCATCAAAATACAAACCAAACATAAAACTGTACGGTAATTGGAATTCTCGCGGTACAGTTGGCTAAATAATTGGTTTCACATCACCAAATTACTCTGATAAATATAATGGCATCCCGCAAGCCAGCAAGACTCGATTTAGTGGGCCAAAGAATGTATCAAATGTTTAGACGCTAGCCCGACTTTTGATTTTTTGTTTGAACATCTAGCAGACTTGTTCGTGTATATTTAGTGAAGCATAACGGCAACTGTGGCATGAAATATTTGAGCAACTGTACATTGGCTATCATAGAGGAATGCAGCATCAGGAGGCCTTAGCAAACCACAGGGTATGTTGACGTACGGTAACGCAGTACATAGCAGAACGACACGCACCTGTCTAAGATGATGCCACGATCTATCCTATCTCTTGCTATTGTTAACATTCTCTCTCTCTCTCTCTCTCTCTCTCTCTCTCTCTCTCTCTCTCTCTCTCTCTCGTATGCTCAAAATAGTACAGTCCATATAGCTATACACAAAATAGTACCTCTGCCACGCCTCTCTGACAACACCCTATCCGTCTCACTATATTCTCTCTCCTTTCCTCTCACTGCCTTTCACTCGTGCACATGCATTCACACACATATGGATACACAAACACACTTATATATATATATATATATATATACACAAATGCAATCACACACAGTTACACACACACATATGTATACAGTATATTCAGATGCTTGTCACACACGCATCTCGCGACACATGCGCATATTCCTTCACATACATACACCCCCTCACATATACACATCCCCCTTCACATACACATCCTCTCACACATACACACATTCTCCCTTATATACAATTTCCCCCACACATACATAATCCCCCACACATCTACACATCCCCCTACACATACATACACATACATATTCCCCCACACATCTACACTTCCCCCCACACATACATACACTTCCCCCACACATAATAAAGTACATTCCCACCACTTCCCCCACACATATACATCTCCCCCACACACGCACATTCCCCTCCACATACACACATTTTCCAACACATACACAACATTTCCCCACTCATACATACACTTCCCTCACACATACACATCCCCCCACACACACACTGTATATAGACCCCCCAACCCCACACCACATAATCCCCCCCCCCCCCACACACACACACAATTCCCTTCGAGCGGCACCACAAGAGGGTAATAATTTCCATGGGGCCCTCCTCCTCCTCCTCTTGGTCCGGTTTGCTGCAGTGCCTTGGGAGTCCGTCGGTCGGTAGTCGGTAGCGGGGTTGACGGCCACGGTGCGAAGATGTTTTTATTTTATTTGTATGTATTTATTTATGTTTGCATTTTTGTATTTATTTGTTTTACATAGTTGATACAATGCCGATAGGTTGGGCAGATTCGAGTCTGATGAAAGAGCTCTTGTCCACGCCAGCAAAGGGCGGTCGAAACTCCGGTCATGTATGGGCACTAAAGTAACAAGTTATATTTATATACATTATGCATCATCAGGAACTCAGCAGGGATGGGTGGGTAGGTCGATTTCTGCGTAGCGCTGGAGATCCGCTCGGGTTCTCGGGTTCAATGTTTTCATGGGGTGCTGGAAGTAGAAAACCCAGCATCCTTCCTGGTACGCCCCCCCCCCCCCCCCCCCCCCCCCCCTCTCTCCCTATCTCTATCTCGCTCTCCAGCTCCCTCCCTCCCTCTCTTGCATTACCTGCCTCGACCAGATAACTTCGTCGGCGTTCCATAAGTCTATCTTCGTTGCATTAGTCATTGGGATTGGTACGGGGTCACTCTCCCATTTCGCGGAATATTGCCCTCCCAAAAAGTGTAAATGTTCCTTAATCATACTTTCCAAGTGTCTTTTAATTTGCATCGTAGATGAAAGGTTTGAATTACGTTAAAGCTTCATCTCCTCTCTGTATTTTAAGTGTTGTGACTATGGCTATATTTAATACGTGGAAAGGGACAAACTCTCCCCTCTCTAGCATTTTAGCGATGAGTATGTCAGTCACTGCATCAGGGTATAGAATATACTGTAGTGTAACGTATTATTGGAAGGTAATGTGTACGTACTGGTGCCTCTCTACCTCCTACATCCCATTTTCCTTTCCTCCTTACCTTCCTACCTTTATCCACACCCTCTCCTTCCTTCCCTTCGCCACAGCTACCTCCTTCCTTCCCTTCTCCATTCCTTCCTTCCTTCACACATTGCCCCACCCCTTCCTTCATTCATTCTTCCTTCCCTCCTCCATTCCTCCCTTCCCTCCTCCACATCTTTCTTCTTCCATCCTCCGCATCTTCCTCAATTCTTTCCTTCCCTCCTCCGCATCTACCTCCACACCTACGTTCCCTCCTCCTCCACAGTGAACGAACCCCAACTCAGAGGTAGTAGGTGTGTTACGATCGTTCGCCGGAGGAACAAACCGACCAATTACTGTGTTGATTCAGTTTAGACTCTTTTTCGCTCATATTCCTTTCGCTCGCAGTCACTTCGCCCGTATTAAGAACTCGTTTCGTTCACTCCTAATGCGTCCTAACTTCTTATAATTTAAGCTAATCCTAATCTACTCCAGTCTACTTCAGCTTAATCTAGCTTGTATCTTTGACCCTAATACAGCCAATTCTAAGCAACAAAAGCCTAACTTTACCCTGAACCTAACATTGTAACCTAATATAAGTCTAAGTAAAGTATATATCTAGTTTGTGCGATAAGTTTCTGGAGCGATATGATGAGAGAACCTCGATTGGGTGTTATGTGTACAGCCAGAGTAAATAATTTGTCAAGAATCTCGAAGAATTGTGTAAGACTCGAGAATACGAATCATGCGAGGTGGTGTAAAGAGAACCGTAATTGTCTACTTAAATGGCCTGTGAAAATCAAGCAACAACATTCAAGTTTAAGTTTTAGCATTAATATATACACCATTTCAGGAAGCATACTTTATTGACACTGTTTCGCTGGTAGTATCATCAGGCAAACTATATATTTACCTGGTGGAGAATCCATACGCGAAACGTTGTCTGTAAAGTGTTTATGTTCATTGGATCAACTGTTCTTGTTAGCTTAGTGTGCGGAATTTCGGTGTAAGTATCTTAGGTTCGAGTCCTTGGAGTACCACAGTTATTTATCTCTTTCATTGATTTCATTAGTTAGGTATATTTGTAAATTAATTGGTGGGTTAATGAAAACAAATATGAATGTATTATTTAAGTCTCGGCATCTTGAAATTACGTGCTTAGTATTTCATGAAGGCTGTCGACGATCTATTGAGTATGAAGGTAGAGTAAACATTAATAGTTCGACATTAATCTTGCATCAAGGTAATCGTCGAACTATTGTACGTGACTCTACGAAGTGACCCAAGCCGGTGAGATAAAAAAAACAGGAATGTCTGGAGGCGGGCCGAGTTGAACCGGGGCTACTTTTTAACTGCATTCTAGCGTGGGCCGAGATGTGTTGCTCTGGTTAACTCGTCACCTCGTACAACTCGCCACTCGTTCCGTCTACCCAGAATAACAGGACTTAATTAACCCTTTCTGTACCGGTGCCGTCCTTTTAACTTTAATCTGGCTCGTATTAGACGATGTGTTTTGCTGATCCTCCCTACCACTTTAAAGGAGTACAGGATTGGCTACTGACTGACATCTATGCTAACATAAACTAGAAGCACGCTACACTTACATTATTATGTTTTTTACACAACCAACTTCACCTCTAAACTCAATTAATGAAAGCAACAAATACATGTGGCACTCCAAGGACTCGAACCTAGGATACTCACATCGAAATTCCGCGCACTATGCTTTACGCTATCAAGACAGTTTGAAATAATTGCCTTAATAATTGTAACCTACATTATCTTTACCTAATAAGTTCTTTTAAAAGTTCTAAACTTCAACTTTGAGACTTAAAAGAAAAGTAAATCGCCTATAATTTTAAGTTGCAAAACCTGATTATAAAACCTGATTGTGTTTAATGTGCCGAGAGCTTCACCGTTTGCAGTTTTATTTTTCCCTTTATCTGGGATTGATGCAAAAGTAATAAAATAAAATATAATTGTTTGATCTAGTAGTAGTAGTAGTAGTAGTAGTAGTAGTAGTAGTAGTAGAACTTACTGTATAAGTAGTAGTCATTCGTATAGTAGTTCTAAATGCTGTTGTAGTTTTTGTGTTTCTAGTAGTAGTAGTAGAATTAGTAGTAGTATACAAAAATAGTAGTAGTAATAGTAGTAGGAGTAGTAATTCGAATTGTAGTTATACATTTTGTTGTTGTTGTTGTTGTTTGAGTGAGTTTTCCAAAGCCCAAAACTCGTTATAAAGGGGGTTACTTTTTACTTGCTAGTGTTTTTGCGATAGTCGAGTAGTTTGCCTCGGAGACCGGTCGGTGGTCGGAGTAGACGATTTGCCGCTGTAATTGCCGCCCAAGTCATATGGATCTAGATTTATATTTTATTATTATTATTTTTTTCAATATATTCTTTGGATTAAGGGGAGGTTTTTGTTTTATCTGGACCACCTTCTCTCTCATATTTAGCCCCTTTAGTTTTTTTATATTTAAAGACGTTTGCCCCATTAGTTTGGCGACTTTAAAACCTTTCGCCCCATTTCGTGTCATTTAGGTGTCGGTTGTTTTGCTGGGAATCGGTAGCGAGTCTATAATTCAGGTGGAATCGGCCTTAGGCCATGCAATTTGTCTACTAAAGAATGTACAATTTTATCTCGAATGAGAGTCTTGGGGATGCTTTTTAAATCTTGATGAAGGTCTTGGGAGAAACAAGGCATTGTTTGTTATTATTGTCGTTTTTGTTGTTGCTGAAGTTGTTGTTGTTGTTGATAAATGCATGTATGTGTGTGTTTATATATGCCTGTCTGTATATGTGTGTGTTTATATATGCCTGTCTGTATATGTGTGTATGTTTATATATGCCTGTCTGTATATGTGTGTGTTTATATATGCCTGTCTGTATATGTGTGTATGTTTATATATGCCTGTCTGTATATGTGTGTATGTTTATATATGCCTGTCTGTATATGTGTGTATGTTTATATATGCCTGTTTGTATATGTGTGTATGTTTATATATGCCTGTCTGTATATGTGTGTATGTTTATATATGCCTGTCTGTATATGTGTGTATGTTTATATATGCCTGTATGTATATGTGTGTATGTTTATATATGCCTGTCTGTATATGTGTGTGTGTTTATATATGCCTGTCTGTATACAGTATGTGTGTATGTTTATATATGCCTGTCTGTATATGTGTGTATGTTTATATATGCCTGTCTGTATATGTGTGTATGTTTATATATGCCTGTCTGTATATGTGTGTATGTTTATATATGCCTGTCTGTATATGTGTGTATGTTTATATATGCCTGTCTGTATATGTGTGTATGTTATATATGCCTGTCTGTATATGTGTGTGTGTTTATATATGCCTGTCTGTATATGTGTGTATGTTTATATATGCCTGTCTGTATATGTGTGTATGTTTCCCAAAGATCCAAAAACGCGTCACATATCAAACCGGGTCTACTTCTTTCATCGTTCATGCTGAAGTTTTATTTTCCCAGTTGCGAGTACTTTGCCTGGGGGACTGGTTTGGAGGAGTAGATGATTTAGCGGTGTAATTGCCGGTCCAAGGCATGTGTATCATTTCGCCTTATTGAGCCAAATAGGTGGGTGCTACTGAAGTTACTACGAAGGGGGGAGAGAGAGAGAGAGAGAGAGAGAGAGAGATCCTCATTGATTGCACTGTAGTCTATGTTATCATAAACAAAATAATCTTTTATCAGCTATTTTATCGATACTTAAATGGGAAATATGAAACAACCGTCTCTCTCATAATGAATGCAAGTTTTCGTAATTAAACAGCATGTCTCTTCTTAATGGCTGAATAATTGATATTTGGGCAAGCCAATTTGCCATTAGCTAAAATTGAACATACTCTAATTAGCAAGAAAATCCACTTACTCCTGAGGAATATGCTACTAAATACAACTGCCTTTAGTATGTTCTACGATGTCGATTATTTGATTAAGGGCCATAAATAGAAATAGGAGAGAAAATATCTTATAAATGCAAGTTACCCCCTTCTGTACCGGCGAGTTTTTTTTTCTTTTTTCTAGCTATATTTTGACGACTTTGTCCAGCTTAGGAAGGATTTGCGGTAGTAATTAGGGTTAATTAAGATCGTTATAAGCCTGTTAATTGGTGGAGGCCCTTTTAAAACTAAATAAAATCGTCTATTATTAGCCAGAACAAAATATAAAGGACAGCACTGGGACTGAACGGGTTAATACGCACCAAAATAATCGAACTAAAAAGTGAACGAAGACATCAAGCGAACTAATTTCTCGCCCGGACCCTAAGTGGCGATATTTCATAGGGTGAATATCGCCAATCGCCTTTGCTGGTGTTGACAGGAAGCTGCGGCCGTGCCCAGGGAGGAATCAATCACGCAACCACCAGGGGGACGCAATTGTTGATGGACTTGTGTGTGTGTGTGACCTCTCGCAGCGATTATAGACTCGTTGGATCTATCAGTCTCTCCTTTATGTATATACTCTCTCTCTCTCTCTCTCTCTCTCTCTCTCTCTCTCTCTCTCTCTCTCTCTCTCTCTCTCTCTCTCTTTTATGGGAGAAATCAATCAAACTCACCACCAGAGGGCTTTAATTGATAATCTTATGTTAATATCATGCAGGGAGTGTGTGTGTGTGTGCCCACTCTTGATGATTGTATACACCTTGGAACTGTCTCTATCTTTTTATATATCTAATTATCTGTGTATTAATCTATCTATATGGTATCCGTGTATTATCCATTCATATTTAACCAACTTAGTATAAATTTTGTCTTCTTGTGTCAGACTCTTCAGTAAACTATATCATCATTTCTCATATGACTGGTATGTTATCCATTCTGTTTGGGCTTCCATATTTCGTTTGCAGTTTTAACCAACATTTAACATTACCCACACACATTCGCACTCTCACTCTCTCTCTCTCACACGCACATACACTCTCTCTCTCTTTCTCCCTCTCTCACATTTTCAACTTTACCCGCCACTCATTACCTAGCCCCCCCCCCCCCCCCCTTTCACACACACACACACACACACACACACACACACACACACACACACACGTACCCACAGGGCCAACACGGGCATGGACAAAGTAAAAGACCATTGAGTTTTTTGGACCAATTTGGGGTTCAGGAGCAGCAATTCCAGTCAACTCCGGCCATTATTACTTGTTTTAACTTTTTCCCACTTTTAACCTTCGTTTGACCTTTAAAAGCTGGGGTCTTCATGTACAGTTGGCAGCGGTAGTTCAGGTTTGTTTTTGTGTTAATTAATATATTAGGAACTGTTAGCGATGTTAAGTATTGGTAAATTCGTATAGAATAGTTGTGAGGTGCTGTATTTAAATCGGACTATTACTTAGTATTTAGCTTATAGTACCGTATTACATAAATATATATTATAGTAATATATTATAAATAGTATTTAGTCTATTTACACATGAATTTTATCGGGAATTATTTGTGAAATATTAGAAATGTTCGGTTAAAGCATGTCAGTATCCATGAAACATTATTTAATTGCATTCTGGCTGTAATTATTAAACGATTTTATTAAGTTTAGATGAGATTCAGAGAGAGAGAGAGAGAGAGAGATAGATCCAGCTACTGTACATGGGAGTCACTCGGTTCAACCCCCGCTCTGACAGGACCAACCCCCCATCATATCTTCATGTTATATCATCTCTCTAATAATATAATTCGTCTGGTGCCTGGAGGTGTGGGGGAACGCTCAATAACAGATCACGTGCTGCTCTCTCTCTCTCTCTCTCTCTTGGTATATTTACAGATATGTATAGCTGTATGTATTTATCTTCTTATATATACAGTATATACAGTATATATATATTGATCTGTCTATGTATCCATGGGTATTATGTATTTATTTATGTTATGTATCGTCTTCTTGTCATCATGTTTTCCTTCTCTCCCTCTCCTTCATTCCTCCCTCATCCCTTAATCCTCTTTCTCTTCCTCTATTTCCCCCATCTATCTTCGTTTCTCCCTTCTTTCATTCTCTCCTTCCCTTATCTCCTCCCTCCTTCTCTTAATCTAGCTTCCTACCCTCTCTCCCTCTCCATCATCCGCTCCCTTCTCCCTCAATTCCCTCATCTATTCATCCTTCTCTCCCTTCTCTATCCCCATTCTTCATCTCCTGCCTTCCCTCTCTCCCTCTCCATCATCCCCTCCCTTCTCCCTCAATTCCCTCATCTATTCATCCTTCTCTCCCTCAATTCCCTCATCTATTCATCCTTCTCTCCCTTCTCTATCCCCATTCTTCATCTCCTCCCTTCCTCTCTCAATCTCCCTTCCTTCCCTCTCTCCATCATCCCCTCCCTCTCCTCCTCTCAATAACAGTCCACGTGCTGATGACAACCCCTGTAATGCCCTTAGCCACCCCCTACCCCCCTCCTCTCATGACCCCCACATTACCCCCCCCCCCCACACCTTCTCCTTGGCCCGGTCACCCGTCTGTCTTCTGCATATGACGGATGAGCTCCGATGATTGGGGGCGGTACAGTCATACTCGAAAATCATGTCCTACCTTCATGTTTATTTAGTCTCTCTTGATTCAGAATAATACTCCAAGCAAACTGATTGAAACTATTAAACGCTTTACTAGTGTGTGCTAAAACATTTATATATAAATTGAACTTAAGTACTACAACAGTTTCAATTCTACCTTGAGTCCTATTCAGATTGAGATAACTCCACTCGAAACAAGCGGCTTTACAATAACTCCACTCGAAACAAGCGGCTTTAGGCTACAATAAACACATTTTCCGCCATTTGGGCTCCGGTACTATATCATCTTCATTCGGTACGCTATTCACGGCATTCCAAAATTAACTAGAGAGTATAAAATTATATATTGTATATATATCCATGCGAAATTTGGCTATGAATTCCCTCTGCACATATTTCGTTGAGTTATTTGCTAATTTTCCCGCTAACATTAGTGCTAAAACTATACCGATACAAAACTTGACTGGATTCCACTGCAAGTATTTTTATTGAGTTGTTTCCTCATGCTCCCGTTAAAATTAGGGCAAAAACTAAAGTCGAAGGTATGAAGACGTTAACCCGACTTCTGACCCCCAACCAAACGTAATGATTCGGGAGAAGATTGGGTCCTTTTGTGGGACGAATCGATCGAGGCCCTGGTTTTGCGTTACCGGTACTTAAGAGGATAGTGTTTTTTTGTTTTTTTCTATTTATTCAGTTAATCATATTTTTTTTTCTCGCTAGACCTCCATTAAGCTTAAAAAACAAAAACAAATATAGACCCCCCTTCTAGACAAATTTGTACATTTTTCGATAGAAAAATATCCCGGCCAAAGGCCGGTTTCTCTTAAATTACAGGCTCGCTATCGCTCGCCAGAAAAAATCGACACCTAAATGACACGAAAAGTCTTAATATTGACAAAGAAATGGGGTGAAAGGTCTTAAAATCGCCAAACTAATGAACCAAGCTCCATATAATCTGAAAACTAATGAGGCTAAACATAGGAAGACGGGGACCAGAGAAACGACCCATGTCCCCTTAATTCGCCGCCACCTAGGCTACCCACCCTCTTTTTAGTTTTTGGCTATTCCGTTTTTCCTATTTCGTTTATATTATTTCTCCCTTGATATTCGTTTCATATCATATTTATATCATATTATATCATATCATAACTTTAGTTAAGGGGAGGTATTTAGTTTGATCCCTAGACCTCCATCAACCTTAAAATTACACCCCCTCGAGTCCCTTTCAAGATAAATGTGTACATTTTTCGGTAGAAAAATGTCCCGGCCGAAGGCCGGTGCCTCTTAAATTACAGGCTCGCTATCGCTCGCCAGGATAAAATAGACACCTGAATTGCGCGAAAGGTCTTAAAATGAGGTGAAAGTTCTTAAAATCGCTAAACTAATGGGACAAACGTTTTATAATATCAAAAGCAATGGGGCTAAACATGAGGGAGAAAGGGGTCAAGAAAACAATCCCTCAAGTGGAGACCACCTCCCCTTAATCAGACTGAGGGGGTTTAATGCATCCTCAAGATTTACCCATCCTTCCATTTCTTAAGTTTTCTAATATGCAGCAGCTCTACCTTTCGTATCAGTTGACTTACGCAGGGTTTTTTTTCAGTTTATCAGTATTGCAAAAATGTAGGCTGGTCTTATTTTTGTTTACCATCGAACCCTAAGGTCGGTCAAAGCTGCACATGTTTTACACGACTTTTGACCCGCACTGAAGGTAATGATTCGGCCGAAGATTGGGGCCTTTTGTGCGACGAAGCGATCGGGGCTCCGGTTTGGCCTGACTTCATTCAATCCCGGCCCCCCCCCCCCCCCCCCCAGCTTCAATTCTTCGCATTTTCCATTTCTTTCTTAATTGTGCTTTTTTGTGTTCTAGGTCAACTTATATGTATTTTTTTCTTTTCTAACGCATTCAGTATATTTGCACATATTTTGGTATCTTTTATGTTTGTATATTTATTTTGTTTTTTGTAGTTCCGTCTCTCCTTTTATTGGTAGCTGATTTACTAGCGTATCTTTAAATTCATCAGTAGTCCAAATGTTAACTCTCTTTCTCTCTCTCTCTCTCTCTCATACACGCACACACACCACCAACACCCATTCTTCCAAACCCACAGTCAAGAAACCCCCCCCCCACACACACACACACACACCACATCCTCACATCCATCTCCGAGCGTCCCGGGCCCTGAATAGAAAGACCCCTCCGAGGTCTTTTGAAGGCAGACCCCAGAGACTTTTGAGGGCTCACTTCTGGTAGCCCTTGATTGCCTATATTGTGCTATGCTCATTCTTTCCCCAACGTGTCTTGTATACGTGCGTTGGTGGTGTAATGGTTTAGATGCTTATGTTCTGGGTGTGGTGTCCCGAGTTCGAATCCCGGGAGGACCATAATATGCTTTCATTAGTTTATTCAAGTGCATTGGGGTTTGTAATTGATGATTAATGTTAAGAACGGGGTGTTACTTAATACTTGCGGGATCTAGAGTGTTATTAATTTAGATACCGGTAGGTTTTACACTTTTAATTACTAGATTACCTTCCAAACGTGCATGAAATCGTCTAATGATAACCAGAATATATTGAAAAAATCGTACTCAAATACTGAAGGAGTTAACTGCTATCTTTCCTGTATTTTCTCAGTACCTCCGAAGGCTGATTATCTCCAGCCAATTTCCTATTATCTAACTAATGATCTGTTGCTCCACCTCGCCTCCTCGCTGCCCAAATTCCTTCATTATGGCCAAGTAAGCAATCTCCCCTCCCCCCCCCCTCCCCCATCCATCATATCGGCACTAATTATCGACATCAGATAACCGTTCGTAATCAAACCTTCGTGGTATCCCTTCATCTGGTTTTGCGCAATTACGGAATGGCGGTGCTGGCGCGGTCTGGTTTCAAGTTCTTTTTATGTTTTGACTGTTCTTTTCTCCCTCGGGCCATAACCTTTTTTCGCTTTTTCCATCCCCAAATCGCGCCCTTCGTTCTTTGCGTGCGCGCCTTAATTTACCTTGCGCAATCACGGGATGTGTGTCTGGAGAGGTGTGTACTCAATTTTTTCCATTCATTTTCTTTTTCCAATGAGATCAACTTCAATGGCTCCTGGCGATCGTCCTCTCTCTCTCTCTCTCTTTCGTTATCATGTATTTCCACTTTCCCTTACTATCGAGTTTGCTATCTCTACTGGATTTAAGTCCTGATTACCTCGCTGAGATCATAAGCTTTGTGTGGCCAGTGTTTCTTTGTAAATTTCTCTCTCTCTCTCTCTCTCTCTCTCTCTCTCTCTCTCTTTTTTTTTTTTATCTCCCTGCGCAATCTAGGATCATCGGCGGCGGGAGTAATTAAGATCGGCCGCTAATGACTGCATCCCATGACGGCGCGAACGGACCCGTATTGACAAGGGGGTGATTTGGCAATATGCGGTGGGGGCGCAATTACGTGTTTGGTGGGGCTTGGTTTTGTCTTCGCGGTGAATAGTTCGTTTCATCTTTTCTCTTCAATATCGTCCAGATCACATTTCGTTCTGAATTAGTAAGCTTGTACAATCATTAGATGTGTGTAGTGTGTGTGTGTGTGTGTGTGTGTGTGTGTGATGTCAGGGTTTATTTTCATTCGCCCACCACCGTCTTTCCTAGTATGTGTATTGATTCAGTTGCGTGTGTAGGCGTGTATGTGTGTATGTGTTTATGTATTATACGTGTGCATATACAGTATGTGTATGTGGGCGTGTACCAGCATGTGTACTGTATGTGTGTGTATGGGCGTGTATGTGTATGTATATTTGCTTTCTATATAATTTTAAGCGAGAATAGCCATCTGTAGGGCCTTAGCTAGCTACTACTACTACTACTACTACTACTACTACTACTACTACTACTACTACTACTACTTTATAATATTGCATCCATTACAATTTTACATTTTAGCTGTAGCAAACATCGGGTATTACTCTACTACTACTACTACTACTACTACTACTACTACTACTAAGCGTGTTACTGGTTGTCTGTCTGTCTGTCTGTCTGGCTCGTGTAATCCAGTGTATTCATAGCAGTGGTGTGAGCGTGTGGCTGGTTGTCTTGTAGTTTTTGTGGGTCTGTCAGTGTGTTTTTGTTGCCCTTTTTGTGTGTTCTGTTCTGTTCTCTTCCCCTCTTCGCCCCCCGCTGACTCGCTCCCGTCCCTCTCTCTCTCTCTCTTGTTGTTTTCTTCCTTCTCTCTCTCTCTCTCTCCTCCTCCTCCTCCTCCTCCTCCTCCTCCTCCTCGCTCTCACTCTCCCCCCCCCCCCCCCTCCTCCCAGAGAACACGGGTTGTTATTATATATCTTGATTGTATTGTAGCGTACGTGTCGCGGGCTCCACCATTGTCCTATATCACGACCACCCCTCCAGTAATGTAGGTTGGTAGTGCCCCGGGAGATACTGATGCTGCTGGTGCAATGTTCTCAAGATAGAAAGTTAACGAGATAGATAGATAGATAGATAGATGGTTAGATAGATAAATATATTTGCACCGGGGGATGTCGTTTGTATTTAGAAATAGGGTGATTGTAATCTCATACCGTAATTAACTAAAGGTTTTGAAACACCCCTGATGGCCTCATAGGCTTTTAATTATATCAGAAAAGGTGCAAATCTCGTTTTTGTGCCCCAAAAGGTTAACCCCTTGAGGATCGTGACGCGTTTTGACAGTTTATTCTGGCTATCATCAGACGATTTTATACAGCTTAGGAAGGATTTGTGGGTCATCAAATTATGAATACCATCTCATTTAACCCACTGACTTCCCTATATTCTTCTTAATCTTTATAAATCGTTTACTACTAGGCATAAAACAAAATAAGTACGTCATCGTGTGTTGAAAGGGTTAGGGTTAGGAGAGAGACAGTTTGAGGCATGTGAGGTGATAGAGTGGATAGTGACGATGAAAAATTAAGAAAACTAATATAACCGTTTAATTAAAAAATTAGGCTATCATAGGAACAGGCAGGGTTAAGGGACTCAGAAAAAAACATATATTCTCTGGACCCTGGGAACAAACAAACAAACATTAATTTGAAGTTTGATTATAATATGAACTACTGTATCTATATGAAGTGAGAGTCTACTTCATAATCTCGACCAGCACAACATAAGAAAATGGGAGTCTGCAGAAAGCTGATTGGCCCATACAAGGCAGATCCCTCTCACATCCATCCCACCATGTCAGCGGGATTCGAACCAACGCCCCCGGCTCCTAAAGGCTTACCAACAGAGCCATTAAACCCTGTGAGTGGCACGAGATCCCCCTTGTGTTCTGCCTCACGACCAGCCCTCCAGTGACTTAGCTAAGAGCCTCAGGAGAAAGGCACAAGACCTCTTTTACCTTTTCGATTCGGTCATTTCAGTACTATATCGGCCGAGAAAAACTTCGTATATTTTGTTTTAGATAATTTATTTTGTTTACACGACATTTCAAAACGTTATGGAAGTAGATGTCGTGCCCTTTTTAAAGCGACGATTCTTGTAATATTCCTCGAACTTCGCTTTGGTAATTAAATGTTATTCAGAATATTGCATGGATAATTTGACAATTGATGCATGTAATTAGCAGACTGGAGTAGTAGAAGTCTGTGCTCCATTGGAGGCTCATATATTATATACGGTATTGTATTATAGACTGCCGATTATATTATATACGGTATTGTATTATAGACTGCCGATTATATTATATACGGTATTGTATTATAGACTGCCGATTATATTATACGGTATTGTATTATAGACTGCCGATTATATTATATACGGTATTGTATTATAGACTGCCGATTATATTATATACGGTATTGTATTATAGACTGCCGATTATATTATATACGGTATTGTATTATAGACTGCCGATTATATTATATACGGTATTGTATTATAGACTGCCGATTATATTATATACGGTATTGTATTATAGACTGCCGATTATATTATATACGGTATTGTATTATAAACTGCCGATTATATTATATACGGTATTGTATTATAGACTGCCGATTATATTATATACGGTATTGTATTATAGACTGCCGATTTATTATATACGGTATTGTATTATAAACTGCCGATTATATTATATACGGTATTGTATTATAGACTGCCGATTATATTATATACGGTATTGTATTATAGACTGCCGATTATATTATATACGGTATTGTATTATAGACTGCCGATTATATTATATACGGTATTGTATTATAGACTGCCGATTATATTATATACGGTATTGTATTATAAACTGCCGATTATATTATATACGGTATTGTATTATAGACTGCCGATTATATTATATACGGTATTGTATTATAGACTGCCGATTATATTATATACGGTATTGTATTATAGACTGCCGATTATATTTGCATTAGTTAAGACCCCTCTGCAACATAGAGGATATTTCGATAGTTTTACACATAGTATTACACATGCACACACACACAGTTATATAGAGTACACAGGAGTACAACGGAAATCAAGCAACAACAGATATAGTGACCCTTCTAGGTTGCTTGTCCTCCCAAACACTGAGTATCAAGTGTCCAAACAGTGGTTTAGAGTGGGTAAGGGAACATTGGAAAGGGAATTACTGCCCTGGAACTAATGTCCGTGGCAGGATTAGGAAGTTAGTAGAGGACAGAAGGGTTAGTAACTGAGGGGGGGATAAAATAAAGTTATTCATTTACAAATGCAGTCAGTCGCGGGTTTGATGCGAGATATTTGTCTAGGCGGAGTTTAAATGAATCAACGGTGATGCAGTCTATAACGTCTCGGGGAAGCCCATTCCACAAGTTGACAACTCGATTGAAGAAAAATTCTTAGATTCGTGCGAGTTAAAAGATTTACCAATAATTTTGCAACCGTTTCCCCGAGTGTAATTAGATTGGTCGATAGTGAAGTACTTACTACAGTTCATATTGTCGATGCCTTTGATGATTTTGAACACTTGAATTAAGTCGCCTCTTAATCTGCGCTGGGTTAAAGGAAATAGATTTAATTCTCTAAGACGCTCTTCGTATGGTTTGTTCTTTAGGCTAGGTATCATTTTGGTAACTCTACGTTGAACTCGTTCTAGCTTGTTTATATCTTTTGGTAATAAGGGCACCAGGATTGAACGCAGTATTCCAGAAGAGGGCGGACTAAGGAATTGTAAAGGGTTAGGATAACTTCTTTGGATTTATGCTCAAATGACCTGCCTATAAAGCCAATTATTTTTGTTTGCCTTCTTAACAACTTCTGAACATTGTTGACTCGGTTTTAGGTTACTCGATATTGTTACTCCCAGATCAGTTTCTCTGTTTACATTCTTAAGCTGAGTGCCATTCATCGAATAGTTTGCTTTCTCATTTAGGTATCCGATATGTAGTACTTTACATTTATCCGCATTGAAACTCATTTGCCAAATTTGGGCCCAACATGACAATTTATCTAGATTGTGTTGCATATCGTCAACTTGTTCTTTTGAGAGTACGCTATTTGCAATTTTTGTATCGTCAGCAAATTTTGAGATTGTACAGGTGAGACCCTCATCTATGTCGTTGATGTAAATTAGAAAGAGAATTGGTCCTAGTACCGATCCATGGGGTACCCCGCTTCTTACATTGGTCCATTTAGATGCCTTACCGTTTATGACTACTCTTTGCTTTCTGTTGCTGAGCCAATTTTCTATCCATTTCAACACACCGGGTTGTATTCCATGCGCTTTTAGTTTTAGCAGTAAACGTTTGTGGGGAACTTTGTCAAAAGCCTTTTGATAATCTACTCTCATCGTAGAGGTTGAGGATATCGTGGAAGAAGTCTAAGAGGTTTGTTAAACAGGAACGTTTTTTACGAAAGCCGTGTTGAGTATCTTTAAGTATATTATTTTCCTCTAAGTGATTTACGAGTCTGTCTCGTATGACCGTTTCTAGCATTTTACATACAACTGAGGTTAAGCTAATTGGACGATAGTTACTGGGTAGGGATTTGCTGCCTTTTTTGAATATCGGTGTTACGTTGGCTAGTTTCCACTGATCGGGCATAGTTCCAGACTGCAAGGATTTATTGAATAGTGATGTAAGTGGTTTGGAGAGCTCATCCTTAGCTTCCTTTAGAACTCTAGGCGAGATTGTATCAGGTCCAGGCGTTTTATTTACCTAGAGTTTATCTAAACAATTCAATACTTCTCTCTCTGCAACGGTGATATTGCTTAGAACATCTGAATTATCAATCTGAATCGGCGATGGTGTAGGGATATCACTGAGGTCTTCTGTTGTAAAAACTGATGCAAAGAAGGTATTGAGGGCATTACTCATTTGTACTTCGTCTTTGGTGTATTCTCCATTTTCATCGACTAACGGTCCAACAGTTGAAGTACCTACTTTTTTGTTTCTGATATAACTATAGAATTATTTCGGGTTTGTTTTACTTTGATTCGCAATATGTAACTCTAAGGTCTTTTACTTTGCTTAATTAACTTTTTGGCTTTGCGTCGTAGCTCTACAAATTTCAGCCGTTCTTCGTCATTTTGTGAGGATTTTAATCTATCATTAGCAATTTTTTTAGCAAGCAGGCAGTTTGAAATATCTTTATTCCACCATTTGGGCTTATTATTATGGCCTGGACGCCGTATTTTCGATGGTATGCAGTCTTGCACTGCTTTTAGGTAAGTGGTTTCGAATAACTTCCAAGATGTATTTATGTCGTTATTGTTAATTAAAAAGCTCCAGTCAGTTTCTTTAAACATAGCTCTAAGTTTATGGAAGTTTGCTTTCTTGAAATTAGGGACTTTTTCGATGCTACTATTTGGTTCGTTACTAGTAAACTTTAAAGTGAAAGTTATCGTACGATGGTCGCTTTTACTGAATTCATCACCAATATTCAAATTCTCTATCAATTCTTCTTTTGTTGCAAGTACAATGTCAAGAACGTTATTACCACGGGTCGGCGTTCGAACAAATTGATAAAGCGAACTCTCTTGCAAGTTCGTATACAGATACAGATAGAGAGAGAGAGAGAGAGAGAGAGAGAGAGAGAGAGAGAGAGACTAGACTAGACTAGACTGAGCCCCTTCTCAATGTTGCACGGAGACTGACGTTGCAGATGGCAAGACAAGGGGAAGGGAAAAGAAGGGTTGGGTTTTAGAGGGGGGTCCTTAGTGTAGGGAAAGGGGGGGGGGATCAGTTTCACTCTCTTTGTCTCCTTATAGTTACTCTCTCTCTCTCTCTCTCTCTCTCTCTCTCTCTCTCTCTTCCTCTCTCTCTCTCTCTCTCTCTCTCTCTCTCTATCTCTCTTTCATACACACCACCCACATAGAGATAAACACCAGCATATTTTAAACAAAAACCTTCTCTATCGTCTCCTGCCCTCACACTCACTCACACTCTTTCTCACTCTCTTTCTCACTCTCTCTCTCTCTCTCTCTCTCTCTCTCTCTCTCTCTCTCTCTCTCTCTCTCTGGTGTATGTAATAGAGCAAGGGAGGTGAAGGGAGTGAGCTAGGGTGTGGTTGAAAGGTGTCAGGTAGCAACTAAGAGAGAGAGAGAGGGGGGGGGGGGGGCCTGGCAGACAGACAGACATATATGTAAACAGTAATATGCATGAATGGGAGCGGTCGCATTTAGAGCAGGCTTGGTTTTATGTGTTTATATATATGTACTGTATATGTCTATATGGTGATGCATGGGTGGTGCAGATAGACAGAGCGAGAAATAGAAGGAGGGAGGAGGAACTGTGAACAAAAGTGGGGTATATTTGTTTGTCAGTTTATCTATTTTGATGGATGCATTCGGTCATGAGTAGGTAGATGCAGACACTTAAACACACACACACACACATAGTGTATATATATATATATATATATATATATATATATATATATATATATATATATATAATATATATAAAGAGAGAGAGAGAGAGAGAGACAGTCAAAACAAGGGTGCCATTCACAATATAGGGGTGTGGTAACAGTGGTGGTGGTGGCGGTGGCGCCTTGACGTTAAACAGTCTTTGTTATATTATGCTACCACCAGACTCCTTCATCATCATCAGGCCGATATGCGAAACGTTGTCAATAAAGTGCTTCTTCTCATATGGTATTAATCCTTTCAGTACCGATGAAGTTTTTTTTTTTCTTTTTTACAAATTTGTTGACGATTTTATTAAGTTTAGGAATTATATATGGTAGCTGTAAGGATGAATTGAGATGGTCTGTAGCCTTTTCATGGGTAACGTCCTTCCTAAGCTGAATAAAACCGTTTAATAGTTGCCACGACATGGACTACCAAGTGCTATAGTGGGATTAAAAACGATAGGGAGCTTTAAGATAAAATTGGATAAGCATATGGACGAGAAGGGTTGGGTGTGAAGGGGGATCAGCAGGGTTGGGCCAATCAGCGCTCTGCAGACCCCCGTAATCCTGCGTTAATCTCTAACCGTTTTGGTAAGATGATCCTCAGGGTATTAGAGTGTTGAGCCTATAATTGGGCTTTGTAATTGGGGTTGTGTGGGACAGGGATCTGCCTTGCTTAGGCCAATCGGCTTTCTGCAGACTCCCATTTTCTTATGTTCTTATGTTCTTATGTTCTTATATACTGAAAAGACCGTCACCGATACTGAAGGGGTTAATAACCGTTTAGTCTGAGTAATTGAGATAGTCTGTTTAACCGTTAACGGGTAGACATCCTTCCTGAACTGAATAAAATGTTCTAATAGTCACCAGTGCTGAAGGGGGTTAATATTAATTCTGTCTCCTTTTCCAAATATATTTTTAGATTGTACTGCTTCCCACGTCATTTTCCCAGGTAACGTGTGAACTAGTGGGTATTTAGCTAACCCCATCCTTGATAGTCCATCCTGCGGCCTCCACACATCCTCCTGCGGCCGAGGTTCCCGTGAGACCCGCCGCAGCCGCAGCCTGGCCGCAAAGACGTGTATATAATATTTGTGGTAACTTAATTCTGACCGTTTGTACACTCGGGGACTAAAATCGTGACCTAAAGATTTCAGAGCTATCGAGAACGTAATCGAATCTTCCAATTAACCCTTTTGGTACCGGTGACGTATTTTGTATTTGATTTTAGCATCATTTAGACGTTTTTTTAAGCCTAAGAAGGATATATGGCAGCTAAATGGTTTAAGGGGAGGTTTTTAGTGCGTTTCCTAGACTTCCATCAAACTTGAAATTACACCCCCTTGACAGATAAATTTGTACATTTTTCGGTAGAAAAATGTCCCGGCCGAAGGCCGATTCCTCTTAATTTGCAGGCTCGCTACCGCTCGCCAGGAAAAATGGACACCTAAATGGGACGAAAGGTCTTAAAAGTGACATAAATTGGGTGAAAGTTCTTAAAATCGCCAAACTAATGGGGCGAACGTCTGACAATCTCAAAAGCAATGGGGCTAAACACGAGGGAGAAAGGGGTCCAGAAAAAAATCCCTCAAGTGGAAATCTCCCCTTAATTAGGAGATAGCCTGTTAGTGGCAGAGGTCTGTCCTATGCTGAATACAATCGTTTAATAGTTGCCAGAATATAGTGAAACGAGTGTGTCACCGGTAACTGAATGGATTAATGATTTACCTAGTACTGTATATACATTTAGGGTCGCCTCTCTTACAGGGATAGGTCCGCTTGGGGGCATTTTGTGTATGGCCACCTTCATTTAAGGGGAGTAAGGCGTCTGGCAATAGATTGATAGATACATTTCTTAGGTATATTTATATCGTTCGATGATTTAGATGGGACCATGACATTTGCCCTAGAGTTGGCCATATTTAATTCGCGTACACTCCCTGATTTTCTGTCTGGAAGGGAAGTAGTGTGATTTGAAATAGGAGTATATTTTCTTATGAAGGTTAATGCTTATGATAAATTAACAGTTGTATAGCAAATTATTCCTGTAAGTCCATTGCAATACTTTACTTTCATGCATACAGTCACGGAGAGTCCTGTAGGCCTATGTAAAATCATGTGGTCAAAAATACTGTACATGTGTCTCTTACGATTGACTCTCTGCGTGAATGTAATAAAGCTCTGGATGTCTTTATTGACTTGGAGTGTACAAACTGTCTTATTTAATGGGGTATTTAGTTTGTTCCCTAGACCTCCATGAAGCTTAAAAATACACCCCCTAGACCCCCTTTCAAGATAAATTTGTACATTCTTCGGTAGAAAAATGTCTTGGCCGAAGGCTGGTTCCTCTTAAATTACAGTCTCGCTATCGCTCGCCAGGAAAATATCGACACCTAAATGGCACGAAAGTTCTTAAAATTGACAGAAATGGGGCGAAAGTTCTTAAAATCCCCAAACTAAAGAGGGCGAGCGTCTTAAAATCTAAAAAGCAATGGGGCTAAACATGAGAGAGAAAGGGGTCCAGAAAAATATCTCAAGTGGAAATCTCCCCTTAAGTGAGATCGAAAATTATGCCAGCGGGCTAGAGTATGCAAGCTGTGTAATCTCAGTAAGGTAGAAAAATGATGGTAGTGGGCCAGGGTTGCGGCAGCTGCGGTAAGACTGCGGTACCACCAAGGTTTCCGGAGGGTGGCCGCAGCTTTAGGTCTCAGGTTACCTGCGGTGTCCTGTCGATACCCTGATGGTGTCACGAGACGAGTTTGCGCGTGGGATTGTATCGTAGTCACTGCCATAGTACAGGTTAGGAGACACGTATTTGACCATTATTCTAGAAAAACAGGTAAATATTATTTGAGTGTGGATTCCACCTCAGCTGTGGGTTCCTCTACGAGTTACCGGCAACGGGTATTTCGACAAAGGCAAGTTTTACGGTAATTAAATAGGGTTATTGTTTTTTTTTTTTTTTTTTATATAATACTAATTATTATAAATATTTTACATAATTATATGGTCATTTATTTATGTATATATTTGTTTTCCTTGTGTGTGTGTGTGCGTGTGTGCGTGTACGTGTGCGTGTGCGTATATAAGCCTATCTGTGGGAGGCCTCAAGAGGACCGGACAGGTATCACGTTGCTGTATCAGTGGTAGTGTCCCTTCCTCTCTTGTCCTTACTACCCCCCTTCTCTCTCTCTCTCTCTCTCTCTCTCTCTCTCTCTCTCTCTCTCTCTCTCTCTCTCTCTCTCTCTCTCTCTCTCTCTCTCTCTCTCTCTCTCTCTCTCTCTCTCTCTCTCTCTCTCTCTCTCTCTCTCTCTCTCTCTCTCTCTCTCTCTCTCTCTCTCTCTCTCTATCATCATCATCATCATCATAATCAGTTTTGTATGAACATATTACAAAAAGGGACACTGGATATTTGCAAATTTAAGCTTTCCTACAAATCCCCCTTTATCCAATTGATAGAGTTATGTATATGTCACTATTAATGTTATCTGTACCTTTCAATATATATAAATACTCGATATATAATAAACTTCAAAGATAACAGTAGGGAGGTTACTATAGCCTATTCTGTGCGAGTGATATATGGACAGATAGGGATCACGATATATGGATGTATGGGCAGCCGATGGGTGAATAAGCAGTAAGATATATGATAGATAGATATGCAGGTACAAAGATAGGTAGCTAGACATATACAAGTTACATAAATATAGGTACAGGCAATATTTAAAAAAGAGATAATGGATGCAAAGCTTTATAAATAGATGATAGATTAATAGACCGATAGCTATATAGATAGATAGATAGGTGAAATTTATACCCTGTAACCAAAGAAGGGGAGGGCGGAGGGAGGGAGGAGAATTGACACTTTGGGAGAGAGAGAGAGAGAGAGAGAGAGAGTTACACATATATTATTATTGTTTTTTTAATATATTGGGAAGGAAAGCAAGTAACAATAGTCCTGTTTATTTACACGTGATTGGGAGCTCATAGGTACGGTACCGTAGAAACACATAGAGAACCATATATATATATATATATATATATATATATACCCGGTATATATATATATATATATATATATATATATACCCGGTATATATATATATATATATATATATATATATATATATATATATATATATACCCGGTATATATATGAGAGAGTGATAGTAAAATAGATACATGATTATTGTTCGTTGGCATTTCTCATATAGATTACAATATATATACAAAAATGTACCCTGTGACCCAAGCTAGGGGGCAGTGGAGAAGGTGGAGAACTGACACTTTTGGGAGACCTCAAGATTTTTACCCTGGTGTCGGTATCAGGTCTGTGTGTGTGTGTATGTGTCCTTTCTCTCGTTGAAGGTGGTCTCGCATATTTTTGTATTCGATTTTGTCTCTCTCTCTCTCTCACACACACACACACACACACACACACACACACACACACACACACACACACACACACACACACACACACACATACACGGACACCCACACACACACACCCTTGGCACCCTCTCAAAGACAGTACTGGTACTCTCTATTTCTCTCTCTCTCTCTCTCTCTCTCTCTCTCTCTCTCTCTCTCTCTCTCTCTCTCACACAGACACCCACACACACACACAGACATACACAGACACACACACACACCCTTGGCACCCTCTCAAAGACAGTACCGGTACTCTCTCTCCCTCTCTCTATTTATACTCCTCAACAAACACACCTCTCCCGTCCCCTCAGTTTTACACCTTAGAATTAGCCGTCTTTTACTTCCGTTGCGCGGTATGTGACTTAGCTGCGCATCATGGGAATTTGCTGCGCTATCTTGGGTGACGCGTGGTTATTTGGTTACTCATATACATACTTATACGAATTGTTTTTATCCTTATCCATTTATTGTATTTATGCATTAATTTGTTTATTGTATTTATGCATTAATTTTTTTATTTTTGTTGAATTATGGTTTCTGTACAACTTCCTATTCATGTGTAAATGGAGATAACTAGATTGTGCATTTTTCGGCTTGGTTTCGCAATCTGTCGTTGGCTGATGTTTATGACTAAGTTGCGCGATCTGGGGATGTTGTGAGACCGTTCTGTTCGTATTTCTTATGTTTCAACGTATGGTATTAGGAGGGCAATTTTCAGAGAGAGAGAGAGAGACGGGCTGCACAAACCTTGCGGCCCTCACTAGAAAATCCGGACTGCCTAGTGTGAGAGAGGCTATGTGTGTGTGAGAGTGAGTGAGTGAGAGAGACCGTAGTGTGTGTGACAGGTGGTGAGAAAGAGAGAGTAACACAGCCAGTCAGAGAGCAGTCAGATAGAACTAATTGGAAGATTTCACTGTTCTGTCATTTTCCTCGTCACACACATACAAGCACACACGCTCATAAACACACACACACACTACACACACACATACAAGCACACACGCTCATAAACACACACACTACACACACACACACACACATACACTCATATATCGGTAGTCATTCATTCACACGTAAAACACATAAACTTGCACATACAGTACGTTTCCCTCACTCACACACGCACAGAGAAACCTACACCCACACACCCACGATACGCATATGCACACATACACTTACAGTATGTATGCGAACACACACATACGTAAACATACACACACATACACTCCTTGCAATGAGTGTTTTTTAGGACTGTGTGTGTGTGCGCATGATCCTCTCTCTCTCTCTCTCTCTCTCTCTCTCTCTCTCTCTCATCACGGTAAAGTCTTGGTACGCTGCATATCTGTGTTCACTTCCCCAACGGTACCTTTAATATACCTCGCGTGTACCGCCCTCCCCCCCCCCCCCCCTGTACCGTTGTTTTACCGTATCTACCGTAATGCGAGGTGCTTTATGGTACTGTTAGTTTAACCCTTTAACCTCCTGGGATCTTTACTAAGCTTAATAAAAATCGCCTGGGGTTGCATGTACAAAATACAATATAGCATCTCTATCGGTTCGAGAGTTTCATGGGATTTTTGTATATTCATTTTATATTGAGGGGTTCTTTCGAAGCTGAATATATGCATCCAGTGTATGCCAGAATGTACGAAATACTTCACGATAGGGTTGAGTACTGGTTTGTAAGTGCCTGTTTCTTAAATGTCTTGCATATTTAGATACTTATAATTATATGATAAGTGTTTAGGTATGCTTAAGCTTAAAATGCTACTTACATCATACTTACAATCATACTTATCTTCTAAACTGGTTGGTGTAGCACTTATTTACTTACTAACTAAGCTTTGTTACTTACATGAAAGATATCATGTTTGCATACTCGCTCTTCCATCGTACCCTTCTCTCAGTTATGTAACCTAAATATCTCTCTCTCTCTCTCCCTCCTTCTTTCTCTCTCTCTCTCTCTCTCTCTCTCTCTCTCTCTCTCTCTCTCTCTCTCTCTCTCTCTCTCTCTCTCTCTCTCTCTCTCTCTCTCTCTCTCTCCCTCCCTCCCTCCCTCCCTCCCCCCCCCTCTCCCTCTCTCTCTCTCATGTATCAAAATGCACAAAAACAAACATGATTTAGATACAAACCATCTCTCTCTCTTCCTCTCTCTCTCTCTGATAATTAAGTGTACCATTGAGGCATGAAGTTTGAACCCTTACTATGAGAGCTGTAAGATATATGGCCCACTCTGGCGCTGTAGGGAGGGGCCATCGGAAGCAGAGTGGGCCATAGCGGGAACTGGGGCCCAAATCGAGGAAGAACTATAAATATCTATCTACTTATCTATCAATCTGTTTATCTGTATATCTATCTAGGCCACAAAAACAAAAGCCACTAGGAACAGAATGCCCCATACGAATAGCATAGAAAGCGGAGCAGTTCTAGCCCGTTCTGCCCCTTCCCAGATCACAGGAGAGGCCCTTTGAAGCATAGTGGGCCATAACCTAGGGCCACATAGGGTGCTTAGGGCATAATATTTTCCCGTCCAACTGGTACCACACTAATACCATGGAGAAAAATATAATTAGAATTTGGACAACTTCTACCATGTTGGTGACTTGAAGCTCCTCAGTAAGATATACATGGAATCAATGGGAAAGAAGAAAACACGATAAAGTACTTGGAGTGTTCATTTCTCTAACATTTGGGATTATTTAGAACTCATCTTCAGAGAGACTGAAGATGGGTTTTGTGCAGCCCAGAATGATAAAGAAGTGAACATTTCAAGCACTTGCCTGTGTGTTCCTTCCACTTAATAATATTTGTCTTATGGATCAGCCACAAAACTACAAATGTTTTGCTACCATTCACATTTTTGCTACCATTCACATTTTTGCTACCATTCACATTTTTGTGTAGTTAATGAAGAATGGCCCTAGAATTCAAAGGATTAAATACTAGGTATATTTCATGGTTAAGTAAAATCGTATGATGATAGGTAAGCATAATATATTAGCTTGAGGGGTCCAATGATCAACCTTAAAATTACTTTCAGTTTTGGTTCCAATATTGTATTGTGTTTTGTATGTTGACATTTTTCAGTTTGCAGATGAATAAAGATAATATGCTGAAGTTTACCTCTGTCTACAGTATTTAATCGCATATTTTGGTACAGCGCTAAGGACCAATATTTTGTTTCCTATGCAAACAAAAAATATAAGACCTTTGCAATTGTTTATTTAGACCAAACATAAAGCGAACAGCCAATTTTGTTCACTGCACAGTATCGTACCAAAATGGACTATATGAAACCGAGAAGCCAATGTTGTGGAATTCCCCCCCTCTCCTTGTGGTACATGTAGACCGGTATGAGGGTGCCCAGTACCCCGCTAGAGCATCATATTATCCCCCTGGTGTACAGAGCCTCCAGCAACAGAGCCACAATTAACATAGCAGCGGCCGCTATACCACAACCCTCTCCCTCCCTCCCTCCCTATCCTCTCCTTCCCTCCCTCCCGATCCTCTCCTTTCCTCCCTCCCGATCCTCTCCCTCCCTCCCTCCCGATCCTCTCCCTCCCTCCCTCCCGATCCTCTCCATCCCTCCCTCCCTACCGATCCTCTCCTTCCCTCCCTCCCGATCCTCTCCTTCCCTCCCGATCCTCTCTTCTCCTCTCCCTCCCTCCCTCCCTCTCCTCTCCTATCCTATCCCTCCCTCCCTCTCCTCTCCTCTCCTCTCCCTCCCTCCCTCTCGATCCTCTCCCTCCCTCCCTCCTTCCCGATCCTCTCCTTCCCTCCCTCCCAATCCTCTCCTTCTCCCGATCCTCTCCCTCCCTCCCTCCCGATCCTCTCCTTCCCTCCCTCCCTCCCCTTCCCTTAACTTCCCTTCCCCTCCCCTCCCTCCCTCTACATGTCCACATCAGCACCCTTTACCCCCTCCTCAATTCTATTTAACCCTTTTAGTATGGGTGAAGTTATTTTTCTATTAATTCTGGCTATCATTAGACGATTTTACGCTGCTTAGCAAGGATTCATGATAGTCTACGAATGATTGGAGATATAATACACATCGCTGGTTACTAGACGTCCTTCCTAAGCTGTATAAAATTACTGATAATAGCCAGAATGAAAGGAATAATGGCGTTTTCCGTACTGAAGTGGTTAATCTCTCTCTCTCTCTTCCCTCACGTCCTCACCTGCCCCCCCCCCCCCCGCCCCCCCCCCCCCCTTTTATTGTATGATCTTGTACACGGTTGAGTTGTTCTGTATTTATGAGGGTTAGACCAAACTGGATTTAGCTAGGTTAGGAGTGAGGTGGATTAGGATGGGATTAGGAGAGGGTATGATGAGGATTAGGATGGGGATTAGTTTACCTCTTGCAACGGTGAGATGGGTTGGGTTAAATTACTGTAACTCTGGGGTTAGCTTAGACCAGATTAGATTAGGTTAGGTGTGCTCAAATCGTGTATTGATGTGTGCAAAATTACTTGTAAGCACAAAAAAACCCCGATATATAAACACACACACACACACACACACACACACACACACACACACACACACACACGCACACACACACACACACACACTGCTACATTGACGTCCGCACCCCACTCTTACCCCTTCCATTACCACAACCATGATAATTCCCCGATTGCGTAAATATGGTGGCTTTCTATTTATGGTAGTTATCCTTGTGCAATACTCCGATAGGAAGGACTTGCTACTTTAATTGGGGTCTGATTCGGTTACTTTTAAAGCTAGAGGACTGGGATAGTTGATTAGGTTATGTTAAGTTTGAGGTCAGGTTGAAGTAAATACAATCAGGTGTATTAAGGAAGGAGGAGTTAAATTACATTAAGTTAAGTTTGCACAAGTCGACTTAGGATATTGACAAAACATATCGCCCAATGCCCACTACACCGACTTCACCACACCCCATCATGAAAACAAATATAGTACTGCCGAAAGTCCGACTACGCCGATATCACACCCCACTTTTAACCCCTCCCATATCCGCAAAGTGTATTTTCCGATTGCGTAAATTTGGTGTCTGTCTGTATATGGTAGGGATCACTTGGGCAGTGTTTCTTAAGGGAAGATTTCCACTTGAGGGACTTTTCTTGACCCCTTTCTCCCTCATATCTAGCCCCATTGCTCTTGAGATTTTAAGACGTTTGCCCCATTAGTTTGGTGATTTTTAAGAATTTCCGCCCCATTCTGTCAATTTTAAGACCTTTCGTGTCATTTAGGTGTCGATTTTATCCTGGCGAGCGATAGCGAGCCTGTAATTTAAGAGTAATCGGCCTTCGGCCGGGACATTTTTCTACCGAAAAATGTACAAATTTATCTTGAAAGAGGGTCAAGGGGGTGAAATTTTAAGATTGCTGGAGGAGTAGGAAACAAACTAGAAACCTCCCCTTAAAGGCAGGGATTTGATACTCGCTGCACCCCATTCATGAAACCCCTAACTGGCCTGCAGAAAATAATGCCGTACAGGAATTTGTGTTTGTTAATCTTCTATTGTATTTCATTGTATGTATTTTGCCATTCATTTATTTGTTCATGTTGGTAGGTAATTAATTTATTATTGTTATTGTTATAATTTGTATTGTTTTTAGTTTAATTGTAAATAGTGTGTATTCCTTCATTTATTTATATCCAAAAATCACATTGATATGGTAATTGACACGGCATGTGGAAGACTCTTTAATATCAAGTATATTTCATTCTCTCTCTCTCTCTCTCTCTCTCTCTCTCTCTCTCTCTCTCTCTCTCTCTCTCTCTCTCTCTCTCTCTCTCTCTCTCTCTCTCCCCCTGCGGCTACCAATCTTCGTATAAACCCTGCGTCATTTTGGGGACACTCCGTACATAATTGGACATGGGAACGTTACTCTCGGACACGGGAATGGGGCCGGGAAATTACATACCTTCGATGCCGGCCACTCGTTAAAAAAATATGAAAGACTGGAATGAATTGCCTAGAAAAAAAATAAAATAAAAGAATTCTCCTGTAAACACGTTACAAAATATAAAAGACTGAAATGAATTGTGTGGATAAAATAGATAAGAGATCTCCTTTCCTACCTCTGTACTCTGCTATGTAAGTATTTGATTTACTAAAAATGTGCCTGTTTTCTTTTGGAATGCATTAGTGGGTGAAATGTTAACTTGGAAATTCAGTAATATGAATTGAAATACATTACAATGGATATTATTTGCTCACATGCATACTTGCCCGCGTGCATGAGGGTGTAAGGTAACAACATACAGAAGTGCACTTACTAGCGCTCACATGCACACTTACTAGCGCTCACATGCACACTTACTAGCGCTCACATGCACACTTACTAGCGCTCACATGCACACTTACAAGCACACATTCTCTCTCTCTCTCTCTCTCCCTCTCTCCCTCAGCAGGCTATGATATGACCTACTGTCCTATAAATGGCTTAGCCCTATAACTATTTGTCCTAAAGCACCTCAGGGCCCGGATTACCATTAGCCTCTCCCTATTTATCGCGTGTCTGAAGGCGCCTATATGACCCTCCCAAACTTTCTCCCCCTTTTTTACCTTTTTGTGGTTATACTGGATATTGACCTACTAGTTCTGCGGGTCTTTAAGGGGAGATGGGTCGTTTTTCTGGACACCTTTCTCCCTCATCTGTAGCCCCGTTAGTTTCCAGATTTTAAGGCGTTCGGCCCATTAGTTTGGCGATTTTAGGACCTTACTCATCTACTCGTATTTTAGGACCTTACTCATCTACTTGTATTTTAGGACCTTACTCATCTACTTGTATTTTAGGACCTTACTCATCTACTTGTATTTTAGGACCTTACTCATCTACTTGTATTTTAGGACCTTACTCATCTACTTGTATTTTAGGACCTTACTCATCTACTTGTATTTTAGGACCTTACTCATCTACTCGTATTTTAGGACCTTACTCATCTACTCGTATTTTAGGACCTTACTCATCTACTCGTATTTTAGGACCTTAGTCATCTACTTGTATTTTAGGACCTTACTCATCTACTTGTATTTTAGGACCTTACTCATCTACTTGTATTTTAGGACCTTACTCATCTACTTGTATTTTAGGACCTTACTCATCTACTTGTATTTGGATTTATTTCTTGGTTAGCTATACTTTCTGATAAGGTAAGTTGAGGTTGTTCTAACTCATGGTAGGAAGGATTATAGATTAATTATAAAAGAATGGGTAAAGAGTGGAGGCTGAAGCTTACGGGTGGAAAGGACTAGAGGACAATTTGTGAAGTATATGGTACCTGAAGCCTAGTTTGGGGCACCTGGATATATACCTTTGTGTACTGGTATTTATTCTTGCGTTACCTGTATGATCTGGTAAGTTAACCCATTCAGTACCAGGGACGTCCTTTTTATCCTATTCTGGCGACCATTAGACGATCTTATTCAGCTTGGGAAGGACCTCTAGCAATGATAAGGCTTCAAACTATCTCAACCAACCCTTCTAACTACCACAGATCCTTCCCAAGCTGCATAATGTCGTCTAAATATAGCTAGAATAATATATCTCAGACGTCGCTGGTACTCAAAGGGTTAAGATGTGGTGGCTGTAGTTCATTATTATTGTATACAGTGTTCATTATAGGGAGGCCAGACTGTGTTGTGGTTTAATGTAACTTCTATTGAGAGAGATTTTCGATTAACCATTAGATCAGATCAAGTACCGGTTGCTGCTTCTAAGGTATGCTTTTTGTAGATTCCTCCATCCTTGTGTTCTGGTCAATCTTGTATCCCAACTTGATGTACCCAAGATTTGCTCACCTTGAGTTCTCCATTAATTTGTTCTAGTGAACTTTACCTGTCCTGCATCTTACCTGTCCTGTACCTTGCCTGTCCTGCACTTTAACTGTCCTGCACCTTACCTGTCCTGCACTTTACCTGTCTTGCATCTTACCTGTCCTGCACTTTACATGTGTTATACCATACCTGTCCTGCACTTTAACTGTCCTGCACTTTAACTGTCCTGAACCTTACCTGTCCTGCATATTACCTGTTCTGCACTTTACATGTGTTATACCTTACCTGTCCTGCACTTTACCTGTCCTGCACTTTAACTGTCCTGCACTTTACCTGTCCTGCACCTTACCTGTCCTGCACTTTACCTGTCCTGCACTTTAACTGTCCTGCACCTTACCTGTCCTGCACTTTACCTGTCCTGCGGTTGGTTTACGAGATGTGGGCCAAACAGCCCCAATAAAGGTAACACACAGATGCCTTATCATGCTTTCTCAAGGCCATATATATATATATATATATATACTGTATATATATATATATATATATATATATATTTATATATATATACAGTATATAGGATTACCCATGTTAGAATCATAACTTAGAATTAAAGGGATATATTCGGCATTTAAGACGGTTTATGTACCATTAACAATACAGGGCTTACCTTTACTAAATATATTGTGGGTAGATGGCTTGGGTAGATAATGTAGTTTACGAGCATGTGTATAAATTACGTGGGTGGTTGTACTAACTCAGAGGATTAAGGGGGGAGTGCTTGTTTTTTGAACTACCGGTATGTATTCATATATATACTGTATACTGTATATATATATATACTGTATACTGTATATATATATATATATATACTGTATACTGTATATATATATATATATATATATACTGTATACTGTATATATATATATTATTTTTTTCGCTAGACCTCTATCAAGCTTTAGATAGCACCCCCTAGATCCCCTTTCAAGATAAACGTGTACATTTTTCGGTAAAAATATGTCCCGGCCGAGTCCGGTGCCTCCTAAAATTGCAGGCTCGCTATCGCTCGCCAGGAAAAAATCAACACCTAAATGGCACGAAAGATCTTAATATTGGCAAAGAAATGAGGCGAAAGGTCTTAAAATCGACACACTAATGGAACGAACTTCTTAAAATCTCAAAACTAACATGCTAAACAAGAGGGAGAAGGAGGTTCATAAAAAGCCACTACCTCCCCTTTAAGGAACTATATGGGATGTGTTAGCCATGTTGAAGATGAGTATATTAATGTAAAGTTAATATTGTCATCTTTACTTCTCTCTCTCTCTCTCTCTCTCTCTCTCTCTCTCTCTCTCTCTCTCTCTCTCTCTCTCTGAGCATTTGTACTGCTTATTCTTAGTTTTGAAGATGCCAGCAATTACACAAATATATATATATATATATATATATATATATATATATACTGTATATATATATATATACTGTATATATATATATATATATATATATATATATATATATATATATATATACTGTATATATATATATATATATATAGTTGCAGACAGGTTCTACACAAGCTGCACAAAACCGTGTTGTCCCTGCGAAGCAAACCGGATTGGGAATTATCTAGTGGACGCCAAGTGAGTAGGAAAACAGGATAGCAGAGCAGGGGGGAGTACAAAGGAAATCAAGCAACAACAGATCTGGTGACTCTTCTAGGCTGCTTGTCCTCCAAAACACTGAGGATCAATTGTCCAAATAGTGGTTTAGAGTGGGTAAGGGAACATTGGAAAGGGAACTACTGCCCTGGAACCAGTGTCCGTGGCAGGATTAGGATGTTAGTAGGGGACAGATGGGTTAGTAACTGAGGGGGGGATAAGATAAAGTTATTCATTTACAAACGCAGTCAGTCGCGGGTTTGATGCAAGATATTTGTCTAGGCGAAGTTTAAATGAATCAACGGTGCTGCAGTCTATAACGTCTCGGGGAAGCCCATTCCACAAGTTGACAACTCGATTGAAGAAGAAATTTTTAGATTCGTGCGAGTTTAAAGATTTACCGATAATTTTGCAACCGTTTCCCCGAGTGTAATTAGATTGGTCGATAGTGAAGTGCTTACTACAGTTCATATTGTCGATGCCTTTGATGATTTTGAACACTTGAATTAAGTCGCCTCTTAATCTGCGCTGGGTTAAAGGAAATATATTTAATTCTCTAAGACGCTCCTCGTATGGTTGTTCTTTAGGCTAGGTATAATTTTGGTAACTCTACGTTGAACTCGTTCTAGCTTGTCTATATCTTTTTGGTAATAAGGGCACCAGGATTGAACGCAGAGAGAGAGAGAGAGAGAGAGAGAGAGTGAGAGAGAGAGAGAGAGTACACAGCACATAGTAATCAGGTAAGGATCGCTATCTTATTTATTGTACTGTACGTGCCCCTTGAGTCGGGTCCATATATCCGCCTCGGGTACTATGCTGCTCTCTCTCTTGCTCTCGCTCTCTCGCGCTCTCTGTCTCTCTCTGTCTCTCTCTCTCTCGTCTAAAGGGTGGTGAACTGATATCTAAATACCGGTAACTCTTAGAAGATTCGATAACGCATATATTTTCTGTTTTCTGGCTATTATTTGACGATTTCACTAATATTAGGAAGGGTATATGGAAGTCAGAGGGTTAATTGAGATAATCTTCACCCTTATAATTCCCACATATCCACCCTAAACTGCATAAAATCGTCTAATGATAACCAGAACAAACGGCCAACATGCGTCATGATCTTCACAAAGGGTAAAGTAGATACGAGTAGCTGAGTGTGCAGGCGTGTGTGTGCGTAAACTGGTGTACATATGTGCGGGTATGTGTATGTATATAGTGTGTAAGTGGGTGCATTGTTCCCCCATGGTGGTGTGTACTGGTTTAAGGGGGTAGTGGGTATTGTTTTGGTGTATTTACTTGTTCATTTATATATATTATAGTAACCGAGCTTGTCCTCCATCAAGCTTAAAATAACATCCCCTAGACCCCCCGTCAAGATAAATTGTACATTTTTCGGTAGAAAAATGTCAAGGCCGATTCCTCCTAGAATTACAGGTACGCTATTGCTCGCCAGGAAAAATCGACACCTAAAAGCCACGAAAGGTCTTTATATGGACAAAAAAATGAGGCGAAAGGTCTTAAGATTGCCAAACTAGTAGAACGAACGTCATAAAGTCTGAAAACTAATGGGGCTAAGCATGAGGGATAAGGGGGGCCAGAAAAACGACCCGTCTCCCCTTGAGTAGCTACCGATATGCCCACACACACGTCCACGGCTTCAGTTCAAGGAGCGGCATTAATTTACTGGGCTGGTTGAATTGTAAATGGGGTTAGCGAGAGAGAGAGAGAGTGAGAGTGAGTGTGTGAGAGATAGTGTGTGTGAGTGTGTGTGTGTGTGTGTGTGTGTGCAGGTGCAAGTGCTCTCCATCTTACAAAATATGCAGAAGGGCTTAAACTATCTGAAGGAGAGAGGCGGTACCACTACTGAGGATGCTGGAGCAGCTAGAAATGAAGATCCCTATCTTATGCTTCAAGAGTTTGGCTTTAAAGCCAAGTCAGTGGTATAAAGTGCAAGAACACGACTGAACATCTGGTGTTGATAACAAAAAAGTATTTTAATTAATCGGGAGAAGCAGTTCTCGATAGGACACGAAGATTACAAGAAGAATCGGGCCACGTTGATGAGGATCCTCAAGAAGTTGGCCCCCAAGTCTCAAGTCTAAGTGTGTGTGTGTGTGTGTGTGTGTGTGTAACTTGTACTTTATGTATATATTGTAAATCTATTATCCTTACTGTGTGTGACTAGGCCATACATATTTTTACCTATGTGTATTTATGAACGCGTTTGTGTGTGAATTAATCTCTATGTATGTAAGTTTGTGTATTACCTCTGTACTTCTGTGTGAGTACTATATCCCTACCCCAAGTAATGTTCCTTCAAGCACTCTCAGAACCCTACACAGCCACTAACCAGCCTCTCCAAGCACTCCTACCATCCCTCCACCATCACCCTATACATATACCCAACCGAGTGAGTGGCCCTGTACAAAGACCTAGCGATCCTATACCCACCCTTAACCCTAGGGATTTGAGGATTAGGGCAGCATCCTTTGAATCTCTCCACCCTTTGTCGCATACGTCTGAGAGGAACAAAATAAGATAGTTTTCTTTACACAAATCTACTTAATAATAATAACTTCTGTGTTTATACGTATATAACAAGTAATAACCCTTTGTCTTAATGTCAAGCACTGTCTCTCTGTTTAGTTACATTTCTGTCATTCTCTGTCTCTCTGTTTATATTCTAGTTTCTTGTGTCATTCTCCCCTCCCCTCATACCTCTCTCTCTCTCTCTCTCTCTCTCTCTCTCTCTCTCTCTCTCTCTCTCTCTCTCTCTCTCTCTCTCTCTCTCTCTCTCTCTCTCTCTCTCTCTCTCTCTCTCTCTCTCTCTCTCTCTCTCTCTCTCTCTCTCTCTCTCTCTCTCTCTCTCTCTCTCTCTCCTCCTCCTCCTCCCCTGTCATCACAAGCTACAGGGTACATACAGACAGACAGGTACAGTACAGCTTCAGGTGCTAATAACACAAAACAAGGGGCCTTACCTGTGACTTGCGTATATATACCTGCGGCGCTAATTTGACCTAGGAATGCGTATGGTCAAAATCAATAGTGCGCCGAAAACATTGGTGATATTTGTGTTCTGGTACAGTCTAAATGGTGGTCTTGATGGTGTAATGGTTAGAGTGTTTAAGATCTGTATGTGTGGGTTCGAATCCCAGGAGGATCACATACTTTCATTATTTTCATTGGGAGGTTATTTGGTGTTGGGAGTGAAATTAATACATTTTGATTATTATGAAAATTAGTATAAACCTAATAAAAGGAGAGGATATTAACTCGCCACTTCTATGACGTCAACAAATAGTACCGGCACTAGTCGGTTTTATTTCAGCTGATGGTAAATTGAATCCCTTAACAACTGATTCCTCGGTACTTTATGGAAAAATATAAATCTACTATGTGTCTGCGTCGTATTAATGCCAAGTGTCCATAATTAACAACACATTTATCTACCAAATCTACTATGTGTCTGCGTCGTATTAATGCCAAGTGTCCATAATTAACAACACATTTATCTACCAAATCTACTATGTGTCTGCGTCGTATTAATGCCAAGTGTCCATAATTAACAACACATTTATCTACCAAATCTACTATGTGTCTGCGTCGTATTAATGCCAAGTGTCCATAATTAACAACACATTTATCTACCAAATCTACTATGTGTCTGCGTCGTATTAATGCCAAGTGTCCATAATTAACAACACATTTATCTACCAAATCTACTATGTGTCTGCGTCGTATTAATGCCAAGTGTCCATAATTAACAACACATTTATCTACCAAATCTACTATGTGTCTGCGTCGTATTAATGCCAAGTGTCCATAATTAACAACACATTTATCTACCAAATCTACTATGTGTCTGCGTCGTATTAATGCCAAGTGTCCATAATTAACAACACATTTATCTACCAAATCTACTATGTGTCTGCGTCGTATTAATGCCAAGTGTCCATAATTAACAACACATTTATCTACCAAATCTACTATGTGTCTGCGTCGTATTAATGCCAAGTGTCCATAATTAACAACACATTTATCTACCAAATCTACTATGTGTCTGCGTCGTATTAATGCCAAGTGTCCATAATTAACTACACATTTATCTACCAAATCTACTATGTGTCTGCGTCGTATTAATGCCAAGTGTCCATAATTAACAACACATTTATCTACCAAATCTACTATGTGTCTGCGTCGTATTAATGCCAAGTGTCCATAATTAACAACACATGTATCTACCAAATCTACTATGTGTCTGCGTCGTATTAATGCCAAGTGTCCATAATTAACAACACATGTATCTACCAAATCTACTATGTGTCTGCGTCGTATTAATGCCAAGTGTCCATAATTAACAACACATGTATCTACCAAATCTACGTGATAGGTGGATAATCAAGAGAGCAACACATATCAAGTTACCATCAGCTGGAAACATATAGACTATAATCACAAGCCATTAGACACAACATGAAGACCGTCCAGGGAAAGTGGTAATAATTCAAATGCCACAAGGTTTCTGATTAATATTAATTTTAGCTGTACCGTTCCTGTATTTCCTGTAATTAACTTATTATCCCTGTACAAATCCTGACCATCGGTTCAGTTGTCTTAATTGAGGGATCTTCATAAGGCTGTTCTCGGGCAGGATAATGAATCTTAAGTGTTATTTTACAGTAGTTATCCTCTAATAACTCGCATCCTAAGGTCAGTTCGAGGCATTATACTGGAGTCTTGCATAATCATATTGTTATTTCAGAATTTTGCTTGAATCTTGCATTACCGTACCATAAAGAAAGCAAAGTCCACATATTCCAGCACCCCTTCCTCGCCTCCAGTCCGCCATCTTGTTACCCCGCTCCACATTCATTAACTCTCCACTTTGCTTTTTTTCTGCTGTGATCGTTAAGCAGGTACCCCGCTGCTTGTCTGGTGGTTGGGTCTGCTGCAGGAATAGTCGATCGTCATTAAGAGGTCTACATTAACATAAGCCCGTCTAATTAGGGCTGACTAGGGCTCTTTTAATGCCTTGGGAGATTTTTAGCATTCTGTTCTGTTTGTTTTTACTTAATGTATTCATTTTAATCTACGACTGCTTTTGATATTGCATGTGACTGGAATTTAATTCGCATAAACAGTTAATTATATCCATTCCTTGCATTCGTCGTGATCGTATTAATTTAATTAGCAATGAACTCTATCATTTTGTCACGTTTATATTCTAAGTGGTTTGTATTAACTTAATCAGGACTTATCTACCATTATCTTAATGCTGCTGGCATTTTTTTTTTTTTTGCCATGCATTATACAAGGCTTGTACTGATATATCCATATTTATGTTATGTATCTCTATCTGGCTCTCTGCATAATATATATAATCTCTATTTATGTTATGTATCTCTATCTGGCTCTCTGCATAATATATATAATCTCTATTTTTGTTCTATTAGTATAAAATGGCTGGTAAACGAAATGGCTGTTTAGATAAATGAAACCATTATAATAAATATATATATAAATATATATATATATATATATATATATATATATATATATATATATATATATATATATATACATTATATATATACAAACAGAAATGGAATACTGCTTATTGAATAAACGCCTGATAATATTTTGGAATATGTATTTGTAAAGACCCTAAGCCAAATAAACGCGTGTCAAGATTATGGAAAATGCTATTGTAGAGGTGTCAAAGATTAGAGATTTGTGAAGCCCTTTGATCCAAGAAACCCTGGCGACAGTAGCAGCTCGAGTGAGGTGTGGAAATAATTAACCCTTTCAAGATACAATGATGCATATTTTTCTGTTTTCTGGCTATTTTTTTAGACGATTTTACTCAGATTAGGAAGGTTCAGAGGGTCAATAGAGATAGTCTTTACCCTTTTCATTCCCACAGATACTTCTTAAGCTGTATAAACTTGTCTAAATTATTAAATGATAGCCGAAATAAATGAAAAAAACAAAAACATAAATCCTCAAAGAGTTAATCCCGATCGGTGGTTAGCCCCTTATAAAACCATGACGCTCTTTGCCATTGTTTCGTGGCTAACAATAGACGATTTTACACAGCTTAGGAAGGATCGCTATCAATCAAAGCGGTAAAATCTCTCCCCCTAATATTTTAAATAGCACATAGCCTTTCTAATCTTAATGAAATCGTCTAATAATAGCCTGAATAAAAATAAATAAAAGCTTGCGTTATGGGATAAGGTATGGATATAATTATGAGAACTGTAATTGGCATCCATGAAATTTAAGCGCAAAATCGTCCACGATTCGTCCAACCAATATAGCGCAGTTTTGTACAGAATGCTAAAATGCGTTAGGTTAGTTTAGGTTGATTTCGGGGTTAATTATAGTTGTCATTTTAGGTTAGGTTAAATTGACCAAACTTCGGTCATGGGAGTAGTTTCTACAGATTATTTGATACGCTAGGTTAGGTAAGTCAGGTTTCCTTGTGTGATAAGTTAACTTAAAGAATTTTATTTAGGATAAATTAGGCAAACTTAATCCAGGTTACGGAAGATAAGTGTTTGTATAAGTTAGCTGTATGTTAGAGCAGTTTAGGATGTTCGTTACTTTTTACTTTTACTTTATACGTGTTAAATTTACGTGTTAAATTATTAATATATTCATTTATTGTTATTCCTTTCACTTGGTAAGGGGGCGGAGGGTGGGTGAGAATTTACCTGTCAGTCATGGTGGTCATTTGTTTACCTGAGATGTCATTGGGGGATTTGTTATGACGTGTGTGTGTGTGTGTGTGAGAGAGAGAGAGAGAGAGAGAGAGAGAGAGAGAGAGAGAGAGAGAGAGAGAGAGAGAGGCAGTATGTGTTTCGTTTTTCTATTATTTCGTCAGTCTGTATATTATGTTTTTTATTTTATTGCTGGTGTTTTTTTTTATTATTTGTACATAAGTTTTAGCACTGGCTGTTTAACTACTGTTTGTCTTTTGTGTTGAGCTCCAGTACGTCAAGGAATTGTATATTAATTCATATTTATTCATTTTCGTTCTATATACAGTAACATGTCGATTTGTGACTGAGTATCTATGTTTCCATTATAGTTTTTCCTCTCTCTCTCTCTCTCTCTCTCTCTCTCTCTCTCTCTCTCTCTCTCTCTCTCTCTCTCTCTCTCTCTCTCTCTCTTCTCTCTTCTCTCTCCTCTCTCTCTCTCTCTCTCTCTCTCTCTCTCCTACACTCACAGAAATCTCGAACCTATATCCCTAGTTCTTAAGGTTCAAATCAGCTTCTCACTCTACCCATCAACACCATGGTAATATTCAATGTTTGGGACTGACAGAGTGAGTGATGGTGGGCTGCCTAGGATTCTGGTAATGAAATTCAGGGAGCCGGGGTTCGAACCCTGGGGGCCTCAAGTTACCAGTTCACACTACCTTGGTAACATGCTCCCATATCCTGAGTTATTCCACAGTATAGATCTTTGTGTCTACTTAGGAAATAGGGCTTTTGTAGAAATGTATTGTTTTGTATCCTATAAATACCTGTACATGATAAGATTGCCTTTCATATAATGCAATAATTCATACACAGTCAGGACCTTAACATTATTTGTGTAAAGAAGCTAATTACATAGAAGTGTCTGATACATATAGAAAGCTATGTGTTATCAAGTTCTCTGTCATAGATAAGCTCTGAGACACATAGTAGTTTATTGATTTTGTATAGTATCGCTCATTAACAGTTAAATAAATAGCTCACAAACCTTGTTTTCCTAACTATAGTCTATTCGCTGTAAGTAGGCGAGAAATCATGATCTCTATCCTCTGTAGCTCAAAAAGTGCTAGAGAAAATGGGCTGTAAATTCCCAAACCTATTCTCTGGCTGACCCTTCCCAAATGGTAGAAATATTAGCTCGATTACTCTATTCGTTTTTTGAGTTACAGTGGTTAGAGGTCATGATTTCTCGCCTACTTACAGCGAATACTTTTCTTGTTTGTATAGCAATGCCACTTAATTAAGCCTATATATCTTAAGCCTATGTATCGCCGTGCAACACACAGTAATCAATAAAGCCTATGTATCGCCGTGCAACACACAGTAATCAATAAAGCCTATGTATCGCCGTGCAACACACAGTAATCAATAGCGCCCGAATCCAACGCTCCGCAATAAATACCATACCACTTTCCCGGTTAATTTAAGACACTATTTTGTATTGTACGTAGTTTGAATTTTACAGTGGAATATAGTGATATTAATAGTGCGTTAGATCACCGTTCTATCAAATTAAATCGATAGTACCCGAACCCAACTAACTGTCTGCAATAAATATAATGAATTTTCACCTATCTAATATCAGAAGATTTTGGTTGCTGTATTAAAATTAGATATAGCATTAATGTTGCAGTATACCATCGCCGTTCAACACAAAGTAATCAATAGCGGCTGAACCCACCGCTCCGCAATAAATACCCTACCACTTTCCCCGTTAATTTAAGAGCCCGGATGATGGTGGTAGTACCCGTAATGAACCTGCTTGACTTGTGACCCTCTGTGTACTCTGCGACGTGGGGTCAGCTGGGGTCAAGCGGTGTGATGCTGTGGGGTCAGCTCAGATGTAGCAGAGAGGAAAGTAAAAGGAAAAGAAAGTCTAAAGAAGCGTAAAAACCCGGACATGAATTAAAAGAACGTGGTAGATCAACAAGGAAGAGGAACATGTAAATTATCTAATCTAATCAACACAAGTAAATCACCTAGGCAAATATACTCGCATTGCAAATATAAGTAATTTTAATCGGTTCCCATATCGTTCTGTAACTTAGATATATATTTCATTTCCTGGAAGAGAATCGTGTTCCTCTATTAAATGTCTTAGGTTATAATATCATGTTTATATGAATCGTGTTCCTCTATTAAATTCTTAGGTTATAATATCATGTTTATATGAATTTTATAACTGGCAACCTGAAATAGAATAGGTGTTTTAATTTGTAGGAACAATGAACCCGCTTGACTTGTGACCTGCGATGTACTTTATGGCGTGAGGTCATGTGGGGTCAGGTGAAGTGAGGCTATGGGGATGTTATGGGGTCAGACGGTGGTACAGGGTCAGGTGGAGGTCAATTTGGATGGTGTAGAAAATGGGGGAAGGGGTTATGGTGGGGTCACTAGTGTATAGGCTTCAGTAGGGTTACATATCGCGTCTTTTGAAGATTTAATAAACAGTAACTATTTTGTTTATGTATAATGAGCTCTTTCAATCGACAAAAGTACACCAAAATTCTAGTTTGTGACTGGTAATGTGTAATAGAAATGCTTTGACGTAGAATATCAAACGCAAGAAACAAAATACATCAGGAAGTGCAGTTTTAAAGGCAATACTTCCGCCATCCGACTAAACTGAACTAAATCCAACCAAATTAATTACAAATTCTATGATTTGATTCATAGTCTTATTCTTAAACATATGGGAATGTGTTGCCAATCTCATTTTGAGTAAAGTATAATTAACTGAGTGTTTCTCTACCAATAAGAACTTGATATCGCCCGTTTTATAAATTATTCCAATATATATCTACGTATTTAGTTTAACAAGGCGAATACTCTCAATGTAATAGACTTCAGCACCATGACGTAATTTTAAACTTATTCTGGTTACAATTAGACTATTTTCTTAAGCTTATGATCTACCTCTAGGACTCGAAGGGGTAAATACGATCTCAATGAATCCCTTTAGTAACATAGATCCTTCTTAACACTTAAAGAGCGGGGCCCGACTTAAGTCCGTATCTAAAAAGCAGCAAGTTAGGAGCATTATTAAGGCTTTTAAAGGGTTAAAATCGAGTGCAAATGGCCGGGAGCGCAGCAGGCCACACGGCCGACACCCAGGGCTTACCGCCGCCCACTGACACACGCTCCCTCTGTTCTCGAGAGGCCGGCAGTGTAGCCAGTAGTGAGCATAGCTGGAATAAATATGCCGCTATACGCTAAACTCCCATGTTGGTGGTACCACTGCATCAAAACGACGAGTGCTACGTAGCTCGTTCTGGTCTCATTTTGAAGCTTGTAGCACCTAGTGTTTTGCTGAATACATTTCTTTTCATGCAGATACTTGATTGATCATTCAGGAGGGCCTGAATATGCCCAAAATAGCCCAAAACACCCCACTAGACAAGGGTTAAACTGCATACAACATCTAATTGTATCCAGAATCAAAGGTAAAAAGGCATCATGGTGCTGAAGGGGTTAAGAGCATGACCGTTATATAGTGCCATCGCTTACTCAGAGTTGTGTGGGTGTGTGTGTGTGTTGAAGGGAGAGGCTGTGGATGGTTCATTACGAGTATCAGCGTCATCACGGACTTAGCATATTATCTGATGTGTTTATACCTTCCTGTGTTTGTCTTAGGCCTGGCTCTCAATGGATACCTTTCTTTACTCTCCTACACTTGCCCCCTAAGCTCTTCTACTCAGCCTCTACTTTAAGAGGGATCACCGGCTTTTTTGTATCTTTCTCTCCTTTTCTCTCTTTCCCTGGCTTGCATCCATTCGGCCCCATTCAGTCAACTGTTTTAAGACGTTTATCCCCATCCAGGTGTCGATTTCTTCCTGGCGAGCGATAGCGACCCAGCATTTTATGGAGAAATCCGGCTTCGCCGGAGAAATTTTTCTATCGAAAAATTTACAAATTTAGCTTGCTGTCAAAACAAATATATATATATGCTGGCTCGCTACCACTCACCAGGACAATATTGACACCTGGATGGGGGTAAACATCTTAAAATAGTAGGGTGAATGGGGCCGAATGGATATTATCTGATGTGTTTATACCTTCCTGTGTTTGTCTTAGGCCTGGCTCGCGGGGAACACTACTCAATAGATACCTTTCTCTCTCCTACACTTGCCCCCTTGCCTAACTTACACTATTCTACTTTAATCCAATATATCTTACGCTAACCTAATCTAATTTAATATTGTCTAATCTACCCCAAACTATAAATACCTTATCTAACTAAACTATCTTAGACTGTATGTATGTATGTATGTATGTATGTATGTATGTATGTATGTATGTATGTATGTATGTGCTCAGCCACATAGCCCATAGCTTAAGCCCAAACTAAATTTATCATATCCAAGTTAACCTATCTTAGATTAACTGAGTATAATTTGATTTAATATGATATTGTGTAATTTACTCCAAACTAAATTTATCTTATCTAAGCTAATCTATTGTAGACTAACTTAAGGTAATTGAGTTTAATATGATATTGTGTAATTTAGCCCAAACTTAATGAACTTTATTTAAGCTAACCTATTTTAGACTAACTTAATCTACTTTAATTTAATATATTGTGTAATCTAGCCTAAACTACATGCATTATATCTAAGCTAACCTATTGTAGACTAACTTAATATAATTTACTTTAATACTATACGGAGTAATCTAGACCAATCTAAGTTTACCTTATCTAAGCTAACCTATCCTAACTCAATCTAGCGTAGCACATCCTAACCAAACTTAACCCTGTCTCTCCAAACTTTACCTGATTAATCTAACTAATCTAACCCTTCCTGTGTTAGGCCTTGTTCTCGGGAATACCACACACACCAGATATATGTCTTTGCCCCGCCCTATGCCCCACATACACTGCCACCAATGCCCTGCCCTGGGAATCGATCGACCATATAATTATTTGTCCTGTTATTAGCTTTCTAAAGTTGCCACATAACTTCCCCAAACATATATTTATTTGCGCACATAATTACTATTACCTAATGTCTTCCACCATTGTTAACCCCTTCTGTTCCGGCGACGTCTTGTTTACTTTATTCTGGCTAGTATTAGACAATTTTATTCAGTTTAAGAAGTGCCTCCAGCAATTGAATGGCTTCGAACTATCTTAATTAACCCTTTTTACTACCACAGATCCTTCATAAGCTGCTCAAAATCGTCTAAATGTAGCTAGAATATAATACAGAAGACGTTGCCGGTATAGAAGGGGTTAAACCATGTTGTTATTATAGCCAATTTACGTTAAAACTATTGTGAATTACAGAATATAGGTAATGACTAAATTAAATTATAAAAGAGCTGGTTCTGCTAACAAATTACTCCAAAAAAGCAAATATATTAGCCATAGATATACAGTGTGTTGCTATCCATGTATACAGTATGTTGCTATCCATGTATACAGTGTGTTGCTATCCATGTATACAGTGTGTTGCTATCCATGTATACAGTGTGTTGCTATCCATGTATACAGTGTGTTGCTATCCATGTATACAGTGTGTTGCTATCCATGTATACAGTGTGTTGCTATCCATGTATACAGTGTTGCTATCCATGTATACAGTTTGTTACTATCCATGTATACAGTGTGTTGCTATCCATGTATACAGTATGTTGCTATCCATGTATACAGTGTGTTGCTATCCATGTATACAGTTTGTTACTATCCATGTATACAGTGTGTTGCTATCCATGTATACAGTATGTTGCTATACATGTATACAGTGTGTTGCTATCCATGTATACAGTGTGTTGCTATCCATGTATACAGTGTGTTGCTATCCATGTATACAGTATGTTGCTATCCATGTATACAGTGTGTTGCTATCCATGTATACAGTGTGTTGCTATCCATGTATACAGTATGTTGCTATCCATGTATACAGTGTGTTGCTATCCATGTATACAGTATGTTGCTATCCATGTATACAGTGTGTTGCTATCCATGTATACAGTGTGTTGCTATCCATGTATACAGTATGTTGCTATCCATGTATACAGTGTGTTGCTATCCATGTATACAGTGTGTTGCTATCCATGTATACAGTGTGTTGCTATCCATGTATACAGTATGTTGCTATCCATGTATACAGTGTGTTGCTATCCATGTATACAGTGTGTTGCTATCCATGTATACAGTGTGTTGCTATCCATGTATACAGTGTGTTGCTATCCATGTATACAGTGTGTTGCTATCCATGTATACAGTGTGTTGCTATCCATGTATACAGTGTGTTGCTATCCATGTATACAGTGTGTTGCTATCCATGTATACAGTATGTTGCTATCCATGTATACAGTGTGTTGCTATCCATGTATGCCCAAATTTGTTTTTCTTATGCCCGATTCCACTTGACTAATTTATTAAATTTAGTATTTGTATTTTTATTCTTTGTTTATAATTGCTTTCTCTTTTGTCTGTGCTTCTCTCCTCTGCTCCCCTTCCCCCCCTATCTCTCCATCTCTCCTCTCTCTCTCGCTCTCTCCCTACCCTCCACCCTCCTTTATCTCTGGTTCTCACATAACATACCCCTTCTCCGCTTACTGCTTCTGCTTCACTTATCACGTGACCTTCATCCCCTTTACTGCTTCGTTCCCCTTTACTGCTTCTTTCCTTCTCCTCTTCTGATCTTCTTTCCTCCTCTTCTGATAATTTGTCTTCCTTTTCTCTTCTGATCTCCTTTCCTCCTTTCGCTCTTTCCCCTTTCTCTTCTGATTATCTTTCCTTTTCCCTTTTAGTGACCTTCTTTCCTCCTTTCTGTTCGTGGGATTCGTTCTCCTGTTATATCCTGTTATTCGTACTAGATACATTAATTAGTTTTGGTTTCCTTGTTCTGCATTGCTTTCTTGATATTTGTACCTGGCTTCTATTCTGATATTCGTTCCTCCTCCTTTTTGTGACTTTCTGTTCTGGTATTCGTTCCACTGTCATTCATATTAGTTGTTGATTGGATTTTCGTGAACTATCCATTTGCTTTCGTTGCATGTTCCTCTTTTGTGACCCCCTTTTCGCTTTCATTCATTACTTTCTTTCGTGATCGTTTATATCAATTTTATTAGTGGGGTCATATATTCGTGAATGTATTTCCTTCGTCCATAGCATTCTATTACTTCATCATCGTATTTTGTCTCTATATCGTTTTTCTTCACTCTCTTTCATGACTTGTTTCGTATTAATATTATAGTTTTATTCTTCCCATGTGACATTTTACGTTATGTCATGGCATTTTTCTTTTTCCATGAACCTATAACTTCTTCACCTTTTGAGCTACGTATGCCATAAAATCTGTATCTTTAAACTATTAGCTTTATATCTGTTTGTCACCTATTGCAGTATTCTTCACATATATCTGAGCAACCCCACCCTCTCTCTCTCTCTCTCTCTCTCTCTCTCTCTCTCTCTCTCTCTCTCTCTCTCTCTCTCTCTCTGTAACATAATAGCCAGCCACACTTCTACATGACTTATTTTTATCTGCGTCTTGCCTTACACTTTCTCGATGAAGAACAGATGGTAAAAAATTTCAGTTTTTATTTCTCATTTTTTTTTTGTATGGGTAAGAGAATGTAGGGTGTATTTATTCTAGTTGCAGTATTTCTGAATGGTGGAGTATTATATTTTACCCTCAAGTAACCTCGGAAGGATTAACGAGCTACTTGTTTTCCCTCTCTTTGTATTCATCTAAAAGGGGATATTTATACTTTAGATGTTGTATTTCACAATTTGGAATTCTTATGTAATATTGATTGAGGTGTCGTAGCTAACGTTCAGTTGTTCTTGTTGCTATGATTTGGATATTGTTGTTGTTTTATCTTGATATGATTGGTTTGTTGTTTTATCAAATGCAAAGAATATTGCACTCACATACTGTACATAGTCATGAAGCTATTGAGAACAAACATACTCTCCATAGAATATACGCTCTCTCTCTCTCTCTCTCTCTCTCTCTCTCTCTCTCTCTCTCTCTCTCTCTCTCTCTCTCTCTCTCTCTCTCTCTCTCTCTCTCTCTCTCATTCCTCCACAACCAGACAGTCAAACCGCCTACAAATCCGCGGTAAAAACGGCGATTATCGGGCGCCCAACGGTTAGGGTTCAATCCGCGCACCAGGGAGTCCAAGGATCCTACAGTCATTAGCAGTGTGCGCGGAGAATGAGAGCGCTGTGTCGAGACCTGGGGGTAGCTATAAAAAGAGAAGGTGGCTGCTGCTCTCTTTTTTTCATTGTGCTCTCTTTAACTTTGGCTCATTTTTTATTGTATTCTATTAGTGTTATCAATTTTGCTTCTTGCATATCGTTTTTGATTGTGCTGTATTAATTATGATCGTATTGTTCTGTTATATTTTATTGTGTTAATTATTGCTTTTAGATTGTTTTAGGTATATTTTTTTTAATTATTTTATTATTATTATTTTGTATTTATGCTAGTAAATATCGAATCGTATCCATATAATATATACTGTATATATATATATATATACTTATCCGAGTAATTGTCGTGTGTGTAATAAATACCCTATAGTTATACGGCAATGATACAATATATTGCCTTTGTTGGGGCAATTCTTGTGGGTGGTGTATTGAGCCCCTGGACACCTGCTACCCTATCTTGTTACACAGGTAGGCTACAACATACACCTGTCTAGCGAAAGGGGTAGAGAGGGAGAAGGAAGAAGGGGGGAGAGGAGAATGATAGACGAGGAGGAGCTGTCAAAGGAAGAGAAGTAAAGAAAGATGAAAGAAAGGGCACCAAAGAAAACGGGAAGAAAACGAGAAGCAGTTGAAGGGAAACTAAGATGGTGGATGGGAAGGGGAGAACTAAGAACAGAGAAGGATATATTCGGTGATGTGGGATCAGAGAGAAATAGGTATAAATAGGAGATGAAGAGGTATGGTATAAAGGAGAAATGAAGAATGAAGGTAAAGAAGGCGATGGAAGAGGTAGAGAAGGTGAAGAGAAGGCACATTAAAAGAAAAATGTAAATGTTAGTGCGAAGACGATAGTGGGTCAAAATAAGGTAATATACGCAAAATAGTGAGTTGAGAATGAATAGTGAAATGTAAGAAGTATTCAAAGAGAGAGAAAGCTAAAAAGAATCGGCCGAAATATGATTATTAGTGTGAGAACGTGTATGCACGGCTGGTTAATGTGGGGTGGGTGTGTGTGTGTGTGTGGGTGTGTGTGAGAGAGAGAGAGAGAGTGTGAGAGTGAGTGAATGTTTATGCGTGTACCCTGTATGTGTATGTGTCTACCATGTATATATGTATATGTGAGCCCTGTCTGTGTCCTTTGTGTATGTGTGTGTGTGTGTGTGTCTGTCTGTCAATCCTGTGTGTGTGTATGTATGTTGATAGTTGACATCACGTTTGTCATGTCTGTATGTGCACAACCTCTGGCGTCGTGAAGGTCTTTTTGTCATGTTTACGTGTAGCTCAAGCCAATGTCAAAGGTGTTTTTCGTTGTTGGGAATGTGTGTGTGTGAGTGTATAGGTTTGTAATGTTGTATGCATGTGTGTATATAATATGTATTTGATGTATAGGATCTTAGATATATATTATTGTGTACATGTATGTTTGGAAATTGCATGGATGTGTGTGTGTAATGTATAATATATAATTGCATGGATGTGTGTGTGTAATGTATAATATATAATTGTGTGTGTGTAATGTATAATATATAATTGTGTGTGTGTAATGTATAATATATAATTGTTGGTATATTATTCACTTTCAACTTAGAGGCTGAGTTAATTCTAAACCTAGGTGAGAGAGAGAGAGAGAGAGAGAGAGAGAGAGAGAGAGGTAGATGTACAGGTAGACTCAGGTAGACAGAAGGTAGAGCCAGTGAACTTGACTGAACAGATACGGGTCATGTCATTGATTGGGGGGGGGGGAGGAGGAGGGGGGTTTCTAATTCTATCTCCTGGTTGGCAAGTCAAGGGTGGAGGTCAGAAAGGGGGGGGGAGGCCTACAGAGAGAGAGAGAGAGAGAGAGAGAGAGAGAGAGAGAGAGAGAGAGAGAGAGAGAGAGAGAGAGAGAGACTTACATACACACAGACACACGTATACAATTAATATATATTAATGCCTTACTAAGCTCAATGTACTACAGTAGTATGTATTCGAATCGGATAAACTAAACATGTGCTAAATTGAGGCTTAGCTCGGTATTATGTTTTTGAGATATCCTATAAACACAAAATTCGAATAAATAAACAACCCAAGAGTGATACGATCTTCCCAGTTAATGTTCCACTCAACACTTACACTCTGGAACTTATCTCTCAGTCTATTTTTCCCTCATCCAATGACTTGAACTGCTTCAAGCTCCGCGTGTCCAGACATTTTGAATCTAATGCGCTTTGAATTTGGCCCAATTACACTTTCTTTTCTTTCTTTTTCATTTTACTTTTTTTTTTCTTTATTTGTCTTTATTCTATTTATTATTATTTATTTTTTTTGGAGGGTGGCACTTGTTACATACCACTTTGTTTTTGTCTCCTTCATGCACATAGGAAAAAATACACCGAATGCAGAACACAAAGGTACAATCACGACCTCCCAAGTTAACCCTCCAAAGTAATAAAAGACCCCCCCAGATTACGGCCATTTTAAAGGTAATTATTTTATAATGACGCGTATACTTTATCCGCGGCCCGAATTCTCATTTCTCGGTTGTTCCTCTGGTTAAGGCGGGGTCACACGAACTATTTTGTTCGTCGATTTTTACGGGCAATTGCAGTCTGGCATCTTTAAAATGTAAGTTATAGCAGAAATCAACCGCCTAACATAATCTACCTTCAGTCTAGTTTCCGATCCTAATACGACAGAGCCTCCAATTACTACGAGAAAGAACGTAATTGCCGGAAGAAGCGCTCGTGTGACACCGGGTTTAGGGCCGCTGGGATCTCCTGCTGGGGAGATTTAATAACGCGGCCACTGGTACACTGCGGGGCTCTGACGAAGGGGATGAGGGGGGAGAGGGGTAGGAGAGAGGATTCGGGTTAATATCAGCCTTCTAAAAATCTGTCCTACCATTGCCAATATTGCCTGATGTATCCAAAGTTGATTTAGTGTGTATATACGTTGGATGTATCTACCATTTATTGTTATCTCCAACCCTGAAAAAATCCCTCCAAATGTTCATATATATGATTTGTATTTGTATAAGATGAGACAACCTATCATTGGGTTGTACCGTATAAAATTAATCTTCTAAATATAACAAAGACTCGTTGTATTATGAACAAACCTTTGATCCCGCATGCCAACTTCTATTATATCAATGACAGGCAACATTAATTGTAAGCCCTCTGTACCGGTGACGTCTTTTTAATGTTATTCAGGCTATGTTTAGATGATTGTGTGCGGTATATAATGGATCTGTGATAATATTGAGGGCTAAGTGAGATAGTTCGCAACCTGTAAATTGTAGGAGGCTCATTTGAAACTGAATACAATCGTCTAACAGTAGCCAGAATAAGTTAAAAGGACGGTACCGGTACAGTGTGTTTTAATTATAAGAGTTACTTACCCCAAACACGCCACCAGCTTTACCCTTCTTGTCACTGTCCAACCCATGAAACGGCTCCTCCTAACCTTCATCATCTCTCGTCCTCCCTAATGTCTGCCCCCAAGAGATGCTAGACCTTATATGGGGCGGCCGGTAGATAGGCAGGTTCTCTCGAGGTCCGTGCTTGAGTTATGCTTGCCATCGGGTTTGTTATTACCAGAGTGGAGAATTAATATGTGCTCTGGTGTTCCGGTAATGGTGTTTTGATGTGGGGTGTGCTGTCTTGTACCCTATTTGGTCCAATTGGGGACATTTTGGACCTCCCCTGTTCCGCTTTATTAGTTTGGCGATAATAAGACGCAAGGTTAAGGGACTACTATATTCTCTGGACACTGATAAGACGCTTCACCCCATTCAGGTGTCGATATGTTCGGGGCGAGCGATAGCGAGCCTGTTACAATCAAGAAATCGGCTTTCGGCCCAGACATTTTTCTACCGAAAAATTTACAAATTTAGCTTGAAGGGGGTCTGAGTGGGCCTCTCTTTAATTTGTTTTATTTTTGTGTTTTGAAGTAATTCTGGAAGTTTTGTTTGTTAGCCTAGGGGACAAACTAAATTACATTGCTCGAATATGGCAAAAGCAAGCCAAATATTGTACTAAGCTATAATAGACCAGATTTATGCTTTCCATCGGGTTTGTTATGACCAAAGAATTAATATGTGCCCTGGTGTTCCGGTAATGGTGTTTTGATGTCGGGTGTGCTGTCTTGTACCGTATTTGATCCAAGGGGGGCATTTTGGACCTCCCATGTTCCGCTCCATTAGTTTGGCGACAATAAGACGCTTCAGCCCATTCAGGTGTCGATATTTTCAGGGGCAGCAACAGTGAGCTTGTAACTATCGAAAACATTACAAATTTACCTTGAAGGGGGTGTAGCTCTCTCTCTCTCTCCTCTCTCTCTCTCCTCTCTCTCCTCTCTCTCCTCTCTCTCTCTCTCTCTCTCTCTCTCTCTCTCTCTCTCTCTCTCTCTCTCTCTCTCTCTCTCTCTCTCTCTCTCTCTCTCTCTCTCTCTCTCTCTCTCTCTCTCTCTCTCTCTCTCTCTCTCTCTCAGTAAGTCTGGTTGTTGTTTTTTTGTTAGCCTAGGGGACAAACTAAATGACATTGCTCGAATATGGTAAAAGCAAGCCAAATATCGTACTAACCTACAATAGACCAGGGTTGAGCATTAATATGCGCTGTGGTGTCCCGGTAATGGTGTTTTGATGTGGGTGTGCTGCCTGGTAATAGCTGGTATTAGGGCTCGCGTTTTAATACAGCTGGCCTTTTTGGAGTGGACTCATTTATTGTTGAATAGTTTATTCCTTGAATTTAAGTTTATAAGGGGTCTGCGTCGTTTGAGCCAGCAGATATTTTTTGCAAAATTGTGTATATAATTTCTGAAACTTCTATACAATAACTACTGACTGACTGCTGACTTTTCTTAAAACCAATAAAATGACGGTGTGCGTGAGCAGGACAGAAATATGCCCTTGTATGAGAAGACCTGTTAGTAATATTGGTACTTATATGTTAAACTGTCTTGATTGTATAATGGGTCGAGGTCTGCATGTGGTAACCCAGGTTCGAATCCCGGGAGGATCACATCCTTTCATAAATTTAATTGGGAGGAGTTTGGTGTTGGGAGTGAAATAGATATACATTATTTACTAACTTATATTTGTTTCCGCAGGCTGTGATTCGCTCCGCCTCAGGGACCATCTTCGAGGCCACCAAGGGACGGGCCCAGTTCCGTCAGGTGCGGGTCCTGGTGCCTTCTGAGTGGACCCCCAGTAGCTGCGGGGCCCTGGGTACCGTGTTCAATGCCACGGGTGAGCGGTGGGAGGGTGCTGACCTTAGGGTGACCAGGGGGAGGCACCCTAGACACGGGGCCAGACCCTTCACCCTACAGACCCAGGGGTGTGGCCACCAGGGGGACTATGTCAGCATGGGACAAGACTTGCTACTGCACAACTCTACTGTCATGAATGGTAAGTGTTATTATTTGTTTATTTAGTAGTAGTAGTAGTAATAATAGTGGTAGTAGTAGTAGTAGTGGTAGTAGTGGTAGTAGTAGTAGTAGTAGTAGTATGTTTGTCACCTGGTTCATAAACTACCCATGCAGTATGATGGTTCTCTGCTAGTAGATTAAAACATACAAATGTTTTGTTATGAATCTCACTAATATGAACACCGTGATGTTGGATTCCTGGTTGTCACCCTTCGCGCCCCCTCAGGTGTGGAGCGATAGGTATTGTTTTCACTCCTGTATGTGTGTGCGTTACCTGGTTATCTCACCTGGTGGGCATACCATATCCTCATCCTACACAGTTGACGAAGGCTACACGGAAGCCACACACTGTTAAGGGGTAGTGCTCGTTTTTTGGTCTATGTATTTATTAATGTATTTATTTTTGAGTTTCCTCGCTAGACCTCCATCAAGCTTAAAATAGCATCCCTAGACCCCCTTTCAAGAAATTCGTACATTTTTCGGTAGAAAAATGTCCCGGCCGAAGGCCGATTCCTTCTAAAATTACAGGCTCGCTATCGCACACCAGTGAAAATCGACACCTAAATGGCACGAAAAGTCTAAATATTGACAAAGAAATGGGGCTAAGGGTCTTAAAATCGAAACAATACCGGAACGAGCGTCTTAAAATCTCAAAACTAATATGCTAAACCTGAGGGAGAAAAAGGTCCATAAAAAGCGACTACCTCCCCCTTAATGCCCCAGTCCATAACAGAGTAAAGGCATAGAAGTACGATATAATATTGTATTAGTATTGGCTGGAAGGTGTTCTATGAATCGAGCACGTAATTACTTGGATACATGGGCTAGGGGGCCAGAGGGGGGTGCAATGGAGGCAGACGAAGGCATCAAACTTAGAGATTACTTTTTATATTATATTTAGAAATGTTCGAAAAGATTATCTCCAAGGTGGTTAAAGTGAGCTGATTTGAATGATACTAGATTATAAAGGGAGACTAATGAACCAAGGAGAAAGTGAGAATGAGAGTGTGTGTGTGTGCGCGAGGTAAATGCATGTAACTAGAGGTGGATGTTTGGTGTGTGGGTGTGTGTGTATCCAGGGAGAGGTAAGGTATGTAAGCCCCCGTCACAGCATAAGATTGATACCTCCCCTGACGTATAAGGACAGCCAACCAGCCACCTACCACCAATAAAAGTAATGTACCACTGCCGAATATAGCAGTCTACCCCCCAACCATTTTCCCTCTGCCTGAGGTTACGTTTTCTTCTTTAATCTCGTTCATTCTCCTCCTTCATTTAATTTATCCTCCTCAGTTCCTTGTAACTCATACCATTGCCACCGTATTTGTCTTGAAAACTTAAGTGTTATTATTCTTGAAAACTTAAGTGTTATTATGAAACTATTCAGTCTACTGCTTATTTCGTATGCATCCCTCAGTATTTGCTTTCATGAGTGTTGTGTTCAGAGATTACACAGATTAGCATTCCCATTTCTAAAGGTAACGTAATTTTCCAAGTTAATTCGTTCATCAACGACGCTATGAACAAAACAGTTTTAAGAATACAAGTGTAAGAAAAAACTACAGTATCTGCCTGTAATTTTAAGAGGAACCGGCATTTTCTATCGAAAAATGTACAAATTTATCTTAAAGGGGGGTCTAGGAAGTGTCTTATAAAGCTTTATGAAGGTCTACCGAGAAAACTTAAAAATAAAGGAATATATACATAAATGACCCCCCAAAATATCCACTGTCCCCTTCAGATGAACCGAGTATACTGTATATAGGGTTAGACAGCTCCTGGGAAGAAAAAAGATAGATATTATAGTTAGGGTTACTTTTAGCTCCTGGGGGAAAAAAATAGTGGGTCGAGTACAGAACCCCATATATTACTATCAGTCTTACAATGGATGGGGTTTTGTACCGTAGGCTTATGTCTGTCTGTCTGTCGTTATGCTGTATTTAGTTTCCATCCCGTGCCTGATAACTTGTATTGCTTTATTTATGCATGTAATTAACCTATGCTATATTTATATATGTTAATTTGGTTAATTATTCTTAGTATGCGTTTTTCGTAAATCCATCGCTCTCTCTCTCACTTCCCTATCTATCTATTTATTAATACATCTATCTAGCTATCTATCCATCCATCCCTCTATCTATCTATCTATCTATCTAGTAATCCACCTCTCTATCTCACTTTATCATCAATGCATCTCGACCTATCCCTCCCAAAAATCTCGTCTTCCCAGGTCTGTCCACTTATAGATAATGATGGTCTATTCAAACCCCCTGGCATCTTGGTGACGCTAAAGTGGCCACCATTGTCATACCTGATTTGGGGATGTGGGTAGGATTTATAAATTTATATATTTTATTTATTTTATTTTATTGTTATTTCAGTTAATGCATTATTTGATTTTTTTTTTATCATTCTTTTTCATCCTATGCTAGGTTCTATTTTATGTTTTTATTTAATCGTATACTTTGGCCTGTATTATGTTTAAGTAAGCTCAGAATTGTATTAAGTATTTTGTATTATTTGTGTTTCGTACTTGCATTATTTCCTCTTTTTCTCTAATTCTCTCTCTCTCTGTATCTATGTATCTATCTATTTATGTAATCTATCTACCTATCTATCTATCTATCTATCTATCTATCTATCTATCTATCTATCATCAATCAATCAAGCTATTCAAACCTCCGGCCCTTTGGAGACGCTGAAGTGGCCATTGTCATACCGGATTTGGGATTTTTTTTTTTCTGTGTCTTTTGTTTTTTGTTTTTTTTAAAGGGGAAGATTAAGTTTTTATGGTGACAGGTTTAAGGGGAGAGTGCTCATCATCGCCTTTATTTGTATGCTATATTTCCTTTCACGATTCATAAGGGTAATGTTGATGGTTGATTTCGATACATTTTGATCATCGTTCACTTCAACACATTTCCGGCATTATCATCATATCTGTTTTTTATGGTCATCGTTATTATATTTATCACTATCACACACACACACACACACACACACACACACACACACACACACACACACACACACACACACACACACACACACACACACACACACACACACACACACACACACACACACACACACACACACACACACATCAACCTCTCCAAAACTAACGACAAATTCAGCTATAAACCAATCAAGTCCAACCCTTTTAATTACCATACCAAAAATACTGAAAACACCCTAAATATTTTGAATGTAAGGTGACAGATGTGTGGCATAGCTGAGCATGTGTGAGAGATAACTATGTGTCGGCCGGCAGATGTCCAGTTAGGCCTTATAATGAGATGGGTGGGTGAGAGAGAGAGGGGGAGAGAGAGAGAGAGAGATGTGTGTGTGAGTTGTTGCAAGAGTGTATTGTTTCTAAAAAAACAAATTGTGAGAGGAGGGAGGGATGTTGTGTGTGTGTGTGTGTGTGTGTGTAAATACGTGGTTGTAAACTGTGTGTGTCATAAGTGTACATGGGCGTGTGTTTGTGTGTATCTTCTGGTGTAATAAAATTGCCTTTTGGGGTATTTGGGAGTTTTCCTTTACATTATATATCTTTTACTGCGCGACACCTCTATGGCTTCATAAATTGTGGTTACATAATTATACTTCCTTGCGTCTCCTAGGTCTCTCTCTCTCTCTCTCTCTCTCTCTCTCTCTCTCTCTCTCTCTCTCTCTCTCTCTCTCTCTCTCTCTCTCTCTCTCTCTCTCTCTCTCTCTCTCTCTCTCTCTCTCTCTCTCTCTCTCTCTCTCTCTCCACCTTTTCCATGTCTGTTGTAGTGTAAGGCATCACTTAAGGCAGCTACTCTGACCCCTGTACTCTACATCTCACTATTACTAACACCTCTACTTACCTATTACCATAAACATTGGTCTTCTCTTTCACCTACAAGCCTAACCTCCTCTCTCTCTCATACTCTCTATATCTGTCTGTGTGTCTGTCTAACTATCTACCTATCTATCTATCTATATCTATCTATCTATCTATCTACCTATATATCTACCTATCTATCTATCTTGCAAGCTAGATACACCTAATTTCCAACATAATCTTATTCTACTGTACTTTATCTCCCAGTTCAGTCGTGAGTACTGATAGATACGCACCCGTTTAATTCAGTACGCCTTAAAAGGTCAACAAATCAACATAGGCGTATTCTTACTAGTGCTCAGAACTACCCCAACATCCCATTATGTCATTCTAACACACCTTGACTATTGTTGTCACTCACACACACTTACAATCACTTATATCACAGTACACATATTATCCTTTTGTTTACAAGTTCTCTCTCTCTAAAAAACATGGACCTTTTTGTTTTATCTGTGTTTTTCCTTCCTCCATTCATTGTCTCTTAAAAAAAAAAAAAAAAAAAAGTATTTACACTTACATACGCGTACATAAAAACGTACGCACGTACACTTACATGCAATACACACTTACATACACTTAATTCACAATATTCAAATGGCCCCTTTGTTTACAACTATCCACTCTTTCCACACAACCCACTTAATGTTCGTCTCCCATAGCATACACACACCCGTTATACTCCCTTTCACCCCATCCCGTAACATGCACAGCCCTATCTCCACACACCTCTCCATGCCTCCCCAGAGCCTCACTGTCCACCTTTCCCTAGTTACAAAGCACGCACGTAACTCCTCTTTCACACTGATTTTTCACAAGTACCTCATTTTCACAAGTACCTCATTTTCACAAGTACCTCATTTTCACAAGTACCTCATTTTCACAAGTACCTCATTTTCACAAGTACCTCATTTTCACAAGTACCTCATTTTCACACAGCTTCCTACTTAATTTCCAAACACCTCACCATGCCCTATCTCAGCCTCACTCCACACTTCTTTATTTCATGTATTGAAATCCAAATGTACACACTTATCTCTTACACAGCCTACCTCGACCTCATCACCGTCGAACACCTGTTCACCCCATACCTGAGCCTGACACCACACCTCTTTCCAGGATGACAAAAGCACACATAGCATCTTTTTTTACACCTCTCTTACTTCCTTTATCATAAATTATAGCTACCTCATTTTCACACCACCACCTCCTACCTCATTCCAAACACCTCATTATACCATACCTAAGCCCCATACCACACCTTTCCCTAGTTACAAAACATGCACGTAACTCCTCTTTCACACTGCCTAACCTCATTTTTCTCCATTTGCAGACATCTCATTTCACACAGCCTCCCTCACTACCTCATCTCCAAACACCTTATCATACCCATACCTCACACTACTCGTCTTTCACACCTAATCTCATTTTGTTTCATAATTTCCAGATACTTCGTTTCCACATACCTCATATTCACACAGCCTCCCTCACTACCTCATCTCCAAACACCTCATCATGCCCATACCTCAGCCTCACCACACCTCTTCCTAGTTCCACAACAGAAGGCGTCACTTAAAGCATCGCATGAGAAGAGACCATTTGAAGGCCTTTAGCTCGTTTGTTCCACAGCGAGCGAGAGAGAGAGAGAGAGGGGCCCAACCCTCGTGTTTTCTCCCGGGGGCGTGCGTAGGGTCTGTTTCGTCTTATATCTGGGAACCGAGATGACTATGGTTTATTTATTTATGTTTGTATTTACTTATTGATTGATTGATTGATTGCAATGGAACAGGGAACTAAACTGAAAATAGTTTATCAAAGGTGGCTGAAACCTTATGAATCTTAAAGATCTAAAATTAGCTAGTTTGTTTAGAGATTATATAGACCTTAGTGTTGTCTCCCTGGGGCAAGGGGATCTGTTTATTTTAATATTTAGGAACTTAGATAGCTAAAGTATATTTTCTTATAGTTTATATTGTCATATATTGTGCAATGGTAATTGTTCTATTTTCACATCCTCTCAGCTCAATTCCTATAAAATGTACTGTGCTTAACAGTTTCTATTCCGTTGATGTCCTTTTCATCATATTCTGGCAAGCATTGGACGATTCTATGCAGCTTAAGGAGGATCTGTGGTAGCTAAAAGGATTAATTGAGATAGTCTGCAGCCTTTAACTGTTTGAGGTCCTTCCTAAGTTTAATAAATCGTTTGCACCCTATTAATTATTGAGGTTCTTCGTAAGTTTAAAAAAATCATTAAATATTTACCAGAATATAATTAAAGGGACGTTACCGTTACCGGTACTGAACGAATTAAAATTGTTTGTGTTTGTTCTAGAGAGAGAGGTCCCACCATTATCCCCAGGCCACAGTTTCTCCCTTGAGCCCTTTAGACTACTAGGGCTAGGGGGCTCCGTCACTCAGAGATGGTTTAGGTTGTTATCTTCGTCAGCCACAGTTGCCGGGTTAAGATTATGTGTTCGTCGTTTTGCTTCTACTTGACAGAAGTATACTATAGTCCGTTCATTATAGCTACACCAGATAACCCCCTTTAATTGTTCCTGTATTACTATTATTATTATTATTATTATTATTATTATTTTTTTTTTTTTTTTTTTTTTTTTTTTTTTTTTTTTTTGTATAGGATCTAATAGCACACCAATAGGTACACTTTTAAGTTCGATTGTTTTGTTTTGTTATTTCATTTACCCTTGTATTTTCTTTTAATTACGTCCCCACTGTTCTCTAATATATTGTTTTGTTCTTCAATTATATATTTCCTTCCTCTCCTTGCCTCTCATATTCTCTCTCTCTCTCTCTCTCTCTCTCTCTCTCTCTCTCTCTCTCTCTCTCTCTCTCTCTCTCTCTCTCTCTCTCTCTCTCTCTCTCTCACATACATATTTTGTCATCACTAAACCCCTATTTTTGTCGGTCTCCTCTCTAGATTATTGGGGACCCGACTACCATACTACCCTACCTCGCCCCCAGCACTACCCACAACACCCAAACAATTATAGTATCTCTGACACGCACACACCTCTTTCACACACACACACACACACACACACACCTCCTTACCTAACCTATTTAGCTTAAGTTAAAATACCATATCTGCTTTAGCAACTTTTACCTATCAACCTAAAAATGTAAACAAAATTCTACTCAAATACCTTTTAGCACACACACACACACACACACACACACACACACACACACACACACACATACACATACACATACACACATTACCGTACCATATACGCGATGACTTTTACCCATTCTGAGTGGTAGTCGCTTTGCCAATCAGAGGTGACATGGCACACACACTTATTTTTCTCTTGGCCTGGGGACAGTTTAGACCAAAAAAGGGTTTCGACTGTAATAGGCATGCATATCTCACGCTCTAAGTAAGTGTTATATTTAGACTGTGGCGTATCTGTTTACCATTTAGAAGAGAAATGGTGATATACTGTATGTAGCACGCTATTTTGAAATGTTTGGTTAAGGGGAGGTTTTTAGTTGATTCCCTAGACTTCCATCAAGCTTAAAATTACTCCCCCTAGACCCTCTTTCAAGATAAATTTGTACATTTTTCGGTAGAAAAATGTCCCGGCTGAAAGCCGGTTCCTCTTATATTACAGGCTCGCTATTGCTCGCCAGGATAAAATCGACACATACATGGCACGAATGGTCTTAAAATTGACAGAAATGGGTCGAAAGTTCTTAAAATCGTCAAAATAATGGGGCGAACGTCTTAAAATTAGAAAGGCAATGGGGCTAAACATGAGGGAGAAAGGAGTCAAGAAAAAAATCTCTCAAGTGGATATCTCCCCTTAAGCAACAATCGTTGAATAATTTGGTTTACTATTAAACGCCTATTGTTTATGCTTGTTTGTTTTCGAAATTATCTTCCCTTATAGAAAAGCTGAAATGAAAATGGCAAACAGGAACGAAGCCTATCAAATTTGGGTACATATGCGAACTATCAGACATTTACAATTCGGTGTTTGTCCCAGATAAGCAATATATATATATTTGTAAACTTCATTCGCCAATTTATTCTGACAGGTTACAGATATTTGTACTTTATTCTGACAGGTTACAGATATTTGTACTTTATTCTGACAGGTTACAGATATTTGTACTTTATTCTGACAGGTTACAGATATTTGTACTTGATTTGCCCTCCAATTTATCGTCAAAGTTGCTAACAAATATCTTAACGTAATTCTGTGTTATCAATATCTGACCATTTGTATTTGGTGCCTTATAAGACAGACGGCGCCATTAATGCATAAACTATTTCAAGGTTGATTCCATTAGACAAGTTTCTCGTCAACATTGTAAACCAGCATCAGAACTTGGCTGCCTCTCATGCCGGGATCCATGTTTGCCGAGCTTTATTTGGCCCAGCTTTTACAGCACCCCATTATTTTAACACCTCCTTATTTTGACGAGCCATATTTGTTCTCCCTCCCCTGTTGCTTACACACACACACACACACACACACACACACACACACACACACACACACACACACACACACACACACACACACACAGGTGACGGTGTGCTTATTGATACAAACCTTAATTATGCATGCTTATGAGTATATTTTTCGATTTTTAAACCTAATTAAAACTATCTAGATCAAACTTTACCTAATCTACCTAACCTAACCTACACTCACACACAGACACACTCTCTCTCTCTCTGTCACGCACACACACACACACACCCACAGATACACCCACACACACACTCACATATACATTGTTTATAGCCCAACACTCTCTCTCCGCCTTCACTTAGCCATCAAGCATGACTCGCTAAACACGATTCTACACTTAGTCCTCGTATAGTTGGGCACGCTTCCAATCCAACGGCCAGGTATCTTATGATAGTATACCTCCTATCTATAAACGATCATGGCCGGCTCCGGAGTTCTTTGCAAATAGAAATAAACAAACAAATACCTAATTAAGGAACACCCCGTTCTTAACATTAATCCTCCATTACACACCTCAATGTACTTGGGTTAAGGGAAGGTTTTTAGTGTGTTTCCTAGCCTTCCATCAAGCTTGAAATTACACCCCCTTTCAAGATAAATTTGTGCATTTTTCGGTAGAAAAATTTCCCGGCCGAAGGCCGATTCCTCTTAAATTACAGGCTCGCTATCGCTCGCCAGGAAATAATCGACACCTAAATGGGACGAAAAGTCTTAAAAGTGACATAAATGGGGTGAAACTTCTTAAAATCGCCAAAGTAATGGGGCGAACGTCTTAAAACTTCAAAAGCAATGGGGCTAAACATAAGGGAGAAAGGGGTCCAGAAAAGAATCCCTCAAGTGGAAATCTTCCCTTAAATAATGAAAGCATATGGTCCTCCATATGCTAAATTATTGTTGTTGGGTTGGCATCGCATACTGTATAGTCGTATGCCCTTGATCGTCAAGTTTTGTTTATTATTTACGGTATTAAAGTATGTTTTTATGATATATTATATACTGTATAATTAAAGTATGTTTTATGATATATACTGTATAATTAAAGTACCGTATGTTTTATGATATGTACTGTATAATTACAAGAGGCTCGATTATTCTTTTGCTTGGCGCACGATCTGTTGATATGAACGAGTACATTAATTATAATAAATGGTTTTGATTAAGTTGCATTCCGAGATGAAACTTGCATCTTTGTTATTGACAATGCGTAAGAAATAAGTTTCAAAATATTGTGGCCATCCCTTCGGGGAACACGCCGTCTGGCAATTGATAGATGAACAATAATGTATGCTTTGTCAAAACACATATTTGTGTTGCTCAATTGCCAAAATAGATATAGTATACTTTAACCGACCTTGAAGACAATTGTAATTTTTATTTTTATGAAGGAGACAAAAGGTAGGCTGCCTGTAACGAGCTACAGTAGATTCATTGCAACCTTGTCAAATCATGTAGATAAATTAAATTCATGTTTATTATTATGTGAGTTGAATGCATACCGGCAAGTAACATAAAATAATTTAATACATCTCAATTCATTACTTAGCTCCATTGTACCTTATTTAATCCTATACAGTAACTTAGCTAATCCTGAACTCTACCTTTCATGTATTTAGAGTTATTATACCTTCCCCTTTCTCGTAGCCAACCCAGAACCTTGCCCCAGTGAACTATAAAAAGGTAACCCACCCATCTTAGTCTGGTCATAAAACCCCTCCCTTACATTCACACAGGTTCATCATCTCCCTTAACATCATATAATCCACACACATACACATGGACACACACATAGAACACACACACACACACACGCACGCACACACACACACAAACACACACACACACACACACACACACACACACACACACACACACACACACACACACACGTAATCAGACAAACTCATCCGATTGTGATTTTCAGCAACCTGTGATCTATAACGCTTATTAGGTCTACATTTACTGTATAGACTATTTTGCTCTGGCATCGATGACTATACTGAATGTAGATAATAATGAGGATACCATTCTTACCAAGTAAATTATTTCGAAGCTTATTAGACCAAAGTTAAGGGAAAAACCGCTCGTGTAAAGCCACCTTAAAGCCTGATTTTAAAGCCTTTCACACACCACACAAACGGCCCTCGTCCCACAGAATACCACAGAGGTCTTTTATGCCAAGGGGCTGAGGGAGGGCGGGTTGGGGCTGCTCATAAAAAGGGTCTGAAAGAGTTGGGTTGGATCACACAACAATATACCACCAAACAAACTACTCTTGCGGTCTCCTACAAACTCCCTTCCTTGCGGCTAGAATGGTTGGCAAAAAAGTGAAAATAAATAAATAAATAAATAAATAAATAAAAATAAAATACTAAATATGAATTAAATGAAAAAACTAAGTAAATATATAAAACAAATAGTTATAAAGACGTTAAACACAAAACAATTGTATGCCTCCACCTCGTACAGCTGGTCGAATTGGTAATGCCACTCTAAAATTAAGTCAGAATGTGCAATTTGGCCTGCAGACATTGTTCGAGAGAACTCAAACAAATAGGTTCAACGTGGACATTTTTCAATCTTAAATAAAACTAGGCAAACAGTGTTCCATAGAACCTATTGTCCAGGATTTATACATACATGTGAATGAGATGGGATGGGTGTTAGATTCCCTGTATGTGAACAATAATTGGCCTTCAGTATTGCAATCAGTCTCCGGCAGTCACTCACCAAGATTCGAACTCGCACCAACCAAGTCCATTCCCAAGCCCCTCTCACTCATACCACCCCACCACCACAACCCCCATAGACCGTGTGACACCGTCCTGACGCGGCCACAATACCGAGGTCCTCACAGGCGACACCAGCAGAAGGAGGGAACAAAAAGACTAGAGGGGGGATTGTCGCATAATAGCTCTCCGTTAGATCATTATACCCGACACAAACACTCACACACTTTCCAATTTCAGACCTTTTGGGTAATTCCGCGTAAGAGAGAGAGAGAGAGAGAGAGAGAGAGAGAGAGAGAGAGAGAGAGAGAGAGAGAGAGAGAGAGAAGAGAAGAGAAGAGAAGAGAGCAAAATACCATGTTAGAGAGAAAATAGAGAGTAGATGACCAGGGGAAAGAAGATAAATATTTAATTTTGAGAGAGAGAGAGAGAGAGCGAGAGGTAATTGTCTTTACTTGCCTTACCATATAAAGAATGTATTCACACTTCATACACAAGTCCAATAGGATAAACTTAGCTGTTTGAGAGAGAGAGAGAGAGAGAGAGAGAGAGAGAGAGAGAGAGAGCAAGCGAGAGCAAGCAGAGTCAGAAGCAGAGGTAGAGACATAGGCCTACAGAAATTATTATCACCATCATTATCATTATTACTCGAACCAGTGCAGTAATTGTAGGCCAGCCCCCACCCTCGGAATTGCCCTGGGATTTCTATATAATTATGGCGCCCAAAATAAACGTGCAATTAAATGTTCCCTAGGTATCCGTGTCATCATTCCAGGCTACCATTTTTTCTTCTAGGCTCTTGGTCATGTTTTGTTACAGTCGAAGAAAACAATATGGAAGTAGATCCACAATCATTATTTTGTTTCCAGACGTAAAATTATAACAATATATATATATATATATATATATATATGTACAGTATATATAATTATATACTGTATATACAGTATAATATTAACATACCTGAACGAAATGTGAATGCATACACTTTTGAGGTATATATTATAAAGTCTTATTTTCGTTTTCCGAGTAAATATTTAAGTTAACGGGGCATTATTTAACACAATTGCTAGTTTCTATGTTTCTCTTATTGTAAATAAAATGACCTCACTTTGCATTTGACCAAAACAGTTATCGCCAAGCTTTGTTGTAGACATCAATTACTCATTAACCCCTTCAGCACCATGACTCCTTTTTACCTTTTATTCTGGATACAATTATAGGGTTTTGTGCAGTTTAAGAAGGACCTATGTTACTGAGAGGGTTCATTGAGATCGTATTTACCCATTTGAGTCGCATAGGTAGATTACAAATGAAAGAAAACCGTTTAATACTCTAATGGTTACCAGAATTTAAGGAAAAGGCGTTCTCGAAGATTGAAAATAATATTAAGGAAAATAATTGTAATGCAACTAAATTAAATAAACAAATAAAATAAAATACAAAGAAAACACTAAAATAATACAATATTATATGATAAAGCACAACTTTGCCAGCGATTTCACATAGGTAGTTTATAAGCACGCAAGCCGACTTAGCCATATACTTAAGAATTTATGATAATGATGATCTTTATTGAGCAACCCGACTTAGCCATATACTTAAAAATTTATGATAATGATGATCTTTATTGAGCAACCTTTAACACGAGAAGCACGAAATCAACACGGGAGATCTAATAATTACCCTTCCTGTTGAATGTCGCCCTAACTCGCCCTAATTACCCGCTAGGTTAATGAGATAATTGCACACCTTTGCCATATCTGACCGGAGTTAAGGGGAGGTATTTAGTTTGTTTCCTAGACCTCCATCAAGAAAATTACACCCCCTTGAGTCCCTTTCAAGATAAATTTGTACATTTTTCGGTAGAACAATTTCCCGGCCGAAGGCCGGTTTCTCTTAAATTACAGGCTCGCTCGCTATCGCTCGCCAAGATAAAATCGACACCTGAAATGCACAAAAGGTCTTAATATGGGGTGAAAGTTCTTAAAATCGCTAAACTAATGGGGCAAACGTTTTATAATATCAAAAGCAATGGGGCTAAACATGAGGGAGAAAGGAGTCAAGAAAAAAATCCCTCAAGTGGAGATCTCCCCTTAACATACACGGCACCGCGCAACACAGTTCAAAGGCTGGTCTGTAAACTGGATGAAAATAGTTAACCTTTAACGCTTTGAAGATTATGCCGCTTGCTAACATTCTGGCTATCATTAAACGATTTAATAAAGTTTAGGAAGGATCTGTGATAATTAATAGGGCAAATACTCAATTTACCCAATTACCTACCTATACCCTTCCTAATCTGAATAATATCGTCCACTAATGGCCAGAAAACTGAACACTAATGCGCAATCGTATTTTCAAAGGGTTACAATTATATAAACACATTGTTGTTGTTTTCCGACCATTCACTGTTACTCCATTTGTCTCCTTCATACACAAACAAAAAATATATATACACAAATATCTAAACATATATATATTAAATAAAATCCGTAAGTTTAGTCATTTCCACACCTTGATGAGGTGATATGGAATGAAGCAAAGGTACTTATTTTAGTGTCTAGTATGTCTCCATAAAGTTCAGACACCATCGGTTTAATGTATTTAAAACTCTTCCTTGACCGATAGCAAGGGAAGCTTTCCAGTAATAACCAAGTTCCCTACTTTTATCTTCAGGGTTGTTGTTTCTACATTCTAAACAGAGGACAGTCTAAAGTCCTTCGCGGCCCATAGCTATCCATAATCCCAGAACGATTCCTTGCGTCTCTCATAGCCCTTAAGGAGGGTGACCGTTTTTTTGTTATTTCTCTCCTTTTCTCTCTTTCTCTGGCTTGTATCCATTCGGCCCCATTCAGCCAACTATTTTAAGACGTTTATCCCCATCTAGGTGTCGATTTCTTCCTGGCGAGCGATAGCGAGCCAGCATTATATATATGAAGAAATCCGGCTTCGCCGGAGAAATTTTTCTATCGAAAAATTTACAAATTTAGCCTGGTGTTAAAACAAAAAATATGCTGGCTCGCTACCGCTCACCAGTAAAAAAATGACACCTGGATGGGGATAAACGTCTTAAAACAGTAGGCTGAAGGGCCAAATGGATACAAGCCAGAGAAAGATAGAAAACGACAGAACAAAAACGGGTCACCCCCCTTAAGCTAAACAAAAAATCCATTATCACCAAATGACTGGAGGCAGAAGTTTATGACGTACAGAATCAGAATCTCAACATTACTGCCATCGTAATTCTGTGTTAGGTGTGTTATTAGGACGCGAGGACCAGTTCACCAGTCATTTCACCAAGTAAAATAATATGTTCGTACAAAAGGAATGTTACCCACAAACTAGCCCTTTCAAGCTCCTATGATACCGTTTAGTATTTGTATAGATTATTCTCACAATCTCACAATTAGCTCTCCATAGTTATTTGTTCTGCCAATAAGTTCACTCAAAGACAACTGCAGAGGTTGAAAATAGAAAAGAAAACTAAACTAAAGATTTAGTAACTCCTCTGATGGTCACAAAGGTTTTTCAGTATTCCATCGTACACGAAAGGTCTAGTTTACTTAGAAGACATTTTCTCCTACACTCGGGGATGCTTCACATTACTCAGTTAATTTGGCACACTGCTCAGAACTCCTTTTTTCAGGAAGGCCCCTATACTCTATGAACAGGAGCATGTACCGAAAAAATAAATAAATAAATAAATACATAAATAAATAAATAAATAAATAAACAAACTAATACAAAAAATACAAAAACAAATGAAAAATGAAAAACATAAATAAATAGTAGAAGTACCTTGGGAGGAGCAAGGGACGATGATTCAGGGAAAGACGACGGGGCGGTAACGGAACCTGACACAACCACCAATTTGATCCTGCGCCCCTCAGACCCCAACCCGCACACGCCCGCTGGTTAGGGGATCGTTAATTGGTCGTTAGTGGACATTAGGAGGACAAAAGGCGGCGACCCGTAGCCATTGGAGAGGGATGTGTGTGATGGGATTTGTCTCAGGTCTTTTGGGTCGGCTTCTGAAGTGGCTACTGGGTGGTTGAGAGGTTGAGGGCTTCTGAAGTGGCTACTGGGTGGTTGAGAGGTTGAGGGCTTCTGAAGTGGCTACTGGGTGGTTGAGAGGTTGAGGGCTTCTGAAGTGGCTACTGAGAGGTTGAGGGCTTCTGAAGTGGCTACTGGGTGGTTGAGAGGTTGAGGGCTTCTGAAGTGGCTACTGGGTGGTTGAGAGGTTGAGGGCTTCTGAAGTGACTACTGGGTGGTTGAGAGGTTGAGGGCTTCTGAAGTGACTACTGGGTGGTTGAGAGGTTGAGGGCTTCTGAAGTGGCTACTGGGTGGTTGAGAGGTTGAGGGCTTCTGAAGTGGCTACTGGGTGGTTGAGAGGTAGAGGGCTTCTGAAGTGACTACTGGGTGGTTGAGAGGTTGAGGGCTTCTGAAGTGGCTACTGGGTGGTTGAGAGGTTGAGGGCTTCTGAAGTGGCTACTGGGTGGCTGAGAGGTTGAGGGCTTCTGAAGTGACTACTGGGTGGTTGAGAGGTTGAGGGCTTCTGAAGTGGCTACTGGGTGGTTGAGAGGTTGAGGGCTTCTGAAGTGACTACTGGGTGGTTGAGAGGTTGAGGGCTTCTGAAGTGGCTACTGGGTGGTTGAGAGGTTGAGGGCTTCTGAAGTGACTACTGGGTGGTTGAGAGGTTGAGGGCTTCTGAAGTGACTGCTGGGTGGTTGAGAGGTTGAGGGCTTCTGATGTGGCTACTGGGTGGTTGAGAGGTTGAGGGCCTCTGAAGTGGCTACTGGGTGGCTGAGAGGTTGAGGGCTTCTGAAGTGACTACTGGGTGGTTGAGAGGTTGAGGGCTTCTGAAGTGGCTACTGGGTGGTTGAGAGGTTGAGGGCTTCTGAAGTGACTACTGAGAGGTTGAGGGCTTCTGAAGTGACTACTGGGTGGTTGAGAGGTTGAGGGCTTCTGAAGTGACTACTGGGTGGTTGAGAGGTTGAGGGCTTCTGAAGTAACTACTGGGTGGTTGAGAGGTTGAGGGCTTCTGATGTGGCTACTGGGTGGTTGAGAGGTTGAGGGCTTCTGAAGTGACTACTGGGTGGTTGAGAGGTTGAGGGCTTCTGAAGTGGCTACTGGGTGATTGAGAGGTTGAGGGCTTCTGAAGTGACTACTGGGTGGTTGAGAGGTTGAGGGCTTCTGAAGTGACTACTGGGTGGTTGAGAGGTTGAGGGCTTCTGAAGTGACTACTGGGTGGTTGAGAGGTTGAGGGCTTCTGAAGTGGCTACTGGGTGGTTGAGAGGTTGAGGGCTTCTGAAGTGACTACTGGGTGGTTGAGAGGTTGAGGGCTTCTGAAGTGACTACTGGGTGGTTGAGAGGTTGAGGGCTTCTGAAGTGACTACTGGGTGGTTGAGAGGTTGAGGCTACACAAGAAGGATAAAGAATGAATCTGCACGTGCGAGAGTTCCCATGCACGTGCACGCAAATGCATCACCTGTCTCCCTCTCCAACAAACACATACACACTCAGGTCCATGGTTAATGAACATAATTATCCTTCTGCATTTATTTAAATGTATTGGTAACACACACGGTTTGTTTGTTGTTGGTTTTCTTGTCGAGCGATCTGTATCATCTGTTTTCATATCAGTGTGAGATGTAATAAACCCCTTGATTATACCTATTACCTACCATAACCTTATAATTATCCTTGAATAACTCATACAGCCATCACTAATTACAGGAACTTATAGCCACCTAAAGTCAGTCCTATCATCATTAGGTAACTAGTATAATATAACTCTAAATTATCTTATAGCTAACCCAGAACCTTCCTCTTCCTCAGGTCGTCGTCTGGCGGTATCGTGGCTGCAGTACCGGTACGGGGTGTTCTCTGAGACTGGTGAGACCGGTAACCCAGTCCATCCTCCCCACTACCTGTCCCCCACCGGTACCTGGACCCCCACTACCTGTGCTGACCTGCCCGTGGCCCCCAGTGACTCCTGCAGCCCTGGTGAACTGACCTGTGCCTTCAACATGGACCAGAAGGATGACCCAGGACTTTCATCGTCACTACTGGCTTTCCCACAACTTGAGACGGTAAATACAATTTTTGTAATTGCTATTCTCATTACCATCACATTCTTGAAATCTGTGCCTGATCAGTCATGCGTCGTGGAGGGAAGAGCTGCTCTCTCTCTAACAGTCTTGGCTATCAAGCGTCGGTTTCTTGAAGGATTTCCAGATTACTCTAAGGTAACAGGTAACTCCAATGCACATCAATCTCCATCCTTTGCATCTTCTCTTAATAAGGGGAGGTATTTAGTTTCTTCCCTAGAACTCCATCAAGCTTAAAATTACACCCCCTAGACCCCCTTTCAAGATAAATATGTAAATTTTTCGGTAGAAAAATGTTCCGGCCAAAGGCCGGTTCCTCTCAAATTACAGGCTCACTATCGCTCGCCAGGAAAAAATCGACACCTAAATGGCACGAAAGTTCTTAAAATTGACAGATATGGGGCGAAAGTTCTTAAAATCGCCAAACTAAAGGAGGCGAGCGTCTTAAAATCTAAAAAGCAATAGGGCTAAACATGAGAGAGAAAGGGGTCCAGAAAAAAATCCCTCAAGTGGAAATCTCCCCTTAATGTTGCCATTGGTCATCGTACATCCGGCCACGTCCCCCCCACATGAGTCTCAGCAATCACGTTTTAGAACAATTATAAGACGTAACTGTTCTCTCTAAAGAAGGTGAGAGTATAGCAGGGGGTGATCCCTGACTCAATTACAATACTCCATACGTAAATGTATAAATTAATATCAATGGGGGGAGTCCAAGCCCACATCATTCTCGCTATATTACAGTATTTAGAATATAGGACCATGGAATATAATCCTATAGACTCTAATCCCACGAATTATGCTATAAATTATCCTAATCTTAACCAGCCTTATAGAATCCAAGTCAATGAACTACGCTGTTGAAACCAGTCCTGTACTACGCATTAACTCAACGCCTTGTATGATCCAAACTCAAAATCTATGCTATCAATTAACCCCATCCAAACCAGTCTTAACCCCTTCTGTACCGGGACGTCTTTTTTTTGTCTAGCTATATTTAGACGATTTTGTGCAGTTTAAGGAGGATCTGTGGTAGTAAATATGGTTAAGTGAGATAGTTCGAAGCCTGTTAATTGCTGGAGGCCCACTTTACACTGAATTAACCCCATCCAAACCAGTCTTGAAGCATCAAAACCCACACCTCTCCTCCCGTTGTATAGAATTAGGCGATATAGGTAGTAACTAAAGCCTGTGTACTTCCTGTATTCCCAAGATAGGTAACTATATTTAATCTACTCCCACTTCTAACTTACGGCCAAACCCCTATAGTCTATACTATCAAGTGACGCACTCTAACCCTATGCAGACATTTATAATTTCAAAGACCGAGTGGTGTGGTGCCGTTTCAGTCTCACGTTCTAATGGCGGCGTTCCAAGCAGCTGCCCCACTTGTCAGGTTTTTAATTTTGAGCTGATACTACGTCATTCTAGGTCTACCCTTCGGTGTAGCTCCCTCCATATTCACAGACTTCCACCTTTTCACCCAATTTAGATCATCCACCCTCTCCAGACTTCCTAGAGTCCTAGACATACAGGTACTACAGAAAATATACACCCATAAATTCCACCATCAATTAACCCAATCTTAACCAGTGTTAGCCCCTCACGCCTCTCTCTCTCTCTCTCCCGTTACCTTATAGCATCTAGAATGAGCGCGGCCCAACACGTTAACTCCGGGTCACACATTAATTACCTGGGCTTCGTGACTCCGCCGTAACACAAGTGGTTATTAGTGGAGGGTCGCGGCTGCCGTTAGTAGTGTGTGTGTGTGTGTGTGTGTGTGTGTGGATAGAAGAGGAGTAGGGAGGAGGGGATGAGAGAGGAAGAGGAAGGAAGGGCTGGAGATAAAAACGCAATAAGAGAGAGTCAACATTAGAAGTATAAAGTATTGAGAGAGAGAGAGAGATTTACTAAGGTACAGGTGAAGTGATCAGAACTCATTATTCATATTATCAGCAACCCACCAATAAACTTATTATATTGGAGATAAAGAAAAGCACAACACAGAAGACGGAGAGAGAGTGTGTGTGTGTGTGTGTGTGAGAGAGAGAGAGAGAGAGAGAGAGAGAGAGCGCGCGCGCGCAACAGCAACAACTTTTTCTGTCCCATTTTTTCTGTTCCCTTAATGGGTACAGCATCCCCCCCCCCCCCCCCCAAACATCCCCCACCACCACCACACTGAGAATGTTTTAGCTGTTGTTTTAACCCCGTGACTCCTAAGACTTTCTTTTGGGTTAAACAAAACAAAAAATCCTCCCCGTTTCGTCCGATAATTTTAGCCATGTAACCCCTTCTGTACCAGCGACGTTTTCTTAATGTTATTCTAGCCATATTTGATTCGATTGTGTGCGGTTTAGGAGGAATCTGTTATTGTAAAAAGGGTTAAGTGAGATAGTTTGAAGCCTGTTAAATTGCTGGAGGCCTTTTAAAGTGTAATACAATCGTCTAATAGTAGCCAGCATAAAATGAAAAGGACGGCACCGGTACTGATTGAATTAAAACTTTCTGCTCCATTAGGCTGTTCGTTCTATCTAAATGTTGATTTTGTTTTTTGCGGGAGATTATTAAAGCAGATCGTCTAATGATAACCACAATAAAGTGAATATGACGTCCTCGAATATGACGTCCTCGAATACTAAAAGGGTTAAATAAAAATCGGCCAGCGGTAGTAATAATAAAAGCAGTAAACATTTCTTTCCCTGCCATATGGGTAAAACGCTTCCAATGTGACCTTCCCTTTAATGAATTGGTCACACATTTTCACCTTTTGACCTCGCTAGATTTCTACTTAGCTAAATAGCATCGTGTGGTGGAAAATTTAATCAAATATTATATATAGTGCAATAAGTCGACATAATTACCATGTTTTCGATATATGGGTTCATTTGTTGCATTTTTAAAGTCATTACAACAAATCATTATTTTTGTTTTTATGTGGATGAGGGAGACAAAAGGCAAAACTGCCTGTGACGAGTGCCTCCCCCAGAGTTGAAAGAGTGACGGGGCCAAAATCAAGGGGCGAACCAAAATGTCTGACACACGGAGTTTGCACCATCTTATAATATATAATTGAATAACCTTTTATCCATATGGCGGAAAATAGTGGTTGTTTACGGAAGGTTGCATAGTGAATTATTATAGCGATTGTTCCGTGTAAAAACAAATATATATGTGTGTGTTATATGGGTAATATCAATACCAATACTTCACATTTAATAAGGTCCTTTTTACGCCTAGTTATAATTAAAGTCAAATGAAAACCTGTCAATATAATCACCACAATGTTCCGCCATATGGATAAAGGTGTGCAGTGTTGCGAGCGCCGGTGACCTTCCCTTTAAGTTAATTGGTCACACTCCGCGATGGGCGTGACCTCATTGTTTAAGGTCACCTGGTCGGGTTGGGGCGGAATTGAAGGGGTGAGAGGGAGATGTAGAGGTTTGAGGTTAGAGACAGAGGTGTGATGGTGGTATGTAGAGGTAATAGAGGCTTAGAGGAGTTAGGCGATTATGAAATATAGAGGTGTGAGCTTAGATTCATATGATAGTGAAGAGATGAATTAGAGTTCCTTAGAGTTACATGAATAGACTGCACAGACCTTGCGGCTCCTACTAGTCCAGCCTAAATTCTTACAAAATTTGCTACTAAATGGAAGATAAGGGTAGCAAAGTAGAGAGAGAGAGAGGTGGCAGAAGTAATAATGAGTTGGTGGGGATGACTGAGCTATAGATGTCAACTCCTCCTTCCCCACCTGTTTCAGAATACGGCCGACACCTGGTAAGAAGCATTATTACCTGTGTTACCAGAGCGGCAAATTATACCTAGTCTCCCAACCTTAAATTCAGGCCATAGATTAACACCTCCAGCATCATGACGCCTTTCCTCACGATATGCTGGCTATCATGAGACGATTTTATTCAGCTTAGGCAGGATCTCTAGCAACTGCAAATCTAAGTCCATGATCTAATTTCACCCTCTAACTCCAAATGCTTCTTCTAAACTGCATACAATCGTCTAATGATAGCTAGATTAAGTTAGTATGGGCATTAACATAGATAATATAGACAATAATACCTAGATTTAATTACGGTAATATATCAGTGTTAACCCTCTTCTTTAACACTTGTAAGATCGCATCGGTAAGGTTAGTATTGCAAATCCATTAGGCCTATAATTGAGGTTGTCAGTTTAACATCCATATACTGTATAGTTATCTAGGCCTATAGTTATTTATCTAAAGTTATTAATCTATAGTTATTTATCCATCATATCTCTCTCTCTCTCTCTCTCTCTCTCTCTCTCTCTCTCTCTCTCTCTCTCTCTCTCTCTCTCTCTCTCTCTCTCTCTCTCTCTCTCTCTCTCTCTCTCTCTCTCTCTCTCTCTCTCTCTCCCTCTCCCTTCTCTCTCCCTTCTCTTCTATCTATCTATCTATCCATCCATCCATCCATCCATCCATCCATCCATCCATCCATCCATCCATCCATCCATCCATCCATCCATCCATCCATCCATCCATCCATCCATCCATCCATCTATCTAGTATATCTATCTATCTATCTATCTACCTATATCTATCTATCACTCCTCCATCTAATCAGTAGGTTTAATGTTGCACCTCCACTAGGCCTATAATTGAGTCTGTCAGATTAACTCGACCACCCTGTGTGAGTTATGGTCTAGACTTTAGGGGCTCAGTTGTTGTTGTTGCTGCTGTTGTTGTTGTTGTTGTTGTTGTGGTGGTGGTTTGTTGTTGTCTTGATAGCGTAATGCATAAGTGCGCGGAATTTTGATGTGAGTATCCTAGGTTCGAGTCCTTGGAGTGCCACATGTATTTGTGGATTTCATTAATTGAGTTAAGAGATGAAGCTGGTTGGTGGAAAAAAAAAACATAATAATTTGTTGTTTAAATAGGGCGTTTTTCCCTATCATAGAGTATTTAAGCTAATCTTTCCCCGTAGAACTAGGGCAGCTGAAAGCGCCATGAATTTACACTTTCTCCTCCACAATGCAGAACTTCTGTTTATCAAAATTAATTTATCCCCAGAACTACTACTCTTTGGAATTCACTTCCCTCGAGTTGCTTTCCACAAACTTACACTCTACAACAGTTGAAATCCAATTGTTACAAACATTTTATGAATGGAGGATGCCTTTAGGCACATGGACCTTTTTTGTTTTATCTGTGTTTTTCCTTCCTCCGTTCATTGTCTCAAAAAAAAAAAAAAAATGGCAGAAATTGACAACTCTGCCTTTCTAAACTGCTCGTGTGACGCCGCCTTTATTTAATACTGGCTATACAAATATATAGAAAGGTAGCGTTACCAATTTCTGCCAGGTTAACTTGAATACACTTTAGTCGTTCAAATTTAAAATGTTTCTCTCCTTCAGTCCGGCGATTTGTACTTGGTGAAGGATAGCAATCCAATATGATTTCATTAATTGAGTTTAGATGTGAAGTTGGTTGGTGGAAAAAGCATAATATTTGTTCTATCGAAAAATGTATAAATTTAGCTTGAAGGGGGGTATGGGTGGTTTCTTCCAGGTTGCAGGCTCGCTATTGCTTTCCAGGAAAAAAAACGACACCTGGATTAAATAAAACATCGTATAATCGCCAGACTAATGGTATAAAGATGTGATGATGATTGGTGTTAATATTGCAGCTGGAGGAGGAATATAATTGGTGCTGCCAGTTTAACAGTACCTCCTGGGGTAAGTTATGGTCCAGGGGCTGAGTTTTGGTTGCTGTTGGTTGCAGTAGGTATTGGTGTTGTAGTGGTGGTTGTTGTAGGTGTTATTGTGGTTATGGTTGTAGTAGTAGCACTTGTTGTTGTAGTAGTAGTAGTAGTAATTGAGGTTGCCAGTTTAACATTACCTCCTGGTGGGAGTTATGGTTCAGAGGCTGAGTTCACTGGGAGGCTGTGGTAGTAATTCCAGCTAAACTAAGTTTGTGGGGAATATGTGATTGTCGTTGGCTGTTTGTTAACATAATTTTTCAAAAACTATTCACCTGGTCTTATAGCTAGCCTAGAATCTATATATATGTACACCATCACTAAACTCGTCTTCTTTCTGCAGGTTGATTATTATGTCATACTTGATTTTAGTGAACCTATTTAATTTGTTTCATTATACCTTACCTGGTCTTATAGCTAGCATAGAATCTATATATGTACACCATCACTAAACTCTTGTTCCTTCCGCAGGTTGGTTCTCTGTGTGACGAAGGCAGCCACGACCGAGAGGCTCCCACCAGACACAACCTGCTCTGTGGGGGCAAGTCCGTCTGGGAGGTCATGAGGGCCAGTCCGGACTTCCAGAACAATAGGTGTGTGTTGATAGTGCTTGTGTTCCATATCTCTATATGGTATAGGCCTAAGGTTAATTGTGCTGTGGAGTGTTCATCACTTCATTGCTTTAGTGCTGTATCTACTGTATTTTTAGATCCAGGCTGCTCTGCTTAAAATCACAACCCATTCATTCTGCTAGTACTTCTAGTAACTTTTACAATGGTTGGGTTTATGTTACAGTTAGGGTATATGGAAATGTTCAAGTTCTTGTTTTCATATCTAACAGAACCCTTCTCATTGCAATATATAAACTTTATCTCATATCTGTGTCAAATTAAAAAATATATGTAATGCTACAAGGCCACTGAATCTACATTGATCTATTACTTACACCCCAAAGAGGTCCTCCTACAGCTGCATATAACTGACAAATCATAGTTAAGATAAATACCCCTGATATTAAAGGTGTAAGTCGAGATAGGCCTTTCATTAATCATTATCAGAGAGCCTCACATTACTAAATCTAGATTTCAGCCATTAACCAAATAATGTAGCCTACAACATGCCTCTAATCTGCAGGTGTTGAGTAATACTAATCATTCTTATAAATTTTACAGGAATGTCGAGGGAGGACTGATTGAGAACGAGGTGTCATTTTTGTATGTTCGACCCCGGCCCCCCAAGATTGTACTCTTAGTTGAAGATACCAACATTATGAATGTACAGGTAAGTGTTATTTTTTCCTATGTTTTCTGAATAGTTAATTCAATATGTGTTATAAGAAGGAGATTTAAAGATTACAATAATACTGTACCGTACTGTATAGTTGGACAGACCCTAAGTTGAGCGGTCAATCCTGTAAGTCCTTGAATAAATTGGCACGGGTTGTCCTTATCACAGGGGGGTCTATTTGAGGGCGCATTGTGCATGACCACCCTCAAAAAGGGGAGTAAAGCGTCCGGCAATAGATACCGTAAATAGATAGTAATACAGTTACTCATTTAAAGTGTTATGCTACTGTATGTAAATTGCATCATAGATACTGTTTTCTCTTATTCAGAGCTATCCCTCAATATTTTATGACTAAACATGTTACATGAGTATCATAAATGTTTTTATATTTTGTTGTCATCTTTAACTAAAGTAAATTGTATTTTGCAGAAGCGATGGGACTTCATGAGGAAGGCTGTGAGAAAGGTAGTGATGTACGACATTCCTGATGCCTACAGTGTTGGTCTGGTTGTGTTTGACTCCGAATCCGTTACCCGACACCCCTTGACCACCCTGACCGATGCTAACCGTGAGAAGATTGGATCATCTTTACCTCGCAACCCATCCCAGGTGGAGGAGCACCGACGCTGTGTGCTGTGTGGTATACGAGGTGCTTTGACGACCCTTGGAGGAACAGGGGGGCACATAATGCTAGTGGCAAGTGGCAGTGGCTCTATGTCTAGCACTGAAGCAGAGGAAGTGGTACGACTACTAGCACAAACTAAAGTCACCCTGCACACTATCATCTATCCCCTCACTGAGAAGTACCCTCGACCTGATGGTGGCCTCACTTTGATCGCCACACGCTCTGGTGGACAGTCCTACATAGTCCCAGATGAAGGCATTGGTGCAGACTCTAAGCTGAGCATGTACTACAATCTTTTGGACTCGATGTACCAGACCTTGACCAGTCTAGCTCCCCAAGATGCCATGCCAGTAAAGGTCCATGCAGCTCAGCACCCCGGTGGTCGCATGATGATGTCTGAAGGCAGTTTTCTGGTGGATCCTGGACTTGGAGCTGACACAGTCTTCACCATCTTCTATTATGATATTAACCATGTCGGTAATGTAATCCACCTGGTCAGTCCCCAAAACCAAGTAATCGACACAGCCAACATGCAGAAAGAGGATGCCAACATGAACATGATCATGGTGCGCTTGATGTCGGCTCAGGTCACCCCGGGTCTCTGGCGGTATAAGGTGGACAATAAGGCTGACTCCCATCAGGCACTATTTGTCCAGGTCACCTCCCGGCCACGATCCCGTCCAGATGCCCCCAGGGTCAATGTTCGAGCCTGGACCAGCCACAAACTGGGTATAGTGAATGCCAGTGACATCTCCCACCCCTTGGCACTGTATTGTGAGGTGACAACTGGCGTGATGGGCGTGGAAGGTGCCTCTGTCACCGCCACCATCACTCGTCTGGGCTACACTATCAATGGCACACACCACAAACCCACCACCACAAAACTTCTGGACAATGGACTGACAGGTAAGAATCTTTACAATTATTTTGTAATTCTTTTGAATGATTAAATTGATAATCAATATGGTACAATACTGTATTAATCTTTCAGTTTCCTTTCATCTTCATATATAACATACTGTAGTGATATTTGTACTTATTTTACTTCTGCATTGAATACTATTGAAAATGTTCATCATTATTGTTTGCTATATTATATATACTATTATCAAATATGCTAGTGTATAATATAATTACAATTAATGATACAATGCAGCATTAATTGTGTTATTTCATAACATCTTTATAAAATACAATGCTACATTTTGCAAAGCATTATTATTTAATATTATGCAGTATTACTTTCCATTTCCTCTTGTTATATAGATAACTGTTCATACCAGTATATGCCCTCTGTACTGAAATATTATTGTGCATTAAAACAATTTTGAGTTATATGTTAATATATCATATTTCCTAATTCCAGCTCCAGACATGGCTCGTGCGGACGGTGTTTACTCTCGTCAGATCCTCGGTCTGGAGGCCGGACAATACAGCATCACAGTGCAGGTGGAAGGGGAGGTGGATGGTGGGCAGTTCACCAGGCACGTACGAGTGGGACTGGTGGACGTGGAAGGAGCACCACCAACCCGGGACGCCTTTCCACCAGCGCGCGTTGTGGATCTACGAGCCACACACCTACCCAACACACCTAATCAAGTCTCATTTATGTGGACGGCACCTGGTGGTGACTTGGATTATGGACGAGCTGACCGATATGTAGTTGTGACTACCCCAGACCAAAGGGATCTGAGTGAGGATAGGGGAACTATTCTGGAAGGGTGGCCTGCCCCTATGCCTGCTTCCTCAATTCAGCAGCACACCGTCTCTTGGCTCAACTATGAGACAGTAACCTACCTCGCTCTGTATGCTGTGGATGAGGAGGGAAACACAGGAGAAATCAGCAACATTGTGGCTGTCTTTGTAACTTCTCCACCCACAACCACAACTGCTCCACCTCCTTCATATCCTCCAGTTGCTTCCGCCAACACCTCAGCTGTAATGGATGGAAATGGAGGCCCAGTCATAGCGGCTCTAGACACTCAGAAGCTAGCAGTTATCTTTGGGTGCATAGGCGGCTTCTTAATCGTCATCATTGCAGTCATCTGTTACTGTACAGCTGCACACCGTCGCCATCGCAAAGCAGCAGCTGCCAAAAAGGTTCAAGAATCCCCTGATGCTTACACTGTTGCTGTGCCTGTGACTACACCAGATTTCACAGATGGCAAAGAGGCACTGAAGGAGGGGATGAAGAAGGAGTACATGAGCCCAGTTGAGTCCTGGTCCGCTTCTCAGTTGCTAAGCGGACACCAGGACAACCAGACTAGTGTGTCCAGTAGATCTGACAACAACTCTGATCACTCTGCCTCAACCAAGAAGAGCTATGGAGGATCCTCAGGGCCCTTGGAATATTATGCGGATGGGCAGTACCCCTATCGTCACCCAGGCTACCCAGACCAGTACCCACCTCCCAGCGATGGCTACCCAACACCCACTGAAGGCTATCCTACCCCTGTTGAGGGATACTCAAATGAGGCCTACTCGGTGCCCATGGAAGCTCGGTCATACATCAGCTCACAACCCTCAGACTCCTTCCTATCAGTGTCCTGCGATCTCTTGCCTACATCCAGTGGACCTCCTGCCTACCAGCCATACCCCACATATGAGACCACCCTACGATCACCTAAGGTGCCACCACCAATTCCACCCAAGCCCAAGGTTCTCTACACCCCTGAACCTTATATCTACGAAACCAACTCCCTTGATCCTCACTCCTCCACTCCATCTGTTGCATCCGAGAAGCGAGTACGTAATGTGACAATGGTTTAGGTGCATCAGTGACTAATTAAACAAAAGTGCCTTAAATATCTGTGTGTGAGGTAGTGACCTCATAGTTCCATTGACCCTTATAGACAGTTCAGCTGACAAGTGCAATGGTTCATTTTGATCTATTAATTGCATCTGAAAAGTTAATATGCAATGTGACATTAGTTTTGGCATGTCAGCAATAAAAATACAAAAGGCATTGCCTTAATGTTTGTGAAGTAATGATACCCCATGACTCCAATTATCTGTAAAGATTTAAGACAGTTCAACTGACTAGTGCAATAATTAAGTGATTTGTGATATTTTAAACACAAAGTATTGTTGCACATAACCAAGTCAGTATTTTGGGTGTAAATCATTTGCCATTATGTTACTTGGGTGACATACAAAGGCATTACTGTGATATTAGCCAAAGTAATTAATAATGAAGTTTATTAGGTACAGTAGCATTTAAGTTATCCATGTAATACACCGGTTAGGTGTTCATTGGGAGGTGTTTGGTGTTGGGAGTGAAATTTATTAGATTATCCATCAATTTTATTTTGTTACATTTTCATGTGACATTTTGAGCTATCATCCCTTTGTCCAAGGAATTTATAAAAATTAAATAATTTAGAAATACTGTAATGAACTTACTTAAACATTAATGTTTGATTTATGGATAATGATAATGCTACTATATGCTAATATGTTTTGTTATACTGTATACATAAGACTTTCAGAGACACAAAGCTCCAAGTGCCATAACTTTTGAATATTCTTACATGCCTTAACCTTTCTGTATGATGTATTTTATGATAGATTTTTGATCACAGAAGACAATTTTATTCAGCTTAGGAATGAACACCTCATAGTCCAGGTATTCATTTATATTAAATTTGTTCATTTGCCATATTTTTAACTTCTAAAATATCCACCAGAAAGATAAAGAAAACTTATTTAAGAGACTCGGCTGTATAACAAAAGTGTACTTTACTCAACCCACGTTCTTAATAGACCAATCTTTAGCTTTATGGGGTTAAATTTATTCCCATATAGCTTCCTTCATTCTGCATAACGCTAAGCCATTTTATATAGTTTATAAAGACCTCTTATTCAGAAAAGGTTAACCTGCTGAATTTAGTTACCGTTAATGATCTTTCATAAGCTGAAATAAAATGGTATATACATGTACATTACAGTAGTTTATACTGTATATCTACGTATCTATCACCACCCATAACGAGGGGCGTCGTGCTCCTCGGTGCCGCTAGAAGAGTGGCGAACACATCAAAAGTATCAAAAGTAAGTAAGTAAGTATAGAAAAGGATGATTAATGATCAATGGTACTTTTTTTTCTTCTACTGATCCATCTACTCATCTATATCCATCTAAACAACCATATCTCTCCCTCCACCCAAAACATACATATACAGTACATACAACAATACAGAACAACAAAGACTTGCCACAACACAGCCCCATCATGTCACCACAGTGGCCGATGTTGGTATAGCATTAACAGTGTCTCGGCAAGACTCAGCATTAAGTCTCTCTGAAGCACTTGCACCTGGCGAATCCGCATCACACCAATCCCCACCGTGCTACAACAAGGCAGTGCAACAAGAAATCACCGTAACTGCTACACACATACAGTGCATACATAAACACACGCATATATTTACATACTATACAGTTGATGCACACTAATATTCCACAACAACCTGTCAAATTACACATGTAGCATTGGTTCAAGAACATTCCCCCTTCAACTACAGTACATTCATAGCTGAATAATTCAACTTTTAAATTTGTGTGCATATTTGTTAACTATGTTTCACTGTTTCTGATATGGTAACCATGTATTCTTTGAAGGGTCTATTTAGTGGACGGACAAATACTGGAAAGAGTTGAAATTATTTGTTTAATTTTTCTGGCAGCTACACACAACTCACTTTCGAGAGACTGCCCCTGAAGATGGATTTTGTACAGCCTTAAGGCCGATTCACACGGTCAATATTTTTATCCACCGTCCCTTGAGGGCTGAGAATTCGAAGGGCAAATTTCGCCGTGGTGTCATATTTCATTGGGGAATTCAGGGAACCAACTGGTTGGTTTTTTGGATATTCGCAGCCCTCAAGGGATGGTGGATAAAAATATTGACCATGTGAATCGGCCTTTAGATGTTTGAGAAAAGAAAGGATGCATGCTTTTGTGTGAGTTTCTAAACTTTCTTTTTCCAAACACTGCATCCATTTGTTATATTTATTGGATTAGACACAGAAGCGTCAATTGCTTGTTATATTCTTTTGTACTACTTTGTAACCTATTGATTCGGAGAGAACTAGAAGAAAGTCATCTGATGTTATCTAGAGGAAGGTAAATTTGTTATCATAGGACTGACTAAATTCATGGTTGTCTTTGGCAATTATGATAGTGAGTTGAACATAATTTTTGATAGTCTGGTGAATTCTACCCAAAACTTTATAAGAAGTAGCCTAATAGGGAAAGGGAGGGGGTTATTAACTGAAAATTACAGATGTTCAACATTAATGGCTTTTCATTTTCAAACTCAAAAAGCATTTAGTAATTTTAAGCTAATAACTTTTCTTTAATCGTAATAATTGTATTTTAATGTGTTTTTACAGTACATGTTTTCATCATCTACAATTATAATAAACTTGTTGAAGCATTAGCTATGTTATCATATATTATTTGAAAATGTGTCTGATCCAGTCACTAAGGTCAATAATAAGTCCTTCAGAATATACAAATATCTGGTACAATTATTTTTTCAATGTGTTAAGGTCTCTTGGGAGTTGGGATTTATAATTTGGTAAGGTCTTTGAAGGTGAATACATTATTAACTCTTTCAATACGGGCGACGTCTTTTCTATGTCATTCTAGCTACATTTAGACGATTTTATGCAGCTTAGGAAGGATCTGTGGTAGCTATAAGGGTTCATTTAGATAGTCTGTAGTCTTTTAATCGCTAGAGGTCCTTCGTAAGCTGAACATAATCGTCAAAAAGTGGCCCGAATAAAATCAAAAGGACATCACCCGCACTGAAGGTATTAAGCCTATTTGTCCGAGGGGGGTATTTTTGGACCTCCCCTGTTTGACATTAGTTTGGAGATACAGTATTAAGACGTTTCACATTATTAGTTTGGTGATGATAAGACGCTTCACCCCATTCAGGTGTTTTTTTTTTTTTTTTTCTGGGCGAGCAAGAGCGAGCCTGAAATTTACAAAAAATCAGCCTTCAACTGTGACATTGATGCATTTTTTACCACCATCCACTCCCTGCTCAAAAGAGGCTGTCAAGCATCTATTCAATCAAAACAAATTCAAATTTAGCTTGAAAATGGTCTGGATGGGCATATTTTAGTTTGAAGGAAGGAAGCCTGAGAAGGCAGTTTTATTAGCCGAGAGGACAAACTAAAATACTGTATATTGCTCGAAAATGGCAAAAGCAAGTAATATCCTTAATAATAATTAAACAAAGTATCAATACCCCTAATACGTCGGAGCAGATAGCGTTAAGTCTGTACAAATACCCATAGTTTTAAGTCATCATGTTTGATAAAAGACACGTATACAGTGCTTCCCTAATTGTTTGGGAAAGTTTATTTAGGCTAAGAGTTTTTTATTTGCTTTTTGTTCTGTTCTATATGTTACAACAAAGATAACTGTGATTATCTGTGTATATATGATGTATATTATTGTAAACTTTGTATATTGCTGAGATAACCCAAAATGAAGTTTCTAACAAAGCATATTTTTATTAATTTTCCTCTTAAATTACTTAGATAGTTACAGCATATATACAGTACAGTATTGAGTGTGTACTTTATTCTGAAACTGATTTTTTTTTATTTGGTCTGCAAAGATTACAGTTTTTACATAAATTACAATTTATATATATATTAAGACCAGGTTCTTTGATGAACATTTTCATCTTAAAGAACCTTCATATCCAATGTACAATGTTTATACAATTTGTTTTACAAGATTATCAATTATCTGTAACATGACACAGCCATGATACACCACTACACTCTTCCTTTGCCCCTCAACTTTCTCTTCATAATTGCTGAGGGGCACAGGGCCCTGGGTGGGACTTTGGTTTCCCGGGCGTTTCCGCACCCTCCTCAGCTCCCCGCCATGGAGTGGCTTCGGTCACCCAGGCTTTATTGTGGTAGGCAGAGAGGGTTCTGTAGGGGCGCTCAGTTATGGCCTTGGCCTTGCTCGGGGCCTTGGGGCTGTTCGGCCAGGCAGCTTGGGGAACAACAACAACAACAACAACAACTACATGGCCATTGAACACATACAGCAGCAGTAATCACATATTTTGTATATTGAATATAGATACAACAATGCAAGGAAGTATACTCTACTCTGTTAGCTAAGGATGCATTTTTGTTATCACCATGCACTCCCTGCTCAAGAGTGGGGCTAGGGTGGGTTTCAAGGGCTTAAGTGGACAGTTACCACAGATTGCTAGGCCTCGCAGTCAACCACAGCACTGGCGTCTGCAAATAACACACACTGGCTGGCCTGAGCCTCGAACCTTCTGTTTGCAGATGAGTGCACTGCGGCCTGTGGCCATTAAAATAAAAATCTGATCAGTCTGTTCTATAGGTGCTTATGCTGTTAAATCATAAATGATTATGCCAAATTAAGAGGTATGCTGAATAATGTGGCTATTTATTTTAGATTATGTAATATCTTATGCTAGATTATTTTTAAAATTAACTATCTATTATGGATGGTGATCTTAGTATCGTATCTAGGCCAGCCCTATGAGAGTTGCATGTTGTAACTCAGTGGTCTGGTTAAACTATTCATAAAAAAAAGTATCATATCTAGCCTTACTACCTCTGTGTCAAGTAAAAGGAATATTTTAGAATTTGCACTTATAATATTAAGAATAAACTTGGTTAATTCCTATGAATGAATACTTATCACTGAATAACTGACATCCCAGAAGAACAAAACAAAATACAGTACAGTACAGTGAAAATAATTATGAATTGGAATAAGGTTGGTATTATGAACTCAATTCAGTGAAATTAGTTCCTGGAAAACTCAACCAATAGTCCATTGCAAACAGTAGATTTCAACCAATGCCAAATCTACCAGGGCCTACTAAACCAGTAGCAATTGAAAGTCTCAACCTAACTTAACCTACACTAACATATTGTAGCCTAAGAGGGGTGGCTTAGTTTGCACTGTTTGAGATCTATTGGTTGATAATGGTTGAGATCAATATCAATAAAAAGGAATGGAACTGAAAGAGAAGGGGGAGATGGATATGAAGGGTTAAAGGTTGGGGCAAGTGAGTAACTAAGAAAGCGTCTGTGCATTAGGAGTATCAGTAAAGTGATAAGCACGAGCAGACTTGGTTGGTTTGGACACAGAGAGAGAATGGATAATCAGTACCGGTACTGGGTGAAGAAATGCCGGACCGTGAATATTGGGAGAGCTGCGCATAGGGGTATGCCTAGAGAGACAAGAGATCAAGTACTTCGGTCTGATCTAAAAATAAAGAACTTAACACAAGAGGCAGTCCAAAACAGGGTCCCCTAGAATAGATAGATAGATAGACTGAAACCACATTTTCTGAGGATGAAACTATCTTTAAACTTTTATATGTACAGTATGTATGTATCAACTTGTTGAGTTGCATAGCTACCATCACATTCAAACTATTTCAGTGTAGGCTAATGCAAGAAGGGTGAAGTGATGGACCAAATAACTTAATTTCCCAAGCTAATTTTAATTAGTAGCACACATTAAATGTATGCATTCATTCTTGACTAAATAGGAAGGCTAGGCACAGTGACCTTACCGATGACTTCACAATGACTAAACTAACTCTAATTTGAATTTACACAGACTTCACAATTAGCTGACAATTACTATCATCATCATCAGCCTGAGTTAGTCCACTGCAGGACAAATGCCTCTCCCAAACGTTTCCACTCTAACCGGTCAGATGTTATTCTGTTCCATCCCACCCCAGCAAACTTTTAGGTCTCATCCTTCCATCTAGTTCTCTGTCTAGCCTACCCCTGCCTCTAGCTACATCTCTATGATCCCATTATGTTGCTCTAGTTCTCCATCTATTATCATCTCTTCTAAATACAGTATATGATCTGTCCAAGTAATGCCTAACATTACCCTCTCCATTCCTCTGTGGGCACTCCCAAGTTACGTTCGAGGCACTTTGTTATACTCCAAGATTCGAATCCATAAATTTGTACAGGGAGGACACATTGGTTGTATACTTTCCTTTTTAATGAAAAGGGTAGCTTGCTTTTCATAATGGATTTTAAAGAAATTATTCCTCTTGGTAGTTATATGCCTGGGCTTGGCTAACTTCAGGTATGTTCCTGGTGTCTGGCCAGTGTTGTTCCTTGTCGCTAGTTGAAGGAAATACCCATCTTTTAGGTTTGTATCATGTCCCTGCGCTTTCTTCTCTGTTGTTAGCCCAAGGTGAGCCATCCTCTCCTCATAGGACAATAGGACAACTCAGACAGCTCTGGGATCAATTTTGTGGCTCTCCTTTGTACTCATTTGAGTTTGTTTATACTGTATCTCTTCCGGTGTATGGTGACCATATGCTTGGATACTAAACTTGAGACGTAGTCTGATCAGGGACTTGTACAAGGGGAGAAACATCTCTGTATCCAAGTATGTGTAAGTCTTTTTCAAAAGTCCTACTATAGAGTTGGCACTATAGCTGCTGCCTTGGCAACTTGGGTGAATCTAGATGTGAGGCTGGATGGGGAAATATTGGAACAAGTAGAGCGTTTTAAATATCTAGGAGGAACAATAAGTAGGAGTGGAGGTATGGAAATGGAGGTAAAACAGAGAATGTGTGAAGGAGGGAAGGTTTTTGGAGCAATGGGAAGTATGTGGAAGACGGGAAATCTCGGAAGGAAAGTAAAAAGTGCAATGTAACCAGGAATTGTTGTGCCAACAGTGATGTATGGGGCTGAGACATGGGCTCTGAAGGAAAAGGAGAGAAGAAAGCTGGATGTGATGGAGATGAGCTGCTTGAGGAGTATGTGTGGAGTTACTCATGGAGACAGATTGAGGAATGAAGAGATACGTAGGAGAGTGGGGCAGCAGGAACATTTGTCAGCCAGAGTGGACAGAAGGGTGCTGAGCTAGTATGGTCATGTTGAACGAATGGAAGATGAAAGGCTTACAAAGAGAATATGTGAGTCAGATACAAGGGCAGGAAGACCCCCATTGAGATGGAGAGACTGTGTAAGACAAGCTTTGGATGATAGAAGAATGACTATAGATCAGGCAAGGGAAGTGGTAATAAACAGGAATGAATGGAGAATGTTTGTGAATAGACAAGTGTAAACGCTGTCGTTTGGGAGAGAGGGTCATGCGCCAGTTGGACTAGATAGTAGTCCATCAGGCGCCGCCCGGGGAGCCGGTGGTAATGAAGGGTGCGCCTGGAAGCATGGTGGGAGGACTTGTGGTGGTGAAGTTTCGCTGTGAGTCTGCCTGCGGAAATTGGCGCCTCTCCGGGTGATCTGGGACCTGGAAATCTTTTGCTGGGGACCCCAAATGGGCCTGGGTCTCAGGGTATTTCTCCTGGACGACCTAGATGTGTGTGAGATTTTTATGTTTGTATTGTATTGTTTTGTTTTTCTGATGTTTTGTGATGTCCCTGTTCAGGCTCTATCTCGAGTCGGCCACCCCCATAAAAGGAAAAAAGAAAAAACAGGAAAACTGGGGAAGGTGCCAGAGTATACTGTACACATACATACATGTATTATCTAGTATTACAACTGTAGGCTATTGTAAAAGTGGCAAATGGTGGCACACTATGATCTGTATACAAGATAGCGAGTAGCGAGTAGCGATAGCTAGTAGCGATAGCGAGTCGGCATTGTATGGAGAAATCCGGCTTCGCCGGAGAGATTTTTCTATCGAAAAATGTAAAAATTTAGCTTGCTGTCAAAAAAAAAATATATATATATACCTGTATATATATATATGTGCTGGCTCGCTACCGCTCACCAGGAAAATATTTACACCTGGACGGGGGTAAACGTCTTAAAACAGTAGGCTGAATGGGGCCGAATGAATACAAGCCAAAGAGAGAGGGAGAGAAAGATAAAAAAAAGTGAGGTGGGCCCCCTTAACATGTTAGATGATCATAGATAACAGTGACGTTGAACATATACGGAAACTGTCTTAATAGCGTAATGCTTAGTGTGCGGAATTTTGGTGTGAGTATCCTAGGTTCGAGTCCTCGGAGTACCACATGTATTCATTACTTTCATTGATGTCATTAATTAGGTTTATTTGTAAAGTTAATTGGTGGGTTGGTGAAAACAAATATGAATTAATTCATATTTTTTCACCAACCAACTTCACTTCTAAACTCAATTAATGAAATCAACAAATACATATGGCACTCCAAGGACTCGAACCTAGGACACTCACACCGAAATTCCGCGCATTAATACAAGATGCCTACAAGGTATACAAAATGGAGTCTAAAAGATTAGTTTGTCACAGCAGTCAAGTGGATAGCACGTTCACATGTGAATCTGCTTGGCCTGGGTTCGATACCAGCCAAGGCGGACATATTTAGTAGCTGTTGTAGTACGTCCTAGCGTGCTTCATATGCTTGCACCCGAGGGACACCCCGACAACATATACAGGCTAATAATACACATAACAAAGCCACTCAAACAGCTTCCTCTCTCTCCAATACTCCTTCCCCCCTCTCAACACTATCCGAAAAGAATATAAACACCATATGAGGAGGAACACTTTATTGACAACGTTTGTTTCGTAGATAATCTTCTTTAGGTCTGCGAAATTTGTCAATTAAGTGCTCCTCCTCATATGGTGTTTATATTCATTCTGTCAACTGTTCTTAGTTATTTCAACACTCTCCGAAAAGTAGATACGAAGTACCGTTGTTAAGGCTTACCCTCAATACCTTCACCTGACCTGACCCCCGCTAGATGGCTCAAATTGACACAAATTGACACAAATTGAAATTGTAACTGCAATAGTTATAAAATCATAAAACCTAGGAAAGTGCCGTTGTAAAGGCAAAATCTTTGACCTAACAAATCTATAACTACTAGGTTGTCAACATTGAAGCAACGGGGTGACCAGTAGCGACATTGGTAGAGCGCTCGGTTTCTAACCGGGAGGACCGAGTTCGATTCTCGGCTGGTGGAGATAGTTGGGCAATCTCCTCACACCCCTTGCCTCTGTTCTGATCGCCTAACAGTAAAATAGGTCTATGCCAGGGTAAATAGGTTCCTCGTGACCTCATCCCTTAAACCACTAACAAAAATAACAAACATTGAAGCAGACGATATACAATACAATTGAAAAAGATCATCTTACTCAAACTTTGGACCACTTCACCGATACCCAAGGATAATTAAAGGTATATTTAACATGTTAGATCATCATAGACAACAGTGACATGGAATGCACCGGTGCGCTTTAACTGTGTTGGTGGTGTAATGGTTTAGGTGCCTATGTTCTGGGTGCGGTGTCCCAGGTTCGAATCCCGGGAGGACCATATGCTTTCATTAGTTTATTCAAGTACATTGGGGTTGTAATTGATGATTAATGTTAAGAATGGGGTGTTACTTATTTAGAGGGTTTAATGAGATCGTATGTAGCTTAGCGTTGTTTAGTCCTGAAGTCTATTATAAGCTAGAGAAAATCATCTAATGATAGCAGAATAGGATGAACATTACGTCATCGTGTTGAAGGGGTTAACCCCTCCTGTACCGGCGACGATTGTTATCCTTATTTTGGATACTATTAGACGATTGTATTCAGTTTAAAAAGGACCTACAGCAATAAACAGAATTCGAACTATCTCGCGGGAGGCTGACCTTTTCACCACCAATTCACCCTGTATGGCCTAAGAGATTTTGTTTCTGGCATTATACCATTTTAATACCAATGGAAATGCTAAGACTCGCTGAAAAATTCATAACTCTATGTGCGCGCTAGCACGCGAATTTCATCGCATTATATGTAAAAATATTCAAAACATCGAAAAATCATTCAAATTTCCCCCAATTTTGTTATGGCGTATCCTACAATCATCACCTAGCCTACAACTTAGCGTGCTCGCTTTCCCATATTGAATAATTGAAGGTGCTGAAAACAAATATATAGCCTAATATATATATGCGTTTGTGGCGCTATATTCGACATAAAATAGGTTGATTCAGGGAACATATCAGAGGAGCGGCCAGTTTGAGCACTCCAAACAGGTGCCATATAGGCTACAGTAGTCCCATATACTGTAGCCTATAGTGTGTAGAAAGGGAGCGAAGCAGAGCAATATACATCTTAGTAGTTTCAACTTGAAGTTACCAATATATGTTTTCTGGAAATCGCAGACGAAAGAGAAAAGGTATAGTGTCTCAATTAGTTCGTGAGAAATGGTATAGATACTCCTAAAATCGCGTTTTCTACAATGTAGCTGTAAGAGAAAACGATAGTCGCCAGATATATTTATGGTATACTATAATATAGGTCTAAGGGTTGTGCAAATCTACTTGTACTTTGTACTTTTGTAGATGTTTAGGTGACAATCACCACGGTCGATCTGGGGATCCGCCGCTAATGAGCTCGTCCTGGAATCTTTACGACTCTGAATCTTACGATTCTTTACAGGACTGACCATGCCATTTTTATCGGCACTAGCTCAGAGAAGAGTGTTGGAGAGAGAGGAAGATGTTGGAGTGGCTTTGTTATGTGTGTTTAGTCTGTATACGTCGTCAGGATGTCCCCTGACTGGGTGCAAGCATGTGAAACATGCTAGGACGTACTACCGCACCCACTAAATGTCCGCCGTGGCAGGGATTCGATCCCGGGTCTTTCAGATTCACACGTGAGCGTGCTCACCACTTGACCACCAGACGAAAATGCAATCTATGACCTTGTATGGAAGCAGCTCGTCGAGAGAAATCGAATGGCACTAAGTAGAATTCCCTGGGACTTATAGTTTGGGCTACAGAGGACTTTAAAAGTCCAAAAAACGGTCATTTGGGGCGTCATTTGTGGCAGTCATATACGAAATCCTAAACTAATAGTCCGATTTCAATTATGTTTGCGCCATTCGATTCAGCGTGTCAAAGTGTACTTTTGGTAAAAAATTGAACAAAATCCATACATAGATAACTCGTCTATGGAGTTTTTAAACTTTAAAATAGGCCTATTGGGCCTAAAAATTGGTCAAAATTAAAAACAAATATATATACCGTTGGAATCGCAGCGACGAGACGAATCCAAATATAATAATATTAAAAAGTAAAAATCCGATCAAAATCACCAATTTGCCTGTTTTTCTGGATCCCCTTCTCCCTCATGCTTAGCCTCATTATATTTGACATTTTAAGACGTTTACCCCATTATAGTTTGGTGATTTTCAAAACCTTTGGCCCCATATATGGCAATGTTAACACCTGTCGTGCCATGTAGATGTGGATTTTTTCGTGGCGAACGATCGCAAGCCTGCAATTTAGGAGGAACCAGACTTCGGCCGGGAAATTTTTCTGCCAAAAAATGTACACATTTATGTAGAAGGAGGGGTCTTGGGGGACATTTTTAAAAGCTTGATTGAGGTCTAGGGAGTAAACTAAAAATCTCCCCTTAATATGGAGTACTACACAAGAAAATATACTGTTAATTCAATCCTACTAATTTTGCTTCCATATATAAAATCATGAAGTGTGTACAAAGTCTATGTGGGCAACTGTACATTAAATATTATTTGATTCTTGCGGAAATTTCACTTCATCTGTTTTATGGAGGATTGATATCGATGCCAGTGTTTCGATTTAAAATGTAAATATCCCTGCATCACAAGTCCTATATGCAGCTATCAACACCTTCCAAATACATAATTTAAAATAGACTATGGGCTGTGAACGTCCTAAGCCTGAAGGTAATGCGGAAGTTGATTAATTAACTATCTTAATATTCGAACAAGACTCGTGAATCGAGGGGGACGGCCAGCTTGAATGTGACGTCATTAATCAGTTCACCCATTTCATTGGAAGGTGAAGGACGTGTCTGCGTTGGCTCTTCGTATGCTACCGTATTTAAGGTGTGTATGGGGATTTTTAGTGTGTATATGACATGTGTATTGATATTCTATTAATGTTCAGGTGGCCATACATGTATTATATAAGAGTAAACTAAGAACTTCGTGAACTTATGACTGTTTGAGCCGGTTCATGTATTCTGTCGTCTGCATATATCCTAACAACTAGTACTTACGCGAAAATCGTTGACCTCCTGGACATTTAGATAATATCAAACTATTAATTTTGGTGTGTGTACATTGGGTTGGTGAGGTGTGTGAATATAGAGGGGGACATTAACTCAAAATACAAGGTACAAACTAGCAAACGAGGTGACATCGTTGTTGCCCCCCCGCCTCCCTCTCTCCCCCTCCCTCTCCCTCCCTCCCTCTCCTCTCTTGGCAATTCCCATCCATGTTCGCCCTCTCCCTCAATCCTCTTCTTTCCTCCCTCAATCCTCTACTCTCCTCCTCAATCCTCTACTCTCCTCCCTCAATCCTCTCCTTTCCTCCCTCAATCCTCTACTCTCCTCCCTCAATCCTCTCCTTTCCTCCCTCAATCCTCTCCTCAATCAATCCTCTCCTCTCCTATCCTCCTCTCTTCACTTCATTCTCTCTCTTCTGTCCCCCCCCCCCTTCCCCTCCTGGCCCCCTCACCCAACTTTCCACCCACTCTACTCCCCCCGACACCATTTCCCTCGCCTCCCCACATCCCCGCTCGTTCTCAATTCAGGATTTTTGGTATACTGTATATACAGAATACGAATTATATATCTCATCATTTGTATTGGCTAAGCCGCGGTATACGATGATTTAGATGCTGCCTTAACACGTGATCCTTCTTGCTCCTTCCCCCCCCCCCCCTCTTCTCTTTCTCTCTTACACACTCACTCTCCCCCTCCCCACCTCTCTCTCTCTCTCTCTCTCTCTCTCTCTCTCTCTCTCTCTCTCTCTCTCTCTCCTCTCTCTCTCTCTCTCTCTCTCTCTCTCTCTCTCTCTCTCTCTCTCTCTTTTTTATTCTCTATTTTAATTTGTGTATTTCTTATTTTCATATTCTCACAAAGTGTAACGCAAACATAAACAAATCAAGCTTTCAAATAATTAGTTCGGCCACACTTAGAATACTGCGACACCGTCTGGGATCCACACTCAAAATAATATCAATAAATTAGAGGCCATACAAAAGCAAGCTGCAAGATGGATCAGACGTGATTCCAGACATACTACAGTAACTACATCAGTCACTTTGCTCAAACAAGACATTAAACTAGACCCCCTTGTAACACGAGGACAAAATAATAATATACAGACAACAAATGTTATACAAAATCACAAAACAATCTAGTGGGCATAGACAAAAATACATATTTACACCCTACAAACATACGATTTACGAAACGCAGTTACAACTTAAAATACCACACATATCAGGCAAGCACGGACATATTCAGACATTATTTTTTCCCCACATCATCCAAGAGTGGAATCACCTCCCATATCACATAGCTAGGGGGGTACCGACTGGGTTTTTTTCAGTTTTTTTTTTTTTTTTTTTTTTTTTTAGTTTCTTCGCTACACATCCACCAAGCTTTAAAAAACACCCCCTAGAGCCCCTTTCAAGATAAATTGTTACATTTTTCGATAGAAAAATTTCCCGGCCGGAGGCCAATTCCTTCTAAAATTACAGGCTGGCTATCGCTCACCAGGAAAAAAATTGACACCTAAATGGCACAAAAGGTCTTAATATTGACAAAGAAATGGGGCAAAAGGTCTCAAAATCGTCAAACATAAGGGCCGAACGTCTTAAAATTTAAAAACTAATATGCTAAACATGAGGGAGAAGGGGGTCCATAAAAAGCGACCGTCTCCCCTTAATATCCCCATTCTTGATTCCTTTATAATAGGATCACTAATCATTACCTCCCTCATCCTAATCCCCCTATCCCAGGCTCCTAATTCCCCTGCACAACCCCCGCATATCATGCTGCCCGTGTGCAGCCCTCTGCGGGTCCCCAAGCTAAAGCTAAAAACGTATATGAGGCCAGTAGCCCTCCAGACACCCCTTGAAACAGTCGGTCTACTGCTCCTCTCAAGGCAAGGGGACAGCCTGGCATGGGAGGCATCTGGAACCAGTGCAGTGACAAGTAACTAACGCCTCGACTCCTCCCCCACACCATACAGTCATACACAATGCGCAGGTCTGACCCTATGCCTAAAAAACGAGGAAGGGTCCACGGAAGCCACAGATAGATAAATAAATAGATAGATAGATATATATATAGATGGATGGATAGATAGATAGATATATAGTTTGCTGATGCGCCAGTCTATAGAAAAGCGCAAGTTGTGATCGTTTTAACCAAAGTAACTAGGGCCGGTAAAACTAGGGGCCGGAGTGACTTGCTTCCCCTTTTCAATACCCTTTTAATTATCTTAATCCACCCACGTCCCTCCCTCTCTCCCACTCCATTCGTGCCCCACCCACCCTCCTTCCCTCCCGCTCTCCCCACTGCATTCACCCCCTTCCTCCCCACTGCATTCACCCACTTCCTCTCTCCCCACTGCATTCACCCCTTCCTCCCCACTGCATTCACCTACTTCCTCTCTCCCCACTGCATTCACCCCTTCCTCCCTCCCTCTCCACTGCATTCACCCACCTTCCCCCCTCCCCACTGCATTCATCTCCCTCCCTCTCCACTGCATTCATCTCCCTCCCTCCCTCTCCACTGCAATCATCTCCCTCCCTCCCCACTGCATTCACCCCTTCCTCCACCCTCCCCACTGCATTCACCCCCCTCCCTCCCTCCCCACTGCATTCATCCCTTTCTCCCCACTCCATTCCCTCCTTCCTCCCTCCCTTTCCACTGCATTCAACCCCCTCCTCCACCCCCCCCACTGCACTCACCCCCTCCTCCCTCCCTCCCCACTGCATTCACCCCCTTCCTACTCCCTCCCCACTGCATTCCTCCCTTCCTCCCCACTGCATTCATCCCTTCCTCCCTCCCTCCCCACTGCATTCATCCCTTCCTCCCCACTGCATTCACCTCCCTTCATCGCCAAGGCATTCACCCTTCCTCCTTCCCTCCCAACTGCATTCACCCCTTCCTCTCCCCCTCCCCACTAGACTATTATGGACACTTTAATTTTACTCTTTTCATTCCCATTATTGTATACAGTGTAGTCTTGCCCAACGATAATTCAATGAATGTTTACTTTATTCCAAACTGACCAGGCCTATAGGCTATTATTAATGATTTATATTCTTCCTTCCAGAATGTGTGGGTTTTGGTGCTTACCAATAACTACCAACGCTACCACCACTACTACTACTGCCAACACCGCTACCACCACTACTACTACTGCCAACACCGCTACCACCACTACTACTACTGCCTACACCGCTACCACCACTACTACTACTGCCAACACCGCTACCACCACTACTACTACTGCCAACACCGCTACCACCACTACTACTACTGCCTACACCGCTACCACCACTACTACTACTGCCAACACCGCTACCACCACTACTACTACTGCCAACACCGCTACCACCACGGGTACTGCCAACACCGCTACCACCACAACTACAACCACGGGTACTGCCAACACTCCTACCACCACGGGTACTGCCAAACACCGCTACCACCCCATCTACTACCACGGGTACTGCCAACGCCACTACCACCACAACTACCACCACGGGTACTGCCAACACTGCTACCACCACAACTACCACCACGGGTACTGCCAACACCGCGGTACTGCCAACACCGCTACCACCACGGGTACTGCCAACACCGCTACCACCACGGTACTGCCAACACCACTACCACGGGTACTGCCAACACTGCTACCACCACGGTACTGCCAACACTGCTACCACCATGGGTACTGCCAACACCGCTACCACCACGGGTACTGCCAACACCGCTACCACCACGGGTACTGCCAACACCACTACCACCACAAGTACCACCACGGGTACTGCCAACACCGCTACCACCATGGGTACTGCCAACACCGCTACCACCACAGGTATTGCCAACACGTACCGCTATCACCACTGGTACTGCCAACACCGCTACCACCACAACTCCCACCACGGGTGCTGCCAACACCGCTACCACCACAACTCCCACCACGGGTGCTGCCAACATCGCTACCACTGGTACTGCCAACACCGCTACCACCACGGGTACTGCCAACACCGCTATCACCACGGGTACTGCCAACACCGCTACCACCATAGCTACCACAACTACCACCACGGGTACTGCGAACACCGCTACCACCACAAACTACTACCACGGGTACTGCCAACACCGCTACCACCACGGGTACTGCGAACACCGCTACCACCACGGGTACTGCCAACAACGCTACCACCACAACTACTACCACGGGTACTGCCACAACTACTACCACGGGTACTGCCAACACCGCTATCACCACAACTACTACCACGGATACTACCAGCACTGCTATCACCACAGCCACGACCACGAGTACTGCCAACACCGTTACCACCACCGCTACCACCACAGCTGCCAACACCGCTACCACCACAGCTAGTACAAGCTCTACCACCACAACAACTACCACCACCATCACTACCACAACTAACCCTAGGTAAGTTAATGATCCCATGATAAAAGGCTAAATCGGATTTAACCCTTTGAAGATTATGAGGCATTTTTTGCAGTTTTTCTGGCTAGCATTAGACGATTGTATACAGTTTAGGAAGGGTCTGTTGGAATTATTAGGGTAAAGACTATATCAACACTGACTTCCATAAACCCTTTGCAATTTGAATAAAATCGCATAATAATAGCCAGAAAACCGAGAAAGAAATGCGTAATCGGTTTTAATATTGTTGTGTCATCTGAAACGGAGTGTACAGTATAAAGAAGTAGACAATTGTGTAAATAAATGTATAATTACACACAGTAACTTCAAAAATCAAGGTTCAGAGTGCGTGGATAGCCAGTACTCTAATACTACATTTTTCTTTTATACTACGCTTTTCAATTGTTAAAGGTTAGTCTGAAACAATGGATATATAAGTAGCACACTGCGTAAATACAAAACAATGTTACCAATTACTTAGTTACAAATCGCTTTGGGGAAATGTCGCGCTAATTTTGCATATCTTCATAACAATTAACATAAAGAAAATCTGAGCAAACGGGCTTCTCCACATAAATTGAACTACTACCTATTAACTAGTACCTCGTAACTTAAAAACTACAAAAGTTAATGGTCTTTCAAATTTGTGACTGAACAAATTCGATTCTTGGCTCAGGGGAGGCGAATATGGAGAATCTGACACCAAAGATAATAGTAGGAAAGCAAGGCTAAATTGATGCGGTAAATCGATTGGTGTAGGTTAGAAAGGTGTATCGTTCATTTTGGGCGTGGTGAATTCGGGCGTTTGGCTGGAGGAGGGCCAGGCAGGCTGACCAGCCAAGGGCGCATGGATTGCCAAGTCTATTGTTTGTTATATTATTCGGTTATTATTATATAATATTTATTGTTTAAGTGTGTTTATGGAACGGAATATATTATTCAGTGCATAGTTGCGTGAATAGACCACTAATGTCACTCTCATATACTTATAATTCACGTGTTATGAATAAAGTTGCACTAATTTATTCATAACTTTCGAAAAATAAGTTTTTAAAAAAATCTGAAAAAACTCATTTCTGGAAATAAATTGAACTACCTATTGTCAAAGTCTCAGCCTTGTAACTCGAAAATTGCAAAAGTTAATGTACTTTCAAATTTGTGACTGAAAATTTCGATTTCTGGCTCAGGGAAGACGAATATGGAGAATCTGACACAAGTTCAAGAAAGAGAAAAGTAGAAGAGAAAGGGTAAAATAATGCGGTAAATCGATTGGTGTAGGTTAGAAAGGTGTAGCGTTGTTTTGGGCGTGGTGATTTAGGGCGTTTTGGGCATATTTCGGGTGACTCAAGTAGCCAGCCAGCCCAGGACCAACATGCGCACTGGAATTTTATATACAACCCAGTTCTGTAGACATTTTTAAATGCAACTTTGTTCTTTTGTACTGTCAACATATCCTTCAGTTTATTAATGTGTTTATTTAATTAATTTTAAAGATCTGTACTTTTGTTAATATTTGTCAGTCACGTATTTTATTGAATAATAGTTCTTATTACTAATATTTAGAAGCGGTACTATTTACTATTTCGTAGTCGAATATTCTAATAGATTATTAATAATTGTTATTCTTCTCTTTTTCAGGATTTGAGTTGTTGCCTGTGGAGATTAATTATGGACTCTGCCAACACATCCCAACCTACTTCTGCCAACACATCCAACCTACCAACTGCCTGGGGTGAGTTACTGCTGTAGTAATTACAATATATACTCTGTTCACGACAAGTAGGCCAATAATGAGTTTCTTTTCACAAATTGAATGTTCAACAAGTACGAAACATTATTATGTTTTTTACACCAACCAACTTCACATCTAAACTCAATTAATGAAATCAACAAATACATGTGGCACTCCGAGGACTCGAACCCAGGATACTCACATCGAAATTCCGCGGACTATGCATTACGCTATCAAGACAGATATACAAATATAGGTAGCGGCAGCGAACGTGACAATAATGTTGACCCCTTAACTGCTTATAACTCGAAATGAATGAAAGCAATCGGGCTGACTTTTCTATCATTTAGGAAGAGTCCACTAAGAACAAGATGTAGGTGTGTGGATATTTACAGCCTGGTTGCTCTAGGCCCTTTTGAGTTACCGAGAGATCAAGATTATTGTCAAGTTCCTACTTGAATACCTTGATTACTCTGTTAATAATTAATTTTCTTTCGTTTTTAAGTGTTCATATATAACGGAATATACAATGGAGTGTATAATTGTGTGAAAGAACAATTTACTTCAACCACATTCACTTATAATTCACGTTTTGCGAATAAAGGGTCCCAATTATATTCTTAACATTCGAAAAAATAGAACACAGACAAAAGTAGATAAATATTGCTAAAATGATGCGGTAAATCGATTGGTGTAGGTTAGAAAGGTGTAGTGTAAATTTTGGGCGTGATGATTTAGGGTGTTTGGGCTGGACAGGCAGCCCAGACTAGCCCAGCGAGCGAGGATCACAAAGTTCTTTATTATTTATATTATTCGGTTATTATTGAATATTGTTCATTTGTAAAGTGTGTTTATGGAACGGAATATATTATTGAGTGCATATTTGTGTGAATAAACCACTAATTTCAACCACATCTACTTATAATTCACGTGTTACGAATAAATTGGCACTAGTTTATTCATCTATCTATCTATTGCCGGACGCCTTACTCCCCTTACGAGGGTGGCCATACACAGAATGCCCCCAAGCGGACCTATTCCCTGTGAGAGGGACAACCCGAGCCAGTTTAGTGAAGGACTTACAGGATTGACCACTCAATTAGGATCCGTCCGACTCCGAGGCCCTCTGTTATCTTGTTAGCACTATTTTTCTACAGTGGTGTTCGGCTAATCCATCCACTAACCTGCCTTACCCTTAGGTAAACAGTACGGATTTGTATCAGGTTTACTCCCCTAGACAGGTTGCCAACCAAGGCTGACGAGTCCCATCCACCCGGATTTGTATAAGGTTGGCTCCCCTAGATGAGTTGCCCACCAAGACTAACGAGTCCCATCCACCCAATAAATAATCCACCCAATGAATTCAATAAATTATGAATTTATTCATAACTTTCTTAAAATACACAAATTTAAAAATCTGAAAAAATCATTTCTAGAAATAAATCGAACTACCTCTTGTCAAAGTCTCAGCCTCGTAAATCGAAAATTGCAAAAGTTAATGGACTTTCAAATTTGTGACTGAAAATTTCGATTCTTGGCTCAGGGGAGGCGAATATGGAGAATCTGGCACAAGTCCAGCAAAGAAAAAAGTATATAGAAAGTTTAAAATGATGCGGTAAATCCATTGGTGTAGGTTAGAATGCTGTAGCGTTAATTTTGGGGTGGTAATTTCGGGCGTTTTAGGCGGTTTTGGGTGACTCAGGCAGGCAGCCAGCCCCAGAACCACGCGCGAGCTACCGTTTTCAATACAACCCAGTTCAGTAGAGACGTTTAAATGCAACTCGTTTTTTTTTTGTACTGTCAACATATCCCGCAATATTATTGATAATTAGACATAATCAGAAAGTTTATAACTATTCCTTTCATTATTTATGCTTGATAATTACCATCGTATTTCGTTGCTTACCTCGCCTTACTGAAAAACATTCCATTTGTGAAAAATAGTAGTTTTATTTATTATTTATGTGAGCTCTCATCTTGGTAATCTATTGCCCAAATTAATGTTTTGTTTCTTGTTTTTCAGGATTGGGGTGGCTGCCTGTGGACTCTGCCGGTTGCTGCCTGTGGACTCTGCTGCCTGTGGACTCTGCCGGTTGCTGCCTTAGGACTCTACCGCCGCTGCTAGAGACTGCCCACGCCACTACGATTCAAGGGGAGTGATAGTTGTGTTTTGTTTGTAGTAGTAGTTTGTAGTCGTAGTATGTAGTCGTAGTATGTAGTCGTAGTATGTAGTCGTAGCATGTAGTCGTAGCGGTGGTGGTGTAGGTTAGGAGGGGAGGGTAGGTTAGGTTGTAGTCGTAGTCTGTAGTCGTAGTATGTAGTCGTAGTCTGTAGTCGTAGTAGTAGTAGTGTAGTCGTAGTTCTGTAGTCGTAGTCTGTAGTCCGTAGTATGTAGTCGTAGTTTGTAGTCGTAGTATGTAGTCGTAGTATGTAGTCGTAGTAGTCGTAGTATGTAGTCGTAGTCTGTAGTCGTAGTATGTAGTCGTAGTATGTAGTCGTAGTTTGTAGTCGTAGTTGCATGGTATGAATGGTGTGTGTTAGGTTAGGCTAATCTATTTTTCCCTGTCAGATGAGATAGGTCTTATTACCATTACTCTAATCTTTGCTATTTTTCTTATTACTTCACAGTTTTGTTGCTTTGGTGATGCCCCGTCTCCGCCCCTTCTTCTCCCGGTTGGTTTCCTGCTTCCGTCTCAATATTTTGCTTTGCGTTAATTTCAATAATGATTGTATTTGCCTTAATGTAACTTATGATATATTCTATCCCTTGAATTCATAACTCTGTATTTGCTATTAACATCACTTGATATAATATTGTTATATATCGTCTTTGTCACGCGAACTTTACTAAATAAAAAATAATAAACGAACTTCTATCTTTTATTGATCACTATATTATAAGCTATGACTTTTATAACTGATAAAAACTTAGAATTTTTTTTCTCAATTATAAATAAAGTTCCAATATATGGACTTATTAGAAAACTCTAGTTCTTATTATAAATAAAATTCCAATATATGGACTTAGAAACAAAAATTACTAAAATATGAAACTATACACATATAAGAGAACTGAGAAAATATACTGACTATGAAGGAACTTAGAAAAAATAGTTCTCAATTATAAATTAAGTTCCAATATATGGACTTAGAAAATATACTGAATAGGAAAAGAACTTAGAATAACAAAACTTGAAAAACTTATAATTGAATAACTTAAAGTAATAATTATATAACTTGACACGGACTATATAAACTTGTAATAACAGAACAAATATATAATGGATATTAAAAAGAATATATCGACTTAGTATTTTATTGATCAGTCAGACATACATTTTTATCATATCTTACAAAACACTGTACATACAGTATATAAACTTTAAATAACAACCAAAAATATAATGGATATTAAAAATATATATACTTAGAATTTAATTGATCAGAGTCGGACATACATTATTATATTATCATAGCAAAAATCATACTATACTTAGTTTATTTTTGTATTACCCTTACTGGTTTTATATATCTTACAACATTAATGAACAACACAGTTCTATTTTTTGCTTTTATAGTTACGTAAAAACCTAAAGTTACTTCTATACCGGGGGGGAGACTTCTGCCTCTTGTGACCCGAATAGTATAACTTTTGGTTCACTACATTACTTTTAGGCCCAATATTTTTATATAGTGACAGTAATATTTCTTTGTTTTATCTCTTAATAATTAGATGCGTCCAATAACCATGCTGGGGCTTTCGGCTAATTTTTTCATATAGATTTATTTTGGGATTTTAAGCTTATATTATCGGAGTTTGTCCATTGGGCAATGCAGTTGGCATTTTTTTATAATTCTTAATTATTGATACTTCAGTTTGTAACCTTTATGTTTTGTAGCCAAGCTGTCTAGGTTGATTACTTTTTAATATTTTTATTCAATGTTCTTAAGTGTTGTCTTCCCTTATATAATTCTTCCTGTTCAATCTAGTTCATCCATAGGAGTAGTCCTACCTACCTACACTATCCTCGCTCCTCCCGACCCTCCCACCAGGGGCAGTACTGACCTAGTTTTACCTAACTTCTAGTTTATAGCCCAACTCTACACCTATTCTGGCTGTATCAGTAGTGTTTAATAACTTTTGACAACTACGTGTGGCACTTTTTGGGAGCAAGGTTCGTTTTCCCCAGAATTAGTTTTTTTGGTCCTGGCAGTGCATTGTGGTTGTGAATTTTGTAAAGTGGTGTAAAGGATGTTGGCAAAATGAGAAATTCCTTTGGGCATTGTGGTAAAGTTGTAATTGGAACTGTTGCTTCTGTGGAATGTTGGCATAGTACACCTCGATCAAATTAGGGGTAGGTTTAATTCCATTCCGCGCGAGCTTAACTGGTGGGTATCTGATTAGGGTGTGGTAAAACTGTACTGTCAAATTAGGCAAGGGTAGGTGTTATTCCGAGTAAATGTGTTGTAGGACGTTTGGCAAACCGTATAATTGTGTGGATTGTTGCGCAGAGATGTGTTTTTCCACAATTATTCCCACCTTACATGTTGGCAGTGTGATTTTGTGGTGTTTTTGTTGGTAATATTTCAAGTGCTCCTTGGTAATTTATAACGATGGATGTTGTGCCAAGTGGTGGTAAATATGTTTTTACGTTAATTTAAGTCATTGAAGGTCCCCCAAAATTGCCACGTGGACGCCATTGGTACAATAAAGAAACGCCACATGGTGTTTCTTTGGCAGTGAACTTGTTTTTTGTTGAAATAGGTAGAAGTTATTGAAGTTTGGTGGCCAGTGAACGTTAGGTAGTCTGATTTGGCAGTGAAATTAAGTGTTGGGTAGTGTACCTATTGTGTTGAAGACATTTGGGAATGGCACTGATTTGGTGTGCTTCTACTATTCGTTTGTGTTTTGTAGTTCTTTTCCGGTGTTCTCAATATGACATGTGGAGTCCATCAAAGTATTACCTACTGCCAACAAGGTTTAATTATTTAATACTAAAGTTCATTCACAGTCGGTGCCTTCAGCTGCCACCGTGACTGTGAGCTATGTGCAACCGTTCCGTATTCAAATCCTCTCATTATCCCGCCATGCTAATATGTTTTTTCTACTGGCCTTCTGATGTATCCCATATAACTGTTCATGTTATTTTTAGGAAATTTTACAGTATATAAAAATTGTAGTTATTAGATTAGGTGTTTATGTAATTTGAAACTATTGTATATCTGTATTTATTACTGGGTAACTAGCTATTTTATTCCTGAACTATATACTACCGAGCTATTCTTCCCATGTACCCATTTGTATATCTACCAATGTAACTATATCTACTGTCTGATCCTATCCCATGTTCTATTGCTATTTGCCTGCTTATCCCAAACCCTATAGATCATCCTACCTACCTCTCCAAGAATCTATATATTAGGTATTGAAATTCATCCCTCCTCCACCCCCAGAAATTTTATTTTGAGTTCGTTTCGTGAACTTGTCGTTTCCTATTATCTATGCAATGTATTCAACAATATTTCAAATATTTGTATTTATACATAATTTTTAAAGTTTTCCTTAAATTTATCGAGGGTATTTGCGTGTAGTAATTGTTCAATAAATTAATTTTTCTATTCATCCAAAATTAATTATTAATATTCAGTTTTCTGCGCTGCGATATTGGATTACAATAATAATTAGTTTCAATTTTTTGCATTCAAAGTTAATATGAATAACCTGTCCAGAAATATTAAGATTGATCATACCAATATTGGATTCCATCAACAAGTTGGAATCAATAGTTCAGGATTCAAATAGGTTTCTTTTTTTTTAATTTTTTATTGATACATAGGTAGTGTTCCCTTGGTCCAGGGTCCTTATTCTGGTCACATGCAACACATCA
>CM064519.1:3821145-4072495 GCA_032716605.1 Paralithodes platypus | reverse complement strand
ATGCTATGCCTTCTTACGCAACAAATCAAACAAGCTACAGACCAACATGGTGAACACATACAATAGCACTAGGATATATCAAAGGCATTTGACTAGAGTCTGGCATCAATCCTTATTGTCCGAAGATGTTCACACTACGGCCTTGCATCATTAGTTTCCAACTAATTTCTTCTTATCTTCATAACAGAAAAATAACCGTAATGGTAGATTGGCCTTTATGCTCAATTTTCACCGCAATAAATGCTGGTGTTCCCCAGGGATCATGTTTTTTGGCCCCAATTCTGTTCCTCATTCATATTCAATGATCTCTATATCTACCAACTCATAATCCAATACATATCCTACGCAAGAATGACTCAACACTCCAACAGTTCCTTCACATTTACCAATTCTTTGCAACCCAACCCGATTCGTTTTTATTTTTCAAAAAAAAAAAAAAATTCAAAATAAACACTGCAATTTCTCTGAAACCAGGACCTTTCTAGAATTGATGGATGGGGACAAAAGAATCTATGTTTTTCCTTTAATGCACAGAAAACCCAAGTGAACAACCTTCAATTTTCTACCGCGACAGAAGCTCCACTGACTCCCATGATAGTTTTTTAATGAATGTTAAATATTCCCACTTCCCTAGTATTGACAATTCTCAGGTGTAACATTAATCTACTAACTTTGAGTCTGGACACAGTTATGTTAGAAGCCGTGCTAAGAATGCCTCTAAAAAACTGTGACTCCTGTACAGAGTTCGAGAATTCCTTCACTGACGCACGCAGTTGGCCGTGTATATTAAGTCATGTGCGTTTCTCAGACTGGAGTACTGTTCACCTCTGTGGGGTTGGAAGTGGAGGGGTTGGTTGCATTGCAGGCATTGGGACAAAATTCCAAATAAAGCAATTTAGATTAATCAATTCACCCTGGCAATCACACAGGACCCTTCCTACATCATCCATACGAAGAATTGTAGCATCCCTTGCATTATTCTATCAGATATTTTCACAGCAGTGGTTCCTAGGAACTTGCTTCAATTGTGCCAGCGCTCCACATCTTTGCCCGTAGACCTAGGGCAGCTGATAGCCGCCCATGAATTTACACTTTCTCCTCCACAATGCAGAACTTCTGTTTTTCTGCAGAATTCATTTATCCCCCAGAGCTCCTACTCTTTGGAATTCACTTCCCTCGAATTGCTTTCCACAAACTTACCATCTACAAATATGTTTAATCCAGTTGTTACAAACTTTTTCATGAATGGAGGATGCCTTTAGGCACATGTACCTTTTTTGTTTTTATCTGTGTTTTTCTTCCTCCGTTCATTGGTCTGCTTAACAAAAAAAAAAAAAAAAAAAAAAAAATTAGTTATCATGTAAATGTCACGATCTAGAAAAAAATAATTAGTTTGTAGAGATGTCATGTTACTATTTGATATCTATCTATCATAGACTACAGTAGATCTGGACTTGACACGAAAATGGAACTTTGCAATAAGGGACCCAAAATCGGAGAACGAACCCCTACATTCGAACCTCGAAACCGCGAAAATATCACATTTTCGCGGTTTCGAGGGTCGAACTTGGGGTTTCGTTTTCCGATTTTGGGTCCCTTACTGCAAAGGTCCATTTTCGTGCACAGTCCAGATCTACTGTTGCCTATGTATCTATTTATTGTCTACTGCCTTGAACTCTGAGAGGGTAGGTACGGATGCGTGTCCTTCGTATTCCTTCCTCATTCATCAGCTGGTGCCCTTCATCCCACCCAACACCACTTTCACCCATATACCTCACAGTTCCATCCCTTCATCTCATTATTGGTCTCTATATGCCTTTTTGTCCTACCACCTCGCTTTCATATACAGTACTCTGTTTGTCTTGCTCTCAGTCCCCAGAAGCTTTACACGGAGGGACGACCTTAAAATGTTGCTCCTTACAGTTTCTAGAACATACCTATCCATACCTCGTTAAATTTGTAACTCCTCCTTTATCTGCCTATTTCTGCATGTGACTCCTTCGACACATTCACATGGCATGTGACACATTATCAAGCAACTCGTTTCCACCCCTCTCATTCTTCATTGTTGTATATCCAACAACGCCGATATTGCACTAAGATAGCAAATGAGGGCTGTGGGTATGATAATAGAGCAATTTGGGAAATACAGTACATTAAATTGTATAGATAAAATCATAATGAAATTCATAACTTAAAAAACCGGGGTGGAGAGTTTATATATATATATGTATACAGTATATATATATATAGGTAAGGAACGTTACATTTTCTCTCTGTAACGACCATTTAACATAGTTTGGAGCAGCTATACAGCACAACAATAAAGTAAACTGGAAATACAACTAACGTAGGCATTGTACAGTACATGTCAGGCTTATGACAAAGCTTGGCGCCATTCAAATGCAAACAATTGTGTAAAACAAATTATATGCATCATAGTAGCAGGATAATCTAATATAAATGTTACCCAATATTCAATTATATTAAGGTACTGTCAAAAATATGGTTAGATATGCATGAAATGTATGGATCCCACTTATCAATGTAGTATGTACATTTTCCTCCATTGAAAGATAAATAAGATAAACATGATCCAAAACAACATAATTAATGTGTACCACCTATAAAATGTCAACATTTACACAGGAAACACAAAGTATTGCAGGAAACCAAGTCTAATGAACTATTTAAAAAAAAAAAAAAAAAAAATGTAAAGTCCCAGGCCTCGGCATTTATAATTATATTCCCACCACCTCCCACCCGGGCATATTTGGCGCAAAATCACCTTTATACATTTTGTAGCTCCATAGTACAAATACATTATCAAATCAAATACCATGATCACATACCTTCATTTAGCTTAACAATAGTAAAAAAAAACATGGGTTTAACGTTGCCTTGTTCCTTGTCTATCACCGCGAGAGTCTCAAACAACATTCCACTCCTCGAACGCATGTGCGTATATATGTCAGGGATTGAAAATCGATCAATACCCATTTGTGTGTGTGTGCATAATATGTGTGCGTGCGTCGATCACATGGGCTCATAGAGAGTGGTGAGTTACCCTCTCCTTCACTCAATCAATATATCACTGACAAGCTCCCGGGAAAGATGATGTAATCACTAAGAGGTAGGGGGGAAAGGGGAGACGGTTGGATGTGCTTGTGGGTGGGCGAGATGGTGGAGGGGAGTAAAGAGGGGCTTGGGGGAGTGAAGGAGTGGCTGCAGATGGAGCTTATAGTTCATAACAAGGCTGATAGGGCTGAAATTGTTCCTCAGATATTTTGATTGCTTGGCGCGAAACATGCTGCTGCCCATTAATTCTATTGACACCAGGACTTAAGGAGTTAATAGGTCGATGTATATTATCCTCTCCTAATAGCTATCAATAAATAATATTATTACAGTACATTTAACAAATACATCAGAGGGTTGTAATATCCAATATTTAACATTGACATTTATATGGTGCTTCTCTGGCTCAGTAAAATTTATTGATGTTAACTAGATAATGCCATAATTTAGAATACAGCAGAATGGAGTATTGTGAGCTAAAAATGACACAATAAAAGTGCCCAATAATGAGTAAAAAAATATGATTTGGGTGGACAAATAATTAGAAAATTTGATATTCTTGAAAGGAGAAAGGGATTTTGTTATGCAGAAAAACAAAAACAAAACAAATAATTAAATAGCGACAAAGATATATAGCTAAACATATATGTAACTAGTTTGTAATAGTGGTTCGTGAAAAGAAGACTAGAGGGGGGAATGTTGGAGTAAGTTTAGAAATGGAGGCCGAATTGGGAGGTAGGAAGACAGGGGAGAATATTAATGAGAGGGAGAGAGAGAGAGAGTTGGGGGGGCTCATCTCCACAGTATGACAATGCAAAACATATGAATAGCTAGGGTTTCCAAATGCACACACACATTTATCGGCCAGATTGGCCGAGCGCACTGAGTCAGTGTACTCTAGTCGCTTGGCTATGATAACTCGGGTTCGATCACTCTCCTGCGGGTGAGGTTTAAAAACTCTCCCTGCCCACATTCTACACCTTCTGGGGGTATGTAGGCCCCATAGTGGCAACCAAAATCAATCTGTTGACTATATAGGAAACGTTAGGTTAAGGACTTGCGTATTTCCAGCCTAAGTGGTTGCCGGCTCGAAATAAGCCGATTTTTATAATTATTATTTTCATTACTAATATTGATTTTATTACTACTATCATTATTATAATAATATAAATAATGATTATTATTATTGTAATAATACAATTTAAAATTACAGTTCTACTAGGGTAGAAATAATTCAACAGTTGTTTGAAAGTTTGTGTTATATTTAACAAATTCAAAAGGAAATCATAATCCGCATAGTGATTGATTTCTGTTCGGGTCAAGATAGGTTCAAAATGAAAGGTTGAATACCTACGACTGCAAAGCTTAAATTGTACTTCGGAATCATTACATTCCCATTACTACCTATCTCTACGACCGATATTCAGAGTTTTGAGCTACTTCGACTCCGAGCCAAAAGGCATACCACTATATTTACAATGGTTGACAATACTAGAAACTATTTGTAAATCAATATGTCCTTGATTTATTTTGACAATATTAAACACTATTATTCAAGCAATATGTCATTGAATCACTTTTTCAATGTTATGAATTATTATTCAATCCATATGTCCTTGGATTACTTTGGCACTATTGAAAACTCTTAGTTAATGAATATGTCCTTGAATTACTTTCACATTAGAAACTATTATTCAATCCATATGTTCTTGAAATACGTTGACAATATTATAAATTATTATTCAATCAATTTATCCTTGAATTACTTTAATAGATATTACTTGCGATCGATAGCATGCTGTCGACGAGGGGAATATACTGTATAATTAATAAATATAGTTTCCATTTAACAAAAACAAAATCCAAATGGTTGGGCGTTGTGCCCTTCCTAACTATTTTTCCTGCTATTTCTATTGTGTGGGCATCATTACATCCAGTCCTAGACTCCCGGAGAACTGGGTATAAGTGTCTCGTTGTCTCTTTTACATAAACTCAGTCAAACTAATCTTCTATATTTGTTATGCCGAAAACTCTTAAGTTTCCACACTCAAAATTTAACTATCTCTTAAGGTAGGTGCACACTGACACGACAGCCCCTTCAAGACTGGCATGAACACCCACGACACATACAAATCCTGTGTCTTGCCGATTTTACTAGAGATCGCGGCGAAAATAGCTGGCATCATTAAAGTCGTATCTCTACCGTATCTCTTCCGAACGACTTGATAAGACTCTAGCGATGCCGATACGGTGGACAGAAGATAGGAAAAGTCGTGCGAAGGGTACACGACTAGTCCACGGAAAAGATACGACCCAAAAGACTGCGATACAACTCAAAAGAATCGTATCGACGCCGTGAGTCGTGCAACTGGATTGAGGCTAGACGCGCGGTTGCCAACTCGACCGTTGCCAATTTTCCGCACGGAAGAGATACGGTCCGCACGGCCTTACGCACCAGACGACGTTGATACTGGCCATATGCTTTGATACGGACCATATCATCTTTGATAAGGACCACACGATTGTGATACGGCGAGTTCGTGAAGGAGACCAGACACAGACAATATTTTACAGTTGCCGGTGATTCCCACGAACTTTGAACAACTCAAAAATCTCGTACTGACCCCCGATACGTCGCTTGGACCGTGAGAGTCACCCACGGCTAATTTCCGATATCCATGATTATGATGCCGATTCGCCGTATCAGGCTAAAATTTCGAGTCGGGAACTCGTCTGGAAGGGCTTTCGTGTCTGTGTGCAACGACCTTTATATATATACATTATACATAATATATATTGGAGCCACCCATAGTAAAATCAGTGTGCTTCATGCATTCGTTGCAGAAGGGTGTGTGTCCACGGAAGAGGCATTCGAAGCTGTAAATAACCAAAACCAGTGCTACTTCTACAGTACATTTATTTGTGACAGCTGTTTACCAGGTATAAATGTAAGATTAATTTCATGTTACAGAACATCACTCATGCTGTGTAAGAAAAATATTTTTTGCTAAAATTACTAGTTATATCATTGAGCTATCGCAAGAGTAAGGATAAGAAAGAGGGAAACAGATGGCAAAAATATCCCTGATAAGTGGGCACTTGCTGGGAGAGAATGAGGAAAGTATCAGTCGATATTCCCAAGGTCGAAGGGGAGGAATAAATCACTGAAGACTTTCATGGGAGTATTTGACACAATCTTTTAATTGGAACATGTTGGAATTTGATTGGGCTACGAATATGGCACTGGGGTGACGATATTGACCAGAAGTAGAGGGATATTAGCCACCAGGGCATATTCTTTCCTATACCCACCACACCAAAAGGGTTAACATATACCACATTTAGCACAAAATTATATACACTCTCACTCTTCCTTATATTAAGTAAAAATATTTAGTTGGGCCAGATTAACTCTTTCATTGCGGCCCTTTTTTAGAGAAAGATTATGCCCAGGCGGCTATTTTGCCGCTAATTTGGCTCACATACATTGTCCTAGTGCCATATCTGTAGTTCTGAGCGAATTGGAAGGCGCTCCAATAAAAAGATTTGGTCAAACTCTATGTATACAGTTACTACCCTGTTCCTATCCCTTCCTATCACAAAAAAATGTATAATTATATTGTGTTCTGTCACCCAACGTCCGGTCCGTGCGAATGAAATATATGCTATTATCGTTCACTACCACTGCTGATAACTCAAAGACATGTACAGTTATTACATTATGTTCTATGTTTACAAGACAGGATAGAATGTTGAAATGAAGATGAAATGAACCTCATATGCATACCTGGTATATAGCTATCACAATTACATGGATAATTAGCCCTCTTTTTGTTGATTTTCAACTTCTAAAACACCTCTTCATTGTATGGATAATGCATATCCTCCTTCTATCAATGCTTAGAACACACTGATGTAAATATAAGTAGGAAGGCTAGACCCTCCTGGAATCGTCTAAAAACAAGCGGGGTGGGTTGGTGCCACCAACTCAGCTGGTACTACCATCACTTGTATGTACGTCAACCGCAGCAGCGTAGGTATTGTTTTTTTTACATAGGACGTATATGAACATCAAACAAAGTGAAAGGGTTGAGGAACATTCATTGGTATAATCAGTATTTATATTAATATGTCAGAGTATTATTGTCAGTAATACTTACACTACACATGCGTGCACATGGAAAAATAGAGAAGACACAAAAATAGATAGAGAGAGAGAGAGAGAGAGCGAGAGCAAGCAAATACCATCCAGACACCCAAGCTCAATAACGTTAGAGCAGCGACAACTGGGTGGCTGAAATTGTGTAAAGGAAATTGGCCGACCTAGTGGGGGAGTGTGAACCTTCAGGGCTCAGACAACACTAGGGAAAACAAGGAACTACTGAAATAGGATAATAATAGTGGTGAGTGATATATATATATATATATATATATATATATATCACTTTCCACTATTATTATCCAATTTCTCTGCATTTGGTCAATTAACTTGTTTTTGCTGTAGATCTTCAAATATCTTGAGGTTTTAGAGTCCCTCCCTAGTAATTAATATGTTTTCTTTTTGGTCTCCCCCCATTTTTAATTTCCCAGACTTTCCCGGGTTTTGTGTTTTTGTATTTTGTTCTCTGGGTTTGCTGTGTTTTAAACTCTTTTGGACTGACTTATTGTCCTGATTTAGCTATATTTTAATTTTCTCATTTTAGATTCACTGAAGATGACATAGGATATGTCGAAACGTTTGTTAATAAAGATATTCTATACATATATATATATATATATATATATATATATATATATATATATATATATATGTATATATATATACTGTATATAAAAGTTGCTAAATTTAAATAATGCATTACAGGCAAGAATTATTAGGGTACACACTCATAAACCAAACCGGTGGTAGGGTGTACATTAGTACGTTGTTATACACAATAGTATTTGTTTTATCTTTTATATATTATTGTATTCATTCTCTGTGTAAAGTATTTTACGAAATAATGGATGTATGTGTATACACTGTATTATGCTCATATCTATATTTCAGCTGAGATTTTCATCAAACGCTAATACCTGTATTGAAACTCTTCCTCTATCCCCTCTCTCTCTCCCACTCTGTTTGTCTATTTCTCTTTCTCAAAGAACTGGAGTTCTCGGAAAGGGGTTCCAGTCCTGACGCTATTGTTGACTTACAGTGTGCTGGCTTAATACTCAAGAAGGGTTATTAGCCTCTGAAATCGTAATTTATCAAACTCTAATTATCTCTCTCTCTCTCTCTCTCTCTCTCTATCTTTCTTTATATCTAATATATACATATAGATTAAATATATTATATTGTATATATATATATATATATATATATATATATATTGTATATCATATATAAAATATATATAGATATATATTATTATTATATACCCGGTATATGTGTGTATAAAAGAGAGTACAAAGGAGTACAAAGGAGTACAAAGGAAATCAAGCAACAACAGGTCTAGTGACCCTTTTAGGCTGCTTGTCCTCCAAAACACTGAGGATCAAGTGTCCAAACAGTGGTTTAGAGTGGGTAAGGGAACATTGGAAAGGGAACTACTGCCCTAGAACTAATGTATAAATGAATCAACGGTGCTGCAGTCTATAACGTCTCGAGGAAGCCCATTCCACAAGTTGACAACTCGATTGAAGAAGAAATTCTTAGATTCGTGTGAGTTAAAAGATTTACCAATAATTTTGCAACCGTTTCCCCGCGTGTAATTAGATTGGTCGATAGTGAAGTACTTACTACAGTTAATATTGTCGATGCCTTTGATGATTTTGAACACTTGAATTAAGTCACCTCTTAATCTGCGCTGGGTTAAAGGAAATAGATTTAATTCTCTAAGACGCTCTTCGTATGGTTTGTTCTTTAGGCTAGGTATCATTTTGGTAACTCTACGTTGAACTCGTTCTAGCTTGTTTATATCTTTTTGGTAATAAGGGCACCAGGATTGAACGCAGTATTCCAGAAGAGGGCGAACTAAGGAATTGTAAGGGTTAGGATAACTTCTTTGGATTTATGCTCAAATGACCTGCCTATAAAGCCAATTATTTTGTTTGCCTTCTTAACAACTTCTGAACATTGTTGACTTGGTTTTAGGTTACTCGATATTGTTACTCCCAGATCGGTTTCTTTGTTTACATTCTTAAGCTGAGTGCCATTCATCAAATAGTTTGCTTTCCTCATTTAGGTATCCGATATGTAGTACTTTACATTTATCCGCATTGAAACTCATTTGCCAAATTTGGGCCCAACATGACAATTTATCTAGATTGTGTTGCATATCGTCAACTTGTTCTTTTGAGAGTACGCTATTTGCAATTTTTGTATCGTCAGCAAATTTTGAGATTGTACAGGTGAGACCCTCATCTATGTCGTTGATGTAAATTAGAAAGAGAATTGGTCCTAGTAGCGATCCCTGGGGTATCCCGCTACTTACATTGGTCCATTTAGATGCCTTACCGTTTATGACTACTCTTTGCTTTCTGTCGCTGAGCCAATTTTCTATCCATTTCAACACACCGTCATGTATTCCATGCGCTTTTAGTTTTAGCAGTTAACGCTTGTGGGGAACTTTGTCAAAGGCCTTTTGAAAATCAAGGTATATAATATCTACAGCTTTTCTCTCATCATGAGGATATCGTGGAAGAAGTCTAAGAGGTTTGTTAAACAGGAACGTTTTTTACAAAAGCCGTGTTGAGTATCTTTAAGTAAGTTATTTGCCTCTAAGTGATTTACGAGTCTGTCTCTTATGACCGTTTCTAGCATTTTACATACAATTGAGGTTAAGCTAATTGGACGATTGTTACTGGGTAGGGATTTGCTGCCTTTTTTTAATATCGGTGTTACGTTGGCTAGCTTCCACTGATCAGGCATAGTCCCAGACTGCAAGGATTCATTGAATAGCAATGTCAGTGGTCTGGAGAGCTCTTCCTTAGCTTCCTTTAGAACTCTAGGTGATATTGTATCAGGTCCAGGCGTTTTATTTACCTTGAGTTTATCTAAACAATTCAATACTTCTCTCTCTGTAACGGTGATATTGCTTAGAACATCTGAATTATCAATCTGAATCGGCGATGGTGTTGGGATATCACTGAGGTCTTCAGTTGTAAAAACTGATGCAAAGACGGTATTGAGGGCATTACTCATTTGTACTTCGTCTTTGGTGTATTCTCCATTTTCATCGACTAACGGTCCAACAGTTGAAGTAACTACTTTTTTCTTTCTGATATAACTATAGAATTCTTTCGGTTTTGTTTTACTCTGATTCGTAACATGCATCTCCAGGGTCTCTTTACTTTACTTAATTAACTTTTTGGCTTTGCGTCGTAGCTCTACAAATTTCACCCGTTCATCGTCATTTTGTGAGGATTTTAATCTATCATTAGCAAAATGTTAACAAGCAGACGGTCTGAAATATCTTTATTCCACCATTTGGGCTTATCATTATGGCCTGGATGCCCGTATTTTCGATGGTATGCAGTCTTGCACTGCCTTAAGGTAAGTGGTTGTGAAACACTCCCAAGATGTATTTATGTCGTTATTGTTAGTCAGAAAGCTCCAGTCAGTTTCTTTAAGCTTTGATTTAAGTTTATGAAAATTTGCTTTCTTGAAATTAGGGACTTTCTCAATGCTGCTATTTGATTTGTTACTAGTAAACATTAAAGTGAAAGTTATCGTACGATGGTCGCTGTTACTGAATTCATCACCAACATTCAAATTCTCTATTAATTATTTTTTTGTTGCGAGTACAAGGTCAAGCACATTATTACCACGGGTCGGGTCGGAGATTGTACAAATTGAAAAAGTGAACTCTCTTGCAAGTTAGCATAGAGGTCGTGTCCAGAGTGTTTAAGTAAGAATATCGCCCCATTTAGTCACGGGTAAGTTGAAATCGCCAAGAATTACGGTATCTTGTATGTTAGTTATTTCTGCAATTTGTTCATAAATTTCACTGTCAGATTGCACTGATTGAGATGGGGTTCTGTATAATCAAGCTAGTGTTATTTTATTTCCTCGTTTATTATTTAATAGTACGTAATATATGTCTATATTCGCAATTTGAGGTTTTGACATTAAGACGGGATTAAGACTTTCCTTTATAAAAAACAGAACTCCTCCTCCATTTCTATTGATCCGTCTTTTCTCAAACATTGTATAACCAGGAAGCGTATATTCGGCTAAAAAGTCTCTGTCTTCCGTATTTAACCAAGATTCTGTAATGCCGATTATATCATAATGTTCTGTAAACACGATTTCCTCTAGATCTGAAAATTTATTGCGTATGCTACGAGCATTTACATAAAACACCTTAAGAGTATTAGAGTTGGATGTTACTGATTGTGCATTGTCTGAATTTTCAGTTCGTATTTGACTTACACTACCCTGTCTGGGGTCTGGTTGACCCTGTTTTTTGAACGGAAATCCTTGACTGCATCGTTCAGCAGACGACCAAGACGTGCAGCTCCTACTTCATTGTGATGTACACCATCTCCTTAAAACAAAGATTTATCATAGTAAAAATGATCCCACGTGTCGACAAAGCCGATGTCCTCCTCCCTGCAGAGTTTGGCTAGTCGGCGATTTGTACTGGTAGCTATGTTGTAGAATCGTTATTTTTAGAGAGAGAGAGAGAGAGAGAGAGAGAGAGAGAGAGAGATGATGAGACAAACATTATTTGTGTTATCCATATTATCACTCTGATGCCTTTGTTACCTGATTATTAAATTGCTTTACTATATTTTTTCCTACTGGAAAATTGTTTACAGGACACCATGTAAAAACGTTAAATATGGTGAGTCGCTGGTCAACTCCAGTGTTTCACTCCCTTAACCTTAGATATATGTCCGTGCCTCATTTACACTGAAGGGCAAGCGCTTTCTACACCCCTCCTTAATCCATGAAGTTCACTACACTAAACATTGCACACCACACTTCATTCCTCCACACCAAAAATGTAAAACAAAAAAATTTGAATTTGCCCAGCCTCGTAGTGCCCCAGGGGTGGGGGACCATAAATGCCCCCTCACCCGCCCGACCATCCCTGTAACTATTTATTACAATTACCTGGACCTTGGGGTCTGTTTACTCTTTCTATTAATTTCTGCAACATTCGCGGATCCCTCAAATGCTTAATCTGTTGCAGGATTCCATCTTCCTCCTAAAACCTGATCTTCTCTTCCTCACCGAAACTCAGGTGTCTGACAACTTCCAGCAACGCCCTTCTCTGTATCCTCCTACTTTCTCTATCCTAGTTTCAAAGCCAAATGCGATTTTGTGCATATGTGCACAACAAACTCACTGCTCTCGTGTTCCCGATTTTCGACTCCTCTGAATTCTCCAACTTTATGGCTCAAACTTTCCTGTCATTCTCTCTTACTAATATTTCTGTGCTGTCTATCTTTCCCCTAACTCTACCAACTTTCGAAATTCTATTGACTATCTAAACTCTGACAGGGGAACACATTTCTATCCATTTCTCCATTTCTCAGAAATCTCCATCTTAGGAGATTTCAACGTTCACCACCGCCATTGGCTCTCCTCTCACACTACTGATCCACCTGGTGAACAAGCCTACGTCTTTTCTAGCCTAAATGACCTAGAGCAGTTAGTTCAGCAACCCACCCGTATCCCGGATCGCATCGGAGATCGGCCCAACATTCTTGACTTGTTTCTAACTTCTAACCCTTCTTCTTTACTGTCGATCTTTTCTCTCTCCATTGGGCCCCTCCGACCATAAACTTATCTCTGTCACCTGTCCTATCTCTCCAGTACAGCCACCCGATCCTCCTAGCCGGCGGCGCTTGTGGCACTTTGGCGCTGCCGACTGGGAGGCTCTTCGGCAGTACTTCTTTGATTTCCCATGGAATTATTTCTGCTTCATGGCGAGGACCCTCGGAGAGTGCTGAACGCATTAACGAGGTAATCCTATCGGGCATGGAAGCATACATTCCATTCTCTTTCTCTCAGACTAATGCTAAAAAATCTTGTTTTACTCACGCCTGTTCTACTGCTGTCCGCAATAAGGAGGTAGCATTCATACGGTAAGACGCCTTAAAACTCAAGACTCTCATTCTTCATATGTTTCGGCCCTGAATCAAGCCAAATCTGTTCTTCGACTTCGCCAAAGACTCTTTCATTAATGACAAATGCTTTGAACTTTCCAAGCTTTCTGGCATCTAGCCAAAAAACCTTCCCAACAATTTCTCTTCCTAGTCTTTCCTTCCCCTTTCCCACTCTGATGGCACAACCATCACTTCTTCCTCTGACAAAGCTAAACTCTTCGCTCAAACTTTTGCTAGAAACTCCACCTTGGATGATTCCGGTGCTATTCCTCCCTCTCCGCCCTCCTCTCTCTTACTTATGCCTAATATCCTAATCTCTTCTAAAGATGTACTTTCTACCCTCTCTGGGCTTAACACTAATAAGGCGTACGGTCCGGACGGTGTTCCTCCTGTTGTTCTCAAAAACTGTGCTTCCGTGCTGACTCCCTGCCTAGGCAAACTCTTTCGTCTCTGTCTATCCTCTAACGTCTTCCCTTCATGCTGGAAGTTTGCTCACATTCAACCTGTCCCAAAGAAGGGTGACCGCTCTCAACCCTCCAACTATCGTCCAATTGCTCTTATCTCTTGTCTTTCTAAAGTTTTTGAAACTATTCTTGCTTCCAAATTTCTTAAGCATTTCTCTTCTCATAATCTGCTCTCAGATCGCCAGTATGGCTTCCTTAACCTGTTAAGCGCTAAATAGGGAGCGCCCTAGGAGCTAGGGTAGTTATTTGTGCATTTCTGCCAAAAAATTCGACCTCACAGAATTTAAAAAAAAGTACCTCAATGTCTTGGAAATAAGCAGCCACATCCGCCAATATATATATATTGCTAGGGTAGTTAGGGTAGTTAAGCTAGGGTAGTTATTTGTGCATTTCTGCCAAAAAATTCGATCTCACAGAATTTAAAAAAAAGTACCTCAATGTCTTGGAAATAAGCAGCCACATCCGCCAATATATATATATCCACCCTAAAAAAATGTGGGTGTGGAGTTACGGTGGCTGCAAGTTGAAAAAAATGGGCTGATAGGCATGACATCCCCGAGCGAGCGAGTGTGTGTGAGTGAGTCAGGCGGGAGGAGAGAGAGAGAGGGTGGAGGCAAGAACGTGCGATTGATGAGAATCAACGCTCTATATCCCGCCTAAAAAGCACCTTTATGGTTTCACCTGTTCATATTCATGAGTAGGCAGCCCATGTGAATAATATACACTGATAAATGAAGCGCAGAGAGGCATACGGACGAATAATAGGCGAAATAAGAGTGGTGTATTGAGAAAGGTGGGTGGCGCGGGAGAGAAAAGGGGTCAGATTACAGTAGGTAGATGAGATTAGCGTGGGTGTATGCACAAATTTAGACCTTATAGACACTTTGTGTTGTCGTTGCTATATTGTAAACAACGATAAGGCTTCTTGGATGGCGCAGTATGTTAGAGTAACCCGATATCTCATTACACAATTTTTACGCACTATTTGCTTGCAACTCGTGGATGAAAGGTTATTTATTTACTTGTAAATTTCTTTACTGTTTGTTCGTAATGATAGAATATGTTAGGTTATGTAAAAGTATTATACATACTAAATACTTCGATATACACAAGTGCATCGAGGGTATATATATTTTTTTTTTGTCAAGCATTCGTCTGCCCGAAAATACGTACGCACTAAGCGCTGTCAGTATAGTGTGAACAGTCATGGTCTAGTGGTTAGAGTGATGGACTGAGTGAGAGGTAGGCCTAGAGACGTAGGCCTAGAGACGTGGGTTCGAACCAGAGAGGTTATGGGGATGTTTTTGGAGTGTTTATATCACTTGAAATTTTTTTTTTTTACATACTTACGCCCTGCTATTCATAAAGTCGAAAACTTTGATGAATAGCAGAGCGTAAGTATGTTTTTTTGTGTTTATTTATTTGTTTTTTGTTTGTTTTTTTGTTTGTTTTATTATACAAAAGGTTGTTACAAAAGGTTAGTACATAAGTATAATATTACATAGGTATATATATATAAATAAAACAAAATATTGCCTGGCTAATGAATTAAACTGAAATAATAAATGAAAATATTGCTTATATATACAGTATACGTATACAATAATAGACTGTGTATATATATATATATATATATATATATATATATATATATATATATATATATATATATATATATATATATATATATACCAAAACATATGAACGTATCCTACAACTATAATTTGTACATGTTATGATAATATTATCACGTTGGTCAGGTACGGGCAAGTAGGTAGGCAGGCAGGTGTTTTGAGATCACGTTGGTCAGGTACGGGCAGGTCAGGTACGGGCAGGTAGGTAGTGAGGTAGGTAGTGAGGTAGGTGGGCGGGGCAGGAGTTTGGCTGAGATAGGGCGACACAGGTACCCATCCTAGTAGTACTTGAGTGAGTGGTAGTCCCTGAAGCACTCGCCCAAACACAACCCAACGTTGCATTCCTTGCACATTGATGTGACTCGGCTTCTTTTTTGTGGCTTTCTGGTGGAGTGGGCACAGACCTGACACTGTACTTGCAGCCTCCGGGTGCCAGATACCTCGGTGTGGATAGGGTAGTGTTTGTCATATCCATCAATGACTCTGTCTGGGAGGTTGACTGCACGGCGACCCCTGTGACCGGAGACTGGTTGGTGTTTTTCTAAGAGTTGGTAGGCGACGTGTATATGAACTCCTGAACTTGAGTTTTTTGTTCGGGGCCATGTCTTTTTTTACCAGCCACATGTTGTAAGCGTTGAGCATCGTGATGTCAACATTTATAAGTGAAGGAAAAGCTTGTGATACCACTTCACTGTTTTTCGTAGGCACTCAACGCCTGCAAGCTGGCAATCAGACTTGTCCACAAGGCGCATGTACTTGGTATAATCCACCACCATATCAGGTTTCTGGATAGACTTCTTGGTACGGTAGTGGAATTTACCAGAGTCCACTTGGGCACCTGTATGGACAGTCGAAAGCAGGTGGACTGGTCGCTTATCGAGCCACTTTACCGCCAGAACTTTCCCAGACTTCTCCAGCTGCTTGTAGTGCTCTTTCTTCTTTCTTCTTGGTCTGTCCTGTCTGCGGCGCCTTTGTTTCTCTGCCAAGTCGTCATCAGAAGCGGTGTCACTGTGGGAGGGGTTGTCCAGTTCTATGCGATTGCCTTGGAACTTAGGCATGAACTTCCTGTTAGTTCTGACAGTCCCACATGCCCCCGTTTTGTGGTCATGCGGAACTGGCAGAGTGCAGGACTTGTATACCAATTGTCGGTGTACAACGTGTGTCCCCTTGTTCAGGTAGGGCTCCAGCATCTTTTTCACAATGTGCCCTGACATGCCCAATGGGTCGTTGCCACCGACTTTTGGAATGTCTACATCAGTGCTGGTGTATACGATCATGTCGAGCACTATTCCACTTTCACAATCGCACAACACAAAGATCTTGATCCCGAACCTGTGTCTCTTCAAGGGATGTAGCTGCTTGAACACCAGGCGTCCTTTGAAAAGCACGAGCGACTCATCAATCACCAGGTTGGCAAAGGGGTAGAAGAATTTCCTGCTACCTTTGCAACAACATGGTCAACACATCCCGAACTTTCCATATTCTATCAGCTCGGTTTGGATTATTATTGTCTGCGAAGTGCAAAAATCGCAGAAGCAAGAAAAATCTATCACGAGCCATATATTTCCGGAAAATTGGGGTGTTGATGATTGGGTCGTGCTTCCAATAATTGCCTCCATTACATGCTTCCTGCAGAGAGGCATGATTAGCAACAACGCAAAGAACACAAGGAGCTCAGGGACAGTCGTATCAACCCATGCACGAATTCTTGCTCTAGGAGATATCATATCAATTCTTCCTCACCCAGGTAAATAGCCATTGGTTTGGGAAACGAGATGAGATAATACCTCCTGGTCAAAAAATGCACAGAAGAAATCAGATTCCGTGGACTGGTCATTGCAGGGCCAGTCTGCTGTTGAACCAGCCAGATTGGCATTGAACTGGTGCAAATCTGGTTGGAAATGGGAACCTTCAGACCAGGCAAAATTATACGCCCGTGGGGGATCAGGATCAGCCCCTCCGTCAGCCACGTCGTCTGCGCCTTCGTCGTCAGACAGGTCTTGGTCATGGTCACGGTGCAGAAGTACATCGTCGTCTTCCGAATCCTCTGCACATCCCTCATATTGGGCTTGATCCTCCTCAGACTCGCTCCCACTATCACCACCCCAGCCATAGTTCCTGGGATCGAAGGCTTCCCCTTCTGCAGCGTCATCGTCAGAGGAGTCAGGAGGGAAGAGGAGGGCGTCAAACTTGGATGGCGTTAGACCGGCTGCCAAACTCTACGTGGCCCTCCAACAGCAGCAGGAGCTTGGATGGGCAAGGCTGGTGGAGCAGCGGGGTGCGAGGGCGGTGGTGCAGGGGCGGGCCGGTGGTGGGCAGTGGTGCTAGGGGCGGCCGTGGTGGGTAGTGAGGCAGGGGCGGCCGTGGTGGGTGGTGGTAGTGGTGGCAACGCGGGGGTGGTAGAGGCGGGAGGTGTCACCTTACTCCTCTTGAACTGATAAGGGTGTCCTTTACCCTTACCCTTCTTGCCAACTACCCCCGATGCTCCTGCATCCCCAGGACGGTCCACTTGTACTTCCTGTGGTGGTGGGGGCCGTGGGGGTCGTTGCCACCACAGTAGAGGCAGTAGTTGTTGTTGTGGTAGCAGTTGTCAGAGCAAATGCTGAGGACAATGACCTCTTCGCACTCGTCGTGCTTGTTGCACGTGTCGGTCGTGCCTCTCCCAGCACGTGTAGCTCTTCTTGGCTGCAATGGCTCATCATCCTCAGAAGTATATACGTAGGAGGGGTCCCTGGCACGTGTTCGTGTCCTGCCACGGAGCAATAACACCGCCAGCAACAGGGTTGGGCGAGTCAACAGGGAGCAGAGTCAGGGGAGCGTGTAGGCTCCATAGTGACTGAGAGCGTACTGCGTGTGTAGACTGTGTGGGGTGCCGTGCGGCGGGTGGTTGTGGGTGCCATCGAGAGGTACCATGTCGCACTAAACGTGGCGCAATTTGTGACTCCCTAGACAGCTTGGCGCCGTTTTGGTACGCCTTTAAAAATCCTGCTTCCGTGAGGCCTATCGCGTTCCCTATAGGAAGCCTTCCGTGAGGCCTATCGCGCTTGCCGGGTTAAGGGTCGCTCTACTGGTGATCTTCTTTCATATCTTACTAACTCTTGGTCATCCTCCTTTTGGGACTTCGGTGAGACTTTTTCTATTGCACTAGACATATCGAAAGCCTTCGATAGAGTCTGGCATAAATCTTTAATTTCTAAACTACCGGTACCCTCCTTCGGTTTCTATCCCTCCATCTGTGCCTTTGTCTCTAATTTCCTTTCCGGCCGTTCCATAGCCGCGGTTGTGGACGGCCATTGTTCACTTCCTCACCCTATAAACTCCGGTGTTCCTCAGGGCTCTGTCCTATCTCCTATTCTCTTTCTAATTTTTATAAATGATCTCCTTAACTGTACCTTAATTCCCATCCATTCATACGCAGACGACTCAACCTTACACTACTCCATTAGTTTTTCAGAACGCCCCAGCCAGCAATCCCTCAACGACAAACGTAATGAACCCATAGAACTCTTAAATTCTGATCTAAATACTATTTCCAATTGGGGCAGAGAAAACCTTGTTAACTTTAATGCTTCCAAAACCCAATTTCTCCATCTATCTACCCGTCAGGATCTCCCAGCGGACTATCCCTTATTCTTCAACAATACAAAAATCAACCCTTCATCTTCTCTCAATATTCTTGGTGTCTCTTTTTCTTCTGCTCTCATTTGGAAGGACCATATTCCCAGTCTTGCTAAGGCAGCCTCCCAGAAGCTGGGTGTGCTCAACCGCCTTAGGGGGTTCTTTTCCCCTGCACAGCTTCTTGCTCTGTACAGGGGCATAGTGCGCCCTTGTATTGAGTATTGTTCACATGTGTGGGGAGGTTCCTCTCACACCGCTCTCCTAGACAAAGTTGAAAGGAAGGCCTTTCGTATCATTAACTCCCGTCCACTCACCAACTCTCTGCAATCTCTCTCTCTCCGCCGCAATGTTGCATCTCTCTCGCTATTCTATCGCTACTATAATAATCAGTGTTCCTCAGAGCTATCCCAGTGCATACCACCTCCTTTACGTACGGCACGTGGTACCCGTCTTGCAACTCAATCCCACCCCTACTCTGTGCAACTCTCCAACCCAAGAGTGAAATGTTACTCTCAAACTTTCTTCTACTCAACAGCTGAGCTCTGGAACTCTCTCCCAGAATCAGTCTTTCCCTCTTCCTATGACTTAAATTGCTTCAAACTCCGTGTGTCCAGACATTTTGGCTCGAACGTCCCTTGATTTTGGCCCTGTCACTCTTTCAACTATGGGGGAGGCACTCGCTATAGGCAGTTATGCCTTTTGCCTCCCTCAATCACATAGAAAAAAAAACAAAAAACAAATCTTGGTAGATTGGGAGGTCAATCCATGGAAGAGACACAGTCACTTGAGATCTAGAAGATATATAAGTAAAAGGAGCAGAGTAAGCTATGGGTATGGCAGGGATCGCTCAGCTCTCGCTCTGATAGACCAGCCCATCACCACATGACTAGAACCCAATCCTCTCAACATCTGCTAGGAAAGGCCCGAGAAAGCCGCCTTTGGCGGGGGAATAGCTCCCCTATTTCAACCCCTTTCGGGGTTGGGCACCCGCCCTAAACAGTTGCCACAGATTGCTAGACCGCGCCGCTCACCACAGCACTGACGTTTGCCAATAACACACTGGCTGGCCCGAGACTCAAACCCTCGACCTCAGTCAGCAGGCGAACGCTCTATCAACCGAGCTACGGCCTGTGAGAGAGAGAGAGAGAGAGAGAGACTATTTCAATCAGATTACTGGGCCAGGGCCCTCACAGGGCTGGTTACATAGAGGTACAGTACGTAAAGAATGACTAAGATTGATGAAGTATAATGTCAGCAAACAGGACAACTAGATACAGTATGGGTGTTGATGATGAGGCTATTATAATAGTAGCAGGACTGGTATATAGTGACTGTTAAAGTTTGTTATAGGCATATTACCATTAAGAATTGTCGAATGGAGAACAAGTTAAAGGATGGGGAGGCAGCAAGGATAGTACAAAGTGATGTTTTCTATGTGTACGGTACATGAAGGAGACAGGGTACGCGGATAAAGCCAACATATATACAGTACGGTACAGTACCGGTACTCACAAACGATAGTTTTTCCCTCCTCCCCTATATACAGAGATTAAAGCACGTTTTCATATTTTGATTCATACCGGATACTTCTCATACTTTTGTTGATTCAGCACTTTGCTTACCAGCTGACTAATGTTGCTGTGAGTTGTCTTACATTATGAGGCTGTCCTAGGTGCCTGAGATCCTATCCATGGTGACCCAGTTGGTAGCCTATAGTGTGTTCCATTACTGTGTAGCTGATGATACATTCATCCTGTTGATAGATAAAAAAAATAAACCAAGATTAGCAAAAGCTTAGCTCATGAAAATAGATTTTGTGTGACTTAAACTCATGTAATAATACTTTGCATGGATTAAAAACACAAAATTAGATTAACATGGTTGAACTAATAAAATAAGAATCACTACAGTTGTACTGTACTTAATTAAACAATACAGTAAACTCCCATTATTTCGGACTCTTTTTAGTCGGAAACCCGTACTTCTCGGAACGGCATTGGCCTCTCGGAGATGTCCCTGTATATCTCGGCAATTTCAGAGTTGGACGGGATTTGTATCCGGTTTACAGTGTTCTCTCACTCAATTTTAAGTAGCTTTAGGACGAATTCAAGCCTGTGCCTTATAACTAATGTGTAAATATAAATTACTATGTACCGGTACTTTACTGTCCCTAAAATCATAATAATGTTCGTATTGTCATATATATATATATGGGTGGATGGGACTCGTTAGCCTTGGTCGGCAACCCATCTAGGGGAGATAACCTTATAAAAATCCGGGTGGATGGGACTCGTCAGCCTTGGTCGGCAACCTGTTTAGGGGAGTAAACCTTATACAAATCTGTACTGACACCTTAGGGTGAAGCAGGTTAGTGGATGGATTAGCCGCACACCACTGTAGAAAAATAGTGCTAAAAAAATACATAATAGGCCTCGGAGTCGGACGGACCCTAAATTGAGTGGTCAATCCTGTAAGTCCTTCAGTAAACTGGCATGGGTTGTCCCTCTTACAGGGGATAAGTTCGATTAGAGGCATTTTGTGTATGGCCACCCCCATTGAGGGCATCCGGCAATAGATACTGTAGATAGATAGATTGATGAATTTCTCATGTAATGATGTAATTCGGACATTTTCACTGCTGTCAATAGGGAGAATTATAGGGAGAGAGTGTTTGTTTTTACAGTAATTTATATAGTGCACATAAATGTATCTCCGGAGGTTGAAACACATTTTAATATGATCTTTGCAACATCCTTATTCTATAATAGCCTTCAAATATTGAGAAATAATTGGTGGTAGTTTCGGTAATAAGTACCCCTTTGTTTCTTGCTACAGGAGCCCTCTGCCCTCATCCTTAACTTATTCATCTGCCATGCTCAGCTTCCTCTTTGTAGTGACAACCACCTTCTCAGTTCTCACCACCACTTTCCGGCTTAATAATAGGCCTACCTTCCTCATTTATATTATCATTTTCCTTCCACTTCAGAGCTATGGACGGCTTTTCGGGAGCGGCCTACCGGGCGTACCGCCTGCGTTATTTACACTACACGGACGCTTACTAGGCCTATCATGTTGCCGTCTATTTTGACTGCCGTGGGATACCCCCCTCCCCCCCCATGACTTATTATCATCATATTGCCAGCAGGGGGCATATAACAAAAAATCGCCGTCAAAATAGATGGGAACTTAACCGCGAGCAATCAATCGCCGTCAAAATAGATGGGAACTTAACCGCGAGCAATCGACCTATGTAAACATCACAACCGTACGCCCGGATACTGCATCCAATCCCACATTCCTTTCAGAAAATCCAAATTTTTGGCCTAATTATAATGAATAGATTATAGCCTAGTCATTTACCTAACCTAACCTAACCTAGACCCAGTACATGGGATACAACACTAGCCCTTGCATGCCAGCTACTGTGGGTTCATATATTAAACATACAGTAACATCTTTGTAGAACATAACACTTTACCGTAGCGAGTGTACTCCCTTCCGAACACTTTTTGTAAACATTGAACACGTCCGTAGCAGAGCTCTCAAGATTGCGGGACTGAGTTTGTTTACGCGCGGGACTATTTATATCGACAAAATCGAGTTACAAAACTTATCAAAACTATTCTGCCACAATGGAATCTATGTGAGTATATTATAAGGATTCCATAGAGCTTCACTTTCCCTAATAAATGATGTATAATAACACTGCGAGTCTATTCGCGATAATTATCTAACTTCCTTTTATTGGATTTTGTAGGTGACTGGACGACTCGGCCCATGGGACAAATCGGCTCGGACAGCTCGGCCCACTTTTGGACAACTCGGCCACGACGGCGAGACAGCTCGGCCCCATGTTATGCTATGGTTAGGTTAGGTTAGGTTAGGTTAGGTTAGGTTAGGTTAGGTTAGGTTAGGTTAGGTTAGGTTAGGTTAGGTTAGGTTAGGTTAGGTTAGGTTAGGTTAGGTTAGGTTAGGTTAGGTTAGGTTAGGTTAGGTTAGGTTAGGTTAGGTTAGGTTAGGTTAGATAGGGACATAGTGATTCCAAAATGATCAATACGAGAAATAAAAGTTAATGAATTGTCACTTGTTTGATGAAACTAAAAGATAGATACATAAATAGATAGGGACATAGTGATTCCAAAATGATCAATATAGCCATCTATATCGTTTTTATGTTGTCGAAGCAAATAAGGGTTGTGAAAGGCCGAGTTGTCTCGCAATTAACACTGGGCCGAGCTGTCCCGTGGGCCGAGTAGTCTAGCATTCGATTTTGTATACTCTTTTGGGTAAAAATTGAAGAGACCCCGGACAGCCTTTTTACTAGTTAATTCTAGTTTTTTGTTTATTTTTCTTTGATATAGGCTACAGTGTTGTTTAATACGGAGGACCGTCGCATTTTAGTATTTTCAACATTAGCCAAACCTAACCTAACCGAAAACTAAGCAGGGAACATGAGCTGGGTTTAGACCGTCGCGTACCCATAAACAGGGAACGTGAGCTGGGTTTAGACCGTCGTGCACCCATAAACAGGGAACGTGAGCTGGGTTTAGACCGTCGGTTAGTTTTCGGTTAGGCTAATGTTGAAAATACTAAAATGCGACGGTCCTCGGTATTAACCCCTCAGGCCCGGTTGGGCTCTGAGGCATCCATAAAAACACCCCCGCGGAACCCGGAAGGGTGCTGAGGCTCCGGCAGCTTGAAAGCCTGTAAGCTTGGTGTGCGAGGCGTCCGTCCGACGCATGTAAACAAAACCCGGCTGGACCGACGCCGCGCATCTGCGACCACAAGAAGGAGAGCGTCGCTTGTTCGTGTGTGCCTGTATGTTATTGTTAAGTAGTCAAAAGTAGTGTAAAGTGGCTGATTTTGCCACAAAGTTATCTCCACGGAAATCGTCATCGCAACTGAACCAGTTGACTTAGAAAGCTCTACTTAACGCCATTCTACAGGTACAAAACACATCTACGCTTGGGTATGCGCGGGAATGCGGAAGCAGTCAAAATAACAAAGATACGGTAGCCTAGGCGTAGACGTTTTTCGGCCAAAACCCCCGGGTTTCGCTATGGAATACATAGCCGGGTCTGATGGGTTAAACAACACTGTATATCAAAGAAAACTAAAAAAAAAATAGAATTAACTAGTAACAAGGCTGGGGATGGATGTAGTGATCGGGCTTACGGTAGTCATGTTGTGCGCTCGCAGTTACGTTCCCGTCTATTTCGAAGCTATATTTTCTGCTATTTCCCCCCTGTCATTACTACATGAATACTAGGTTAGGTTAGGTTAGGTTGTTTGGTTAGGCTAATGTATTTTTATATCTATCTATTGCCTGACGCCGTGATCCCCGAAGGGGTGGCCATGAACGAACCGCCCCCATGCACCTCTGTCCCCATTCAGTCGACGCCCCTCCCCCCAACCAGCACCGCCTTCGTTCATGTACTTCCTCACTCCATCCTTCCACCTCTCATTCGGTCTACCTCTCCCTCTCTGTCCCTTCACCTCGCTCTCGTACACCCTCTTAGTCATTCTCTCGCTTTCCATACGTTCCATACCATCTCAAGTTGTTCCTTTTCACACTTTCCAGCACATCTACCTCCACACCACACCTCCTTCTTACTTCCTCATTAGTCTGTCTATCCCTCCATGTAACTCCGCACGCACTCCTTAAGTAATTAATTTCCACTGCTCTCACTCTTGGTCCGAGTCTCTCAACCAACGTCCATGCTTCGCTTCCGTAAGTCAGTGTCGGGATTACCACACTGTCATGCAAGGACTTCTTCACTTCCATACTGACCACCCTATTTCTTGTTACTGCTTTTAGCATTCCTACAACCCTCTTCCCCTTTTGTACCCTCTCCCGCACTTCTTCATCCATAGTCCCACCTTTACTCAACACACTGCCCAGATACTTAAAAGACTTAGTATAACTAAATAAGTTGGTCACCAATTATTTTGCAATATTTGAAAACAAATATGGATTTTATATGCTCTAAACATAATATGAAAATGTGTTTTAAGCCTCGGCAAAACCTAATAAAAATATATGGTACTAAAATGGAAATTTTGTCGTAACATGGTTGTCAATAGCTTCCTACTGTATAGACGGCACCGATTCGTACACACGCCATTTTCACCTGTCTCCCGAGGTCTGTCCACCAGCTTTTTAGTCCACTCCACCTGCCCATCTCTGTCGATAGGTTGGGTTGTTTGGCTAGGTTAATATACTAGGTCTCAGAAACAAGATTCGTAGTTGCGGTAGTATTTACGGTATCTGGACACTTCGAGCGAATTCATATTCGAGCGGAGGCGCATTTAGGTTAGGTTAGGTTAGGTTAGGTAGGTTAGGTTAGGTAGGTTAGGTAGGTTAGGTTAGGTTACGTTAGGTTAGGTCAGGTCTGGTTAGCTTTGTTTAGTTTAGGTTAGGTCTGGTTAAGTTAGTTCAGTTTAGGTTAGGTTAGGTTAGGTTAGGTTAGGTTAGGTTAGGTTAGGTTAGGTTAGGTTAGGTTAGGTTAGGTTAGGTTAGGTTAGGTTAGGTTAGGTTAGGTTGTGCATCCGCTCGATCAGGAATTCGCTCGAAGTGACTCGCATTCGTATTTACAGATACGGCCGAATACCGGTAGGCTACTAAATGGGCGCCGGCCCAACCGCCATGTTGTATTCCACGTAGGCCTACTACGGACACATTGTAGGCGTTAGGTGTGGATTAGGCTTGTATTCAATGTACTAGGTCTATGTTACTGGATATTTATGATTTAAATATATAAGTGCTACGTTTTCGATAAATCTGGTTATATGGCTTTGCAATTAGGGAAATCATGAGCCGATTTCCGACATTTAGTTAGTCTTTATCGATTCTCAAAATACGATCCAAGTTTTGCCAAAAATTGGCTCGGGTTTTCCAAAATTATGCTTTTTGGGGTTTGCAATTTAGGGAAACATGAGCCAAAATTCTAAATTAGGTTACTGTAATTTGTTTACTCTTAAAATTCGCAAAATCCGAGCCAAGTTTTACCAAAACTTGGCTCGGGTTTTCCAAAATTCGGGTTTTATGGCTTTGCAATTTCGGGAAACCTGAGCCAAATTTCTAAATGAGGTTACTGTCATTTTGTTCTCTACAAACTCTCAGAATCCGAGCCAGCTTTGGCCAAAACTTGGCTCGGATTTTCGAAATATTGGGTTTTAGGCCTTAGAAATACCTTAAAACCCGAGCCAAGTTTTGCTAAAATACGTTTTAATCGCCGTTTTACGCATTTAACCCCTCATTTTCCCTGTACTTCATAGCCCTCCCCACTATCGGGCGGCGTGTCTTAAGATCGTTGTATAATGAGGAAAACGGTTTCGCCGAGGGTTGTAATTACTTCCAAACACTATATATTGATGAAAACTAACAGGGAAAAATAAAAAAATCCATGGGAAAATTGGTGACCATCTTATTTAGTTTTTCCAAAGAGTTGACGATCTCCATAGCCTGACTGTTCAGCTTCACGGTCTTCACCTCACACTCTGTGACTTCACCCCTTTCGAAGACCATAACCTTGCTCTTCCCCGCATTTACCTTCAAATTCCGTTTTTCGCACACTGTTCCAAACTCATTTACCAGACCCTACAACTCCCATTCATTATCAGTCATCAGAACTGTATCATCCGCAAACAGCAGTATAGGTAGCTTCCACTCAATTCCCTCCCTTTTCAGCGATACACCAACATCCACTGCTCTTGATAGTATTTCTTTCATGACTCCATCCATATTTTTATATCTAAAGGCAGTCAAAATAGACGGGAACATGATGGGAAAGGTCCGACGCCACTACGCGTAGTGTAAACAAGGCTGGCGGTACGCCCGCACTTAACATTCTTGCCCAACGCTGTCCGGGGTCTTCAATTTTTACCCGCTTTTGTCACATTTGAGCTGTTTTGGTAAGATTAAGACAGGGTGTCAAATGACGCTGTTTTTTTGAGTGATAACGCAATGAACTTTTTGTATAATGATAACAGAAACTCCCCCCCCCCCAAAAAAAAAAAGGTAGGCTAGGCTAAATTGACACAATTTTGGTCTCCATATTTTCCATCTTGATTGTTTTTTTATTGCAGGAAATACTGTTTTAGACACCTAAATTCTCAACAAAAAATCTGGGGGGCATGCCCCCGGACCCCCCTAGAGCTCGCGCCTTCGCCACGCTATAATGATAACAAAATAATAAACCATAATGATAACACAATTCATATTTTGTGGATTGACACCCTGGATTAAGAGTAGTGGGCGTACTACAACCGACATACAGCATAACTCATCTATACAATGTTAACCTAACCAAACAACCTAACCTAACCTAGTTTTCATGTAGTAATGAGAATACTAGGCCAAGGTTAAGTTATGTTAGGTTAAGTTTTTATAGATGATTTATGCTGTAGGCCTATAGACTATAGTGGTAGTGGTATGCCCACTACTCCTAATCTTACCTTGATTTTTCTCTTATCAATAGCCTAATCAACCCTTTGTTTCTTGCTACAGGAGCCTTCATCCTTAACTTCTTCATCTGTCATGCCCAGCTTCCTCTTTGAGTCTTTCATAACTTCATTTTCCTTCCACCTCAGAGCTATGGACGGCTTTTCGGGAGATGCCTCCTCCTCCTTAAAGTAAACTGAACAAATTTTGTCAATACCCTTTTGCTGCCTTTCCTTCACAAAGGTCACATCAGTCGTCTCCTCTGCAAGACCATGGCCGGGAGAGAAATATAGTCGCTTCAGCGTTTTAAGAGCCGACATGCCAATTAAGCCTGATGCGAAACGCTGGGCAGTAGGATTATCGTCTACTAGTATATCTACAACAGTGCTTGTTGACCCTACAACAATTCGATGATTTGGAACATGGCCATAGTACTGTATCTTTCCAGAAAACGAGGATGCGTAGACTGGTTTCTTGAACGGCTGTATATCAAGTTTTAAACTTTCAGCTATTTTTTTAGGTAAATATACATTGCTGCAACCTGTGTCCAGAATAATTGGTACATATCTATTAGCCTACCTATGAGACACTTAGCAAATTCGTGAACTCGTGGAATCGGTGAGGCTCGAGTGTTTCGGACAAACAAAAAAGGATTTTCGTGGTCAGTATCTATGAAACACCTTTGACTGAACAATACATCAGTGCCGAGAACACCACACACATAATCCATATGTTGAAACACAGTAACATGTGGGCGAAATGTAAACCCATTTTTGCACTCAAGTGAGCAAAGCCCTACAGTGCCTATCATGCTAACAAAGCTGCCTTCAAATTTACGAATTTTCTTGAATTTACTTTGGAGGCTTAATAGTTCCACTTGCTGGACGGAAATGGATGTGAAGTGGGCACCCGAGTCCACCAGTAGTGGAAGTTCAATTCCATTCACTGTAACATCCAAGAACAAGCAATTGTTATCCTTATTCCACCGAAGAAATTTTTTAGCCATCGTTGTTTATGAAACCGATTCCAGAGCAGCTAAGCTAATAACCTATATATATATTAACCCTATATATTAGATAATCACTTAACAAAGCCTATGACCAAATCAATTCGACACAATACACGTAATAGACGTGATTTTCCTTTACCAAACTTCACTGAAGGTCCGACACTTCCAGATCGAGGCGTGTGCCGTGTTGAATGTTGTTGTTATTGTTGTTGATCAAGGAAGTCCTGAGTCCCGAGCCAAAAGCAGTGGTGCCAAAGCAAAACTTGAAATACCGCTAGGCCTAGATATTTTCTATATTCTCTACTTGGTAGAAAAGAATCAGTCAATGCTGATAACAAAAACTAGAGTAACTACACAATCTATACAATATTGCTCAATATGATCAAATCTTCAGAAAATCCCTAGAATTCATATAGTTATACCTGATGTTATGCCAGCTGATGATCGAGAATCGTGGATGTGGCATCTGCGCGGTAATGTCTCGTGATTGGTTAGAGTGAATGTGTTTGATTTCGTAGGTTGTTTGTGATAACATTTAAATAACTTTCATTGTAATTATTTGACTCATCATATCTACAAAGTATAATAGTGTGTTCTATTATAAATCTCGTAAATGCCGCTTAGTATTGATATTTTGCAATACAAGCAGGCATTAACCAAAAATGCATCTGTACCAAAGTCAACTGATGCCCAAACGAACACTACATTTAAATTAAATGACATTTGACTGTCATATCAAAGATAGTAAAACACTTTAGTACATGGAATATAAGGAATGTACTACATTTAAAGTAGCCTACATGTTCATGAAATTTATTAAATTTAGTGTTGTTGGGGGAGGGAGGGAGCAGGCTTTCCCGCCAACAGACCATTCCGACTAGAAGATCCCGCCCGCTCAGCTAGGTCCTTCCCGCCCGAATATTGTGGGCGGGAAGAGCCAAGTAATCAATCCTTCCTTGGCTGATTCCGTCCTCTAAGATTAAACCTTCCCACCCATTTGTATGGTTCACACAACCTCAGCTGATCTTGACCAAATGTATGATGCAAAAGCCTTTAACCTTGAAATTCGTGAATGCATTATAGCCTTGTGTGTATAAGTGACGATTAGATTAAAACATAATTAAATTACACACACACACACACACACACACATATATATACATACAAGTTTAAATACATACATACAAGTTTAAAGACCGTTTGTCCACAGAAATTGTGGTTACAGTCTCACGTCCTAAATGGCAGCTTTCCAGGCGGTCCTGTCAAGGGCCGCCTGTGTTACACTTACACTTTACACTTTGTTACACTTTGTTGTATTCCGTCAGTTAGTGACGCAGCTGAGCTGGGGCTCCACTGCGACCAGGCAGCTCCTTTTCTTCTATGCTCCAATCTAGAAGTCGGTTGGAGTTGGAACTGGGGTATCCTGGTGTTGGTGGCTGGTCAGGTATTTTGACCAACCATGCATCCAAATGCTTCTTGAAGGTGTCAGGAGGCACCCCTTTCATGTTTCTCAGTGTGGCTGGGATGAAGTTGAAAAGTCTTGTTCCACTGTAGGTGAAGCTGTGGTGAATCAGGGTTTTGATTCTGTGAGTTGATCCAGGAGTGGTCCTCACATAACACAGCCTCCCTCGCCGCTGGTGGTTTGTTTCTTGAATACTTGTGTTTGGGACCCTTTTTTCTAAAATCTTCCAAACATAGATTATAATATATCGCTCCCTGCGTCTCTGAAGAGAATATAGCTGCAACTCCTTGAGTCTCTTCCAGTAGTTCAGTGTTGAATCCTGTGGATCTTGCTGGTAAACGTCCTCTGCGGGGCTTCAATTTCTGTGATTTCTGATACTTTTTGGGGAGACCAGAGCTGACAGCAATATTCTAATCGTGGTAGAACCAGTGACTTCCATAGAGTCAGCATGCACTTCTCACTCCTTGTTTGGAAGGTCCTCAGGATCCAGCCTGCTAGTTGTCTTGCAGTTGATGTTGCTTGGTTTATGTGATGAGAGAAGGAGGTATCGTTGCTCATACTTAATCCTAGATCTTTGACCACCTCCTTGGCAGTGATTTCTTGTTGGCCACAGTTGTAGTTTGTGGAGTTCTTTAGTGCTTCTTGGTTCCCATACCGCAAAAGCTCAAACTTGTCTCCGTTTAGTGCCATGTTGTTTACTTCTGCCCACCTCAGGATTCTGTCCAAGTCTTGCTGCAGTAGCTGGGAATCATGTTGTGTGCCGATTTTCTTCATAATTCTGGTGTCGTCTGCGTAGGATGTGGCTGTTGAGTGTTCCAGGTCTCTGTCGATGTCCCCTATCATGATGAGGAATAGGAAGGGACCCAGAACTGAGCCTTGTGGAACACTGCTGACGACACTGCTCGTTTCCGATGGGCTCCCTTGAAGAGTTACTCTGCTTTCTGTCGGAAAGAAAACTGTGTAACCATTTTCCGAGTTCTCCACATATTCCGAGTGCCCTGATTTTGTGTAGGAGAATCCCGTGGTCTACTTTATCAAAGGCTTTGGCAAAGCCGAGGTATACGACGTCGACATTTGCCCCATCTTGTGTGTCCTGCAAAATTTTCTCGTAGTGGGATAGCAGCTGTGAAAGGCAGGAGTGGCCTTGTCTAAAGCCATGTTGAATGCTTCTCTGTCTTCCAAGAAGCTAACCATCTTTGATCTTATTGCTCTTTCTATTATCTTTATAAGATGAGATGTCAGCACCACCGGTCGGTAGTTTTTGGCTATGCCTTTGCTCCCTCCTTTGTGGATAGGTTTGATTGTACCATTTTTCAGGGCATTTGGTACGTAGCCAGCTTGAAGGGACTTACTCCACAGCAGCTTTAGTGGCAAGGCTAGCTGATGTTTACAGTTTTTCAAAAGCTGGGCATGAAAGCCATCTGGTCCTGCTGCAGAGTTTGGTGCAATCTTGTCAATGGCCGATATTATGTCGTTTATTGTAACCTCTATCGAAGAGAGTTGATGTGGTGTCCCTGGAGCCTCGTCGAAGAAAGAATTTGGGTTGTTGATTTTCTTTTCTACATTTGGGGGGCTGAAGACGCTTTCGTACTGTTGTTTGAGCAACTTGGCAATTTCACTAGGGTCGCTCTCAAGTTCTCCAGTGGTTTTAATGAGTGGTCCTATTTTTGAAGTATTCTTGAGCTTCTTTTTTGCATAGGCATAGAAATATTTGCTGTTCACTTTGATGTTTGAAACTGCTCGAAATTCTTCCCGGGTTCTTTCATCTTTGTGTGATTGGATAAGTTTCCATTCTATTTCTTCGAGGTCTCCTTGCAGTTTGGTGATACTGGGTGTATGGCTAGTCTTTTTGAGTTTGGCTAGTTTGTTGGTCCTCTTCTTCATTAGAATTTTTCTGTCCCTCGGAATCTGTTTTCTCTGTTTCTTGTTCTTCCTGGGTGGTATAATGTTCTTGCAGATCTCAAAGCATCTTTTCTAAAGGACGTCGAGGGTTTCGTCAACATTTCTCTCTTTAAATAGAGTCGTCCAGTCAGTTTCCCCAAGTTCTGATCTTACTTTGTCCCAGTCTATTTCATTGTAGAAATTTAGGTCACTGAGAGAATTGCAAGGAATCTGATCTGAATGCTGTTGGCATCTTTGGGGTGCTGAGAAACTTGAGGTCATGACTTTGATGAGGCTGTGGTCAGACATCACTGTTTTGATAGTTTCATAGGAGTGAACTAATTCAAAGTTGTTGCTGAATAATAAGTCTAGAGTGTTGTTGCCTCTTGTAGGGTCCTCAATAAACTGCTTCAGGTAGGCAGTGTCAACGATAGCCATTAATTCCTCAGCTTGACGTTTTTCATCCCTAAATCCACCATTTATTTTCATGGATGGCCATGTTATAATGGGTAGGTTGAAGTCCCCTGTGATTATAACCTCAGTGGAGGAGGTTGGCAGATTCTGTAGGAGTGACCGTATTTTTGCTGAGACCTCCTTGAAGGTTTCTTCTGTGGTGTTTGGGGGTCGATATACAGTCATTATAAGCAGATCGATCTTCCTCACATATACTGCTAGTAATTCTGTTGTGCCGTTCGAGAAGGTTGTGAGTGTTTCAGCATTTGCAGCCACATCCTCCCTAAAGTAGAGCACTACACCTCCATGGCTCCTGTCTACTCTGTCAGCTCTGAATAAGGTGAAGTTTTGGATATTAATTTCTGCATCCAAAATATTTTTGTTTAGGTGCGTTTCTGTGAGAGCTAGAAAAATCATACTATCTTCCTCTACTGCTTCTTCCAGCATTTGGACTTTACATTGGTTATTTTGTGGGTAAAGTCCTCTGATGTTTCCCACATAGAAACTGCTTAGTGGCAACTGCACTTCCCTCTGTGTTTCGTTTCTGGTCCTTCGGTGTGGGCTAGGAATCTCCCCATTATTGCTTGTGACTGCTTTTCTACTTCTAGGAGTCATTCCATAAGTATCTCTAAAAAAGAACTTTGGTCAGGCGTATTTGTATTTGACGATGGTCTGTCTCTTACACTTTGCTGGATGGTTGGCCAGTTTCTTGGAGAGTTTTGTACTGGCGGTGCAGGAGTTTCCCTTTGCATATGTTCCGTATGCTGCTCTCGAGGTTCATGTTTGTTGGTAGACTTTTTGGTTCCCTTTATGTGAGGAAGTTTACAGTCGCTACGATCACATACCCTTTTGTGGAGTGAATATCTGCATACAAATGGATGGTAGTCCACACATTTCCATCTAAGATTGCAGCCGACCCTTTCATCCCGGCCATGCTTCATAAATTTTGAGCATATTTTTGGATGTGCTTGCTTACATCCTTTGTCAACTGCTCCGTACCGGCATTCATTCTTTAGGTAGTACTTACATAATACAATTTTTTTCTTCTTTTGTGCACTTCCAATGTTGTCTTTTTTCTTTTGTGGTGTGGGTTTAGAAGTGGCCTCGGTGTGTTCCGTTCCTGTTACCTGTTCTGCGGAGTTTGGTGGTGGTGTGGTCGTGGGCTGGCTTTTAGTGGTAGGCACACGGTTCACATCCTGGGGTTCGGTGGCTAGAGAAAGTTCAATATCCACAGGGTGACAGGGGTGCTCCCAAGTCCAAGGTCCAGTGTTTTGGCTGCATCCTCTTGATTTTTACTGGGTTCTGTGGCTTGTTCTTTTCTCTGTTGATGTTCTAGGCTGGGTGGTGTTTGGCTGTTATTTGGTTCCTTAGGCGTGTCAAGTTCTTTATTTTGAGATCGGACCGGAGTACCCGAGCCCACGTCATTCTAGGTCCACCCCTACGCGCAGCTCCCTCCAAGTTCACAGTCCGGCATATATATATATATATATATATATATATATATATATATATATATATATATATATATATATATATATATATATATATATATATATATAAAATACCACCAAAAGGAATGTCCCCCACCAACCTCCCGACCAACAACCCAGTAACAATTCCGCAAGAACCAGAACGGAAGCCGGCAGGGACGAAAGGACCCAGCAGCCGGAAAGAAAAATACGTACCCACAGGATCAAAGGAAGCCGACACGGCCAGAAAACAAGAGATCCCAAAGACACTTCGACCAAAGGTGTTATACTCACAACCTTTCGAATATGTTAGGTTCAAACGAAGGGACCAAAGGATCGACCCCGACACGGCCGGAAAACAAAAGGCCCAAAGGCACGTCGACCACAAGTAGTATGTATGAGCAAAGTCTTTTTGATTCTCTGTCCTCACAACTCAGTGGCCTCAACTTAAATGCTTCTTCTGAAATCACTGTGTTGGGTGATTTTAATGTCCATAATGTTGAATGGCTCACTCATTCAGCCAGAACTGATGATGCTGGTCTTCAATGTGAGCTATTAACAGACTCATTTAATCTCACTCAACTAGTCAACCAACCCACCCGTGTACCAGATAATCCTAATCATAATTCCCACCTACTGGACTTATTTTTAACAACCAATTCAGAAAATTATGATGTTACAGTGAGGTCCCCGCTTGGATCTTCTGATCACTGTCTGATACAGGCCACCTGTCTATCACCTACCACACCTTCCCACTCTGAACCTGTTTTGGTGACTAAATGGCATTACAATAGGGCAGACTGGGAGGGTCTTCAAGGTTTCTTTATTGATATTCCCTGGACCTCTTTCTTTTCTAATGATGCACACTCCACCTTGAGCCACATACAAGATTTTGTAAAAATTGGAATGGAAACTTTTATTCCTCATCAAAAGTACAGTAAAAGATCTAATTCACCTAAATGGTTTGACCATAATTGTGCTAGAGTAACTGAACAAAAAGCAATAGCCTACAATGCATACACAAGATCAAAAACACATGAAGCCTTTAATTACTTTAGAAACATCAGAAATCATGGAATGGAGGCTGGAGGTAGATGGAGTGGACAGTGGTTGCAAGTTTGTAGGTTTGGGGTGTTGCAGGAGAAGTGTAATATCGGCGAGAACTGATCACATGATTAGGGACCCAGTGTTAGTGGACCGTTGTGAAGTTCCATCTGGGGAGTGGTGTGTTGGCTATCAGCTGCTGCATAGTTAGGTCCGGCCAGCAATGGTCAGTCTGTCTGAGACTATGGATGGCGCAAGCCAAAACAATGTGAAGGCGCAAGCCGAAGACTATGGATGGCGTAAGCCGAACTAAACATGTTATCTTCTGCCCTGCACAGGTATATAATTGTTATCCTTGAATCTTTGAGTCGACGTTTTCTCTGATGCGGGAGAGGTGTGGTAGAGAGAGAAAACGACTTGTGGTGGTGAATGCTTGGGTAACTGTTTCTCTGTTATTGGTAGAGGTGGTGGTGGTGGTGGTGAGCAGCTATAGGTCTTGGTATGTTGGCTGTGGTGGTGGTGGAGGTAGGGGTGGGGATCTCGGTATGTTGGCTGTGGTGGTGAATATGTTTTTCTGTTATTTCACTTCCTTCTTCCCCATCAAAGCCACGACCTCGTGGCTGGAGCTGGTCTCACCAGGCATTTTCTTGGTGAAAACAAATTTCCATTTGTCGAGATATTCCCACCATGTCATTGAGCTTCTATCTGCTGGTTTGCTCAGGTTAGCATAAAGAGTTATGCAAGGTATCTCTGTATATGTCCCGAGGGCTGCTTCTAGTTGATGTAGGAACTTAATATTCTTAGTTACGTCATTGGTTTGGGTCCCTATGATCTTGATGTAAGGACCACTTCTGGGAATGCGGGTTGTTGCCGGCTTAGTTTTGGTTGAGGTGTTGGTTTTCTTAATCCTTGTGGGAGCCAGGGAACCCTTTTTAATGACTGGGTTTTGATGGATTACAGTGATGATGGATGAGGGTGCTGGAATTACTTGAGTATTGCTTGCTATCTTCAAGGTTGGAGCGAACACGGATGATTGATCGGAGACGAAAGGAACAGGGGCCGATCGACGAATGTGGTGTGCAGGTGGGTGTTTTAGCCCGACTGTAGGAGGAGAGATTATCTTCGGCGGATGGGGCAAGTGAAGAAGGGTTGGATGGAGGAGGTTCATATGATTTCGGAAGTGCTGAAGGTGATGTAGTAGACATGGAGGCTGTTGGTGAAGATGTAGAACAGGCTTTACCATAAAAGCCGGTGGAGGTAGGTGGTCGAGGATATGGAGACTTCTGAGGTGGCTGTGGTTGGATGTTGACTTTTTTCTTCTTTGGTGATTTGGCTTTAGGAGTGGCTTTAGCCTGATGATTATGGCTTTTGTTCCTGATCGCTATTTGGATTTTTGGAATCCTTCTAGGGGAGTCTTCTGGAACGTCTTCAATCTTAGCTAGGTGGTAGATGGGTGGAGTTTTTCCGGGCACAGGCTCGCTCGCCGAGGCCATAGAACTGGGCGGGGGACAGTCTTCTTCATCGTGGTACTCGATGCAGTCCTTTTCTTTAGCCGGGTGGTAGATGGGTGGAGGTGTCCACGGCACAGGCTCCCTCGCCGAGGCCATATAAATGGGCGGGGGAGGCTCAAAAAAATCTCGAGGAGGGTCTTCCATCTCTTCTAGTTCTTCTTCCTCTTGGTCTTCATGGTCTTCCCTCTCTTCTATTTCTTCTTCCTCTTGGTCTTCATCGATGGCTTGAATTTGGTGCATTTCCGGGGAACAGTATTCTTCATCGTGGTACTCGATGCAGTCCTTTTCTTTAGCCGGATGGTAGATGGGTGGAGGTGTCCACGGCACAGGCTCCCTCGCCGAGGCCATATAAATGGGCGGGGGAGGCTCAAAAAAATCTCGAGGAGGGTCTTCCATCTCTTCTAGTTCTTCTTCCTCTTGGTCTTCATGGTCTTCCCTCTCTTCTATTTCTTCTTCCTCTTGGTCTTCATCGATACATTAAAGACTTCCTCTAATCCATACATACATTAAAGACTATGATCTATTTTTGTGTGCAAGTCCGTCTTTTTGTTCACCTTAAAGTAACGCTCCAGTTTAAAGAACTTCAGGAATGCTTTGGGCAGTACCACTTGAGGGACCACTGTACAGCCAGGGTAATATAGCCAAGTCTATGTTTGCCCCAGTGTGACAGTTCTCCAGGGCTGGGTGTCAAACGAAATCCAAGTCCATTCTTTTTAGTCTTTATCATTGTATATGGATGACTGGAAGACTGGCATAATAGTCCCCCTATATAAGGGCAAAGGGGAAAGAGGAGTGTGTGGTAACCACCGAGGAATATGTCTTCTAAGCGTAGTAGGAAAGGTATACAGTAGGGTAGTGATTGAGAGAGTGAGAGTGAGAACGGAGAAATGGATAGGCGATGAGCAGGGAGGTTTTAGGAAGGGAAGAAGATGTGTAGATCAGATTTTTACCCTGAATTGTGTTGTGGAGAAATATCTGGAGAAACAACAAAAGGTGTATGTTGCCTTTATGGACTTGGAGAAGGCCTATGACAGAGTGGATAGAGAAGGTTTGTGGAAAGTACTTAGAATATACGGAGTAGATTAGGGGAGGTGTGGTGGAGTGGTCTTGCCACTGGCCTGGTAATCCAAAGGTCCCGGGTTCAAATCCCGATGTATCAATGGGAAGATATTATTGGGATGGAATTTGTGCTGTACCTAGTATCAGTGCATTACCACAAAGCCCACCGAAACGTCAATAAAATACCCTCATTGTTCCCTGATTAAATAGCACTGTATGAATATTCCCATATTCAAAATATGCTATAGGGGTGCAATGCCTGGTGAGTTATCTGCTCAACAGGTGGCGTTGTGTGTGTGTAAGTGTGAGAGTCCGAGTGTAGTGGGTGAGACAGTGAAGCACGGGAACGAGATGGCTTCAGAGATGGGGTCGTTTCGGGTCATGAGTGAGCACCGTGCCTCATGTGAAGGCAAGATGGCAGGTGCTCGTTGTGCTCTACGTGCTTCACATGTCTCACTCCCTAGACTGGAACAAGATCTCACGGGCTTCACTGTTCATTGTAAAGCGGTGAATGTTAAGGCTCTCAGCCTATGCCCGAGAGGAAGTAAGTTGGAATATAGAAAAAAAAAAAAAAAAAAAAAAGATGGCAAGTTGCTGAAAGCAGTGAAGAGCATGTATGAGGGTGCAAAGGCGGCAGTACGTGTGGAGAGTGAGCAGAGCGAGTTCTTTGACCTGAATGTTGGTTTGAAACAGGGGTGTGTGATGTCCCCGTGGTTGTTTACTATATATATGGATGGAGTCATGAAAGAAATACTATCAAGAGCAGTGGATGTTGGTGTATCACTGAAAAGGGAGGGAATTGAGTGGAAGCTACCTATACTGCTGTTTGCGAATGATACAGTTCTGATGAGTGATAATGAATGGGAGTTGCAGGGTTTGGTAAATGAGTTTGGAACAGTGTGCGAAAAACGGAATTTGAAGGTAAATGCGGGGAAGAGCAAGGTTATGGTCTTCGAAAGGGATGAAGTCACAGAGTGTGAGGTGAAACTGAACGGTCAGGCTATGGAGATCGTCAACTCTTTTAAGTATCTGGGCAGTGTGTTGAGTAAAGATGGGACTATGGATGAAGAAGTGCGGGAGAGGGTACAACAGGGGAAGAGGGTTGTAGGAACGCTGAAAGCAGTAACAAGAAATAGGGTGGTCAGTATGGAAGTGAAGAAGTCCTTGCATGACAGTGTGGTAATCCCGACACTGACTTACGGAAGCGAAGCATGGATGTTGGTTGAGACTCAGACCAAGAGTGAGAGCAGTGGAAATTGATTACTTAAGAAGTGCGTGCGAAGTTACATGGAGGGATAGACAGACTAATGAGGAAGTAAGAAGGAGGTGTGGTGTGGAGGTGGATGTGCTGGAGTGTGAAAAGGAACAACTTGAGATGGTTCGGCCATATGGAACGTATGGAAAGCGAGAGAATGACTAAGAGGGTGTACGAGAGCGAGGTGGAGGGACAGAGAGGGAGAGATAGACCGAAAGAGAGGTGGAAGGATGGAGTGAGGAAGTATATGAACGAAGGCGGTGCTGGTTGGGGGGAGGGACGTCGACTGACTGGGGACAGAGGTGCATGGGGGCGGTTCGTTCGTGGCCACCCCTTCAGGGATCACGGCGTCCGGCAATAGATAGATAGATAGATCATTGTATATACAAAGATAAAATGGTGGTTTATAGTTCAAATTATGTCTTAGGAAGTGATAAAATAGCCAAAACAATGCTATTCTATGTTAATTGTTTTGCAATCCTTATCATATTTATTCAATTCGCTCCGTTTGACACCTTGCTCCCGGGGTCAGAGTCACTGCTCTGAAGGACAGAATCAGTGCACCGGTGGTCTGGAGTTACCATGAGGCGGATGGGTATATTCCTGTGTTGCGGGGAGACCTGTACATATATCTCAATAATTTGGTAATGTTACAAGATATTTATAAAATTTACATTCATAAATAGTCCACTAATACAGGTACAGTATATAAGATTAGGTTAGGTTAGGTTAAAGATATTTTTCAATGTTTCTGAGTAAATAGGCATCTGAAAAAAAAATCTCCCCGCTACACAGGATCTTACCGGCAGATGCACAATATGGTATTATCACAGCCAGATGCCTCTCTGGCCAAACCATTTAAGTCACCTCCTGCAACACACATTTGGATATTGGAGAATATTCTTTTTCACTCTACCTTGAAAGAGAGAGTACAACGGAGAGTAACTATAATGATTCCCTGTCCAAGAAATATACCAAAAGACTATGAGAGTTAAACCTATTTACCTTGACAAACCGCAGAATAAGAGGGGACCTAATCCAAGCTTTTTTATTTTATCAAAGGCCGTGATAACATGGGCGCAAGTAAATACTTCACAATAGATAACTCAAATTAAACAAGTAATGGAAAGGCATTTCATTCACATGAAGCAAAGAACTTTTTTTCCAACAGTCAACTTGTGGAACAAATAGCCTAGAAATGTGGTAGAGTGCCACACAGTCCAGGCAATTGAATAATTATACAGGGTACTGTATTGTACATACATACAAGTTTTAAGACCGTTTTGTCCACAGAGAATGTGGTTACAGTCTCACATCCTAAATGGTATGGCAGTATGGCGGCTTTCCAGGCGGCCCTGTCAAGGGCTGCGTTTGTTGTCAAGTTCTTTATTTTGAGATCGGACCAGAGTACCCGAGCCCACGTCATTCTAGGTCCACCCCTACGTGCAGCTCCCCCCACGTTCACAGTCCAGCATTTCTTCACCCAGCTCTGATAATCCATTCTCTCCATGTGTCCAAACCAACCAAGTCGGCTCATGCGCATCACTTCACTGACACTCCTAATACCCAGACGCCTTCTTAATTTCTCGCTCGATAGCCCATCCCTGAGATTAACCCCACATATGCATCTCACCAGTGACCAATCTCTTCTCATTCCATTTCATTAGATAAATATATTGCCATGAATCCCCGACTGACTGCGTTTGTGCCCGAGTAATGTGACCGTATCAATATTGTTCATAGTACAGTACGTACTATGATTTTGTTTTCTGGTCAACAGTTTTTCTGGAGCTGAAGCCCTTCAGTTGATTGAAGTGGCATATATATATTTTTGTTAACAAGTAGCCTAGTAAGGACAATTAGTTCTGTTGTTGCTTGTCTTCCTTTGTATACCTCACAGCAAAGCAGAGACCCCCCAGAGGGGGAATGCTATACAGTAATTATATCTTTCTCCTACCTGTAGCACTGTATTCAAACTTCAACAGATGGTCCAGTACAGTTTGGTGTGATGTAGCCTCAACCCCAGCACCAGCAAGGCACTCTCTAGGTTATGGCCACCTAGTGAGTCACATATTCAGTCGGACATGTTGCTGATGTACTTCACCACCTTCTGACAAGCCTGTGAAAATATCTTTATTACGTATAGGTTCTATATACAGTCAACAAAACAAAATTCTTTTCTCCTGGGTCTAATTACCTTCACAAAAATCAATAAAATTGAGGCAATGATAACTTTACTACTGAAGTAGTCGTTTCATAGGCTGCCTGGTCGAACAACCCCACTTCAGTCATAGCTTCAGTCCCTGCTTTGGCCATAGTCAGTAAAAATAGGTTAGTCTAAACTGAACAAGATGCAGAAATAAACTTGAGCCGACAAGGCCAAGTGAGATATCTCTATTGGTCTAACTGGTAGAGTGACTGCCTCATAACCCAAGGGTCCCGAGTTCAATTCCTGGCCAGGGCATATTTTAGGGGAGGCTATTTCAGCATCTAACGAAGTTTAGGTGTGTTGGTAAAATTGTTAAGATGGTTGAGAGTAAGATCGGAGCTCCATAAATCCTCTTTCGGGTATGGTGTAAAAACCTATTCCTACAATAGCATTAGTTATAGCTTCAAATTCTTCAAAATTACCATTATATCAATTTAACCAGAAAATGCCACGGGCCGTGGCATTGTCGGTAACACGTCTGGCTTTGATACCACAAGTGCCATTGATAGACGGCAAGAGTTTGGGCAGCTCAGTCTAGCGATTTGTGGCAAATGTCCAGTAAAGTCCCTGTAACAAGGGCATACCCAAGCCCTGTCAATCAATGGAGTGCACAGCATTAAAAACTACATCTTCAACAACCAAACCAGTACTCTCATAGGGCTGGCCTTGATATATATAAATACAGTACAGTACTGTATAAAAGCCATGTGGAAAGAATAGCTGTCATACATAACACCGTATCAATCAATCAAACTGCGCCAACAACACAATTTACACTCTTTGAGAGCTCTGTGGGAAAGCCCGACTGTGGCCATGGCCTTCCTTAGGGACTCGGGGCTGTTCGGCCAGGCAGCTTAGGGAACAACAACAACAACATCAAACTGCGCGTAACTGCACTCACCCTGCACTCCCAGCGGTCTCTCTGGATGAGGTTCCAGGCCGTGACTTTCAATTCAAAGTAGCCTCTTTAATTCTTAGGGAGGACCAGCAAAAGATTTGAGAAAGGAAAAAGAGGTGACAATAGAAGAACACATAACAGTTTGCCCACAAAAAGCAAGTACACAAAGTCCAATAACAAGTCCAAAACTGCTGAAATACACAGAAAACTTATTGGCATGTATACGGTGGAAGAGCAGGGAACTGTACCAATTCTGTAGGCAGCCTATTTTAGCCTGGTTTTATGACCTGCAGTAAGATACAGGGAAATATTCAATTGACCACTTGCAAGGTTTGGGTCATAAGGAAGTTGGGGTTTTATACATCAATATTTAGCAGAATAACTATTTAAAATATGGTTGTTGTGCATATATAAATCAAGAAACACCCCATTCTTAACATTAATCCTCCATTACAAACCCCAATGCACTAGAATAAACTAATGAAAGCATATGATCCTACCGGGATTCAAACTCGGGACACCACACCCAGAACATAAGCATCTAATTCTAATCCATTACACCACCAACACAGTACATAAATGCATAAATACATAAAATAAAATTCAACATGCTTTCTATCGATCAGAAACCTACATAATTATTATATTTCTGTTTAATATCAATGTTTATGGCTCCAACTTCCTTAGAGCCTGAAACTCGCAAGAGGTTAATTCTGCACCAGAGCAAAGCAGGGGATGAATATCTTTAAATAAATAACATACGAACCAACAATTCCAACATACCACAGTGACATTGGCAATAAGGATATCATCAATCTCTGGTTTGAAGTCTGTCCGTTTCTGTTCCAAGCCAAGGATATAGCGGACATGGCCGACCACGGCAGAAGAAGTTTGATGTCAGCCCAGGTCCAGTTTCTGCTCAAGCGTTGAACCCAGTGTCTTCTTTTGCTGTAGGCAATCTCCATCCTTGGGTGTAGAGCTAGGGAAGAAAATATGGCATGACTAAAGGCAGATTAACAAGAGCAGTTTCTCTGGAAACTTTTTTCAGCCAATCTTTTCTGGCAACTATTGATATAAACTTTTATATGAATTCTACTTATAGTAACGTGGTCTGACGAAGTGGATGATATCAACAGAATGGAATGTAATGAGATGATAATGGTGAGATGGATGTGTGGGGCCAAACTGCAAGATAGGATATCTAGTGAAGAGATGAGGAGACGGTTAGGTATCAAGAGTATCAGTGAAGAGATGTGTACTAGCAGTCTTGGATGGTTTGGACATGTGGAGAGGATGGATGAACTAAGTTGGACGAAAAGATGCAAGTTCGTGAACATGGAGGGAGCTGCACCAAGGGGTGGACCAATAAAGATGGGAGATCAGACCATACAGTCTGATCGTGAATAAAAAAAACATGGAGTGAGGCAGCTCTGAACAAGGTTGCCTGGAGCGTCACTATTAGGACGTGAGACCGGAACCGCACTTCATATGGAGCACTTGGTCATTTAATTTCTGTATGTACAGTATGTATAGTCTAGCAGTTGATACCAGTACAAAACAGTCCAATAAAGTTACAAGATTAATGTTGCTGATAAGTTGCCAAAAAAATACCTGTCATGTGAATCTACCTTAAGCAGTACATTAACTCCCCCAGACATATATGACGCGATCGCGTCATATGGAACTTATAACCAAAAACTCATATGATGCGATCGCGTCATATGGACTTATCTCCATGCCTCTCCAATAAGTTTATGACGCAATTTTGCGTCATATGAGCTCAGTAAGTCCGATAAGTTAGCTTACGATAAAACCGTTGGTGGCAAGCTCAGCCTCCTCCGATAATTCTAACGGCCGCAGTGTTGTTGTGAGTGTAGTGCGAGGCAGTGGCAATGATCCCGGGGCTCCCGCCTCCTCGGATGAGGCAAGAAAATGATAATCCATGAAGTGGGAATCATGATAATTTTCAGCTTAGAGAAGATATCTCATAGTTAAGGGGAATAAATCTACCAAGAAAAATCTCTCCAGTACCAAAGATATACTTTTTTCTAATGTTCTAGTAAATATAAGACGATATTATTAAGCACAAGACAGGCCTCTCGTAATCTAGGGTCTGTTTTCTTATATTCTGGCAAACACAAGATGATATTATTAAGCACATGATCGGCCTATCGTTGTCTAGGTGTTAACAGAAATAGAAAACCGAAGGTACCGGTACTCACATGACCAAAGGTACGAGGGTGTCACTGAACAGATTATCCAGCAGGTTGACCATGGAGCTGCTCTGATGAACCACCTCTATCGAGCTGACCTCACCTACAGGTATCACTTGAAGACACAACTCTGTCCATGGGAATAAAAAATAATATAGTGAACACCAGTATAGGTACAGTACTGTACTGTATTGCATTAATATGATGATGTGCCACAGGCTGTAGCGCAGTTGGTAGAGCACTCGCCTGCAAACCGAGAAGTCAACGGTTCGAGGCTCGGGCAAGCCAGTGTGCGTTATTGGCAGACAACAGTGCTGTTGGTGGATGGCATGGTCTAGCAATCTGTGCTAGAGCACCAACCCTAGCCCCGCTCTTGAGCAGGGAGTGCATGGTGGTAAAAAATGCATTATCATCATTAACCTTTTCAGTATGGGAGACCTCTTTCAATTTTATTCTGGCTATAATTAAAAGATTTTAGTTAGTCTATGAAGAATCTTTAGCAATTAAAGGCTGCAAAGCATATAATTTAACCCTTTTAACTACCACAGATTAATTAAAAACTGCATAAAATTTTCTAAATATAGCTAGAATATATCAATAAACTGCTACCCGCACTGAAAGGCTTAAAATAAACATGCATAAATAAAGGAGGAAGCAATAGGAGAAATTGGAAGATTGTTAGTGGATGAAAGACAGTACCGGTACAGTACAGTACCATGTTTTGTACGGGGATGCTTTATGTAATGCCTCTGCAGCATCACTACTAAGTACACTAACTCTTGAGATTCCTCCTCGGTCTACTGATTGTCGCCATTCCCTAAACTTCCGTAATTTTATGGTGCTTTACCCAGTCATCCTCATCTATTGTCTCCAAACCAGTAAAGCTTGCCCGTACAATTCACCTCACCATATTATTATACAGGGTGTCAAACCAAAGCAATTTTGTTTGGAGACTTGAATGAATATGAAAATGAATACAAGAAAATTAACAAGAAATAACATTGCTTTGGCCATTGTATCACTTCCAATGCCATTATATGAACTATATACCACAATTTCATCTTTACATATACAATAATAAAGATTGTAAATAATGGACTCGGCTTTCGTTTGTCATCTCACCTTACACTCTACACTCTTTCAGAAAAGTTATGAATTTGCAAATGGTATATACAAAACAAATTATTACAGGCTTCAGCTGCTGCCATTTCCATGGTTGCAGCTTATATGCTACAGTACGGTATATGAACAAGGCCACATTTTGCTTATTTGTGGTGTAACACATTCCAAGCTCTAGTGAATTACGGTACCGGTACCTAATAAGAACTGGCACTTTCAAGAAACAAGAAATCACATTATCAACTCTGCGTAAGCAGAGTTTGGTATCGCCCCCCCCCCCCCCCCCCCCCCCCCGTATAGTGGGTACCACACGAAAAAAATGTCTGTCGTTGTCGTCGTCGTCGTCCGTCTGTCTCGGAACTCCTCCTAGACCGTTGGACGGATTTTCACCAAATTTCACACGAACATTTGTTGCGTGAATGCAAAAGTCAGTCAAAAAAGATTTTTTGAATTTATGCAATAGTTATGATTTTAGGTCCAAAATATGGTTTTGCCCCCCCCCCCCCCCCCCAGCAATGATGGCGTTCTGGGAGCGAAAACATCTCGCTACGCATTTGCTAGGTTAAGTTAGTTTAGGTGGCATTAGAAGTGATAGTAGTAATATTTGGATTTATGGTGATAGTAGTGATAATGGTTATAATTGTAGTGATGATGGTTGTAGTTGTATTGATGATGATGACAGTAGTAGATATGATGGTGACAGTAGTAGTAATGATGGTCATAAAAGTAGTGATGATGGTGACAAGTAATGATGATAGTTGTAGTGATAATAATGACAGTAGTGATGATGGTAGTGACGATGGTGCGAGTATTAGTGATGATGGTGAGTAGTAGTGAGGATGGTGAAATTTGTAGTGATGATGATAGTTGTGGTGATGAAGTTCATAGTAATGGTGATGATGGCAGTAGTAGTTAATATGGTGACAGTAGAATAAATTATGGTAATATTTGTGACAGTAGTAATGATGGTTATAGTAGTAGTGATGATGTTAACAGTAGTAATGATGATTGTAAGATGGTGGTGATGATATTAGTAATGATGGTTGATAGTTGTAGTATCAATGATGATAGTAGTGATTAAGATGCTAGTGACAATGGACAGTGATTATGGTGAGAGTAGTAGTGATAATTGTGATTGTAGTAGTGATGATGATCATAGTAATGGTGATGATGACAGTACTTGTGATGATTGTGGCAGTTGTAGTGATGATGGCAGTAGTAGTGATTATGTTGATTGTGATTGATGATGGTATTAGTAGTGAGGATGGTAACCCATCGCAGAGTTGGGTATGCCGTTTTGATTTTGGGCAAAACGGCACGTCTACATTATTATTATTATTTCTCACACATGCAGCATCCAGCTTCCCCTTAGTGCCAACTGCCAAAGTAGAGACCCCTTGTTGTCAAAAAATGGTTAATGTTCTGTCAACTTTTTCCGCCAACTTCCAACTCTTGCAACATAATTAGCCTCTGCACCACCGTCCCCCCGTATTAGTGTTTTCATGGTTTTAGTTATATTTCCAACGTGGGATACAAGATGGGTTGAGGGGAAGCTTCCTCACTTCCTCACTTCCCTCACTCCCCATGACTTATTGAAATCATCCACCATGTTGCAAGCAGGGGGTAAATATCAATTTGACCTATACTTCATAATGAAAATGTTTGTAAACAGTGAGGATGTCTGAAGGAGGTCTGAGTGTAATTGGACTTTGTGTCTTTTTTCCATTAATATTGGGGGGGGGGGGATATGGGACTCCTTAGCCTTGGTCGGCAACCTATCTAGGGGAGACAACCATATAAAAATCCGGGTGGATGGTACTCGTCACCCTCGATCGGCAAAATGTCTAGGGAAGTAAACCTTATACAAATCCGTACTGCTTACCTAAGGGTGAAGCAGGTTAGTGGATGGACTAGCCGCTCACCACTGTAAGTTAGTGCTAAAAAGATACATAGAAGGCTTCGGAATCGGACGGACCCTAAGTTTAGTGGTCATACAGCCTGTAAGTCTTTCAGCAAACTGGCATGGGTTGTCTTTCTCACAGTGGATATGTCTGCTTGGCTCTTGGGGGCATTTTGTGTATAGGCCTAGCCACCTTAATAAAGGGGAGTAAGGTGTCCCGGCAATACCGTAGAATCCGTAGATAGATAGATAGGCTAGATAAATGTGATCAAAATCATTCTCCCACAGTGGATTATTCATGAATACAGTACAGTACAGGTATAAGGATGCCATAGACGGTAGACCTGCATTGTCACTAATAAATTATTCATAATAAGGTTAAAGGCGGCGAGCCTTTTCTAATTAAGTACCGTATAATATATTGCAACAGGGCGCAAAAACTACTGGCCGTGGGATAATTTCATGATAAAAAGGTCAAATACGAGTATACGACACAGCCTAGAGCGTACGAATATCGCCACAGTAGACCCTAGTCTACTTTAACAATAAGCCTAGGCTAGGCCTACCCTATATCAGTATAATTCAGATTAGTATCATTAGTTCAACAGGTTAGGCTATATCATGCTTAACCATTTGGTAAGATCCTGTGTAGCAGGAGGAACTGTTATTCATATGCCTACTTACTAAGAAACATTGAACAATATCTTTAACCTAACCTAACCTAGTATATTAGTGGACTATTAATGAATGTACTGTAAAATGCAAAAATATAGCGAAGGATGTAATTTCCGGGTGTACGGTTGTCATGTTGTGCGCTTGCACTTACGTTCCCGTCTATTTCGACGCTATATTTTCTGCTATTTGCCCCCTGTCATTACTGCATGAATACTAGGTTAGGTTAGGTTAGGTTGTTTGGTTAGGCTAATGTATTTTTATATCCAAAGGCATCCGCATAGTGTAAACAAGGTGAGCGGTACACCCGGTAACTACATTCTTGCCAAAATATATTGTAACATTAGGCCTACCAAATTATTGAGATAGCCTATAAGTAGCCTACAGGTCCTCCCGCTACACAGGATTATACATAAGAACATAAGAAAATGGGAGTCTGCAAAAAGCCGATCGGCCCACACAAGGCAGATCCCTGTCACACCCAACCCAAATTACAAGGCCCAATTATAGACCCATCTCACTAATACCTTGAGTACTGACCCCACCAAAACGGTCAGAGATTAACACAAGATTACGGGGTTCTGCTGAGCGCCGATTGGCCCACACCTGGTAGATCCCCCTCACACCCAACCCATCTCGTCCATATGCCTATCTAATTTCATCTTAAAGCTCTCTATCGTTCTTGATCCCACTATATCACTTGGTAGCCTATTCCACCCATCTACAACTCTGTTACCAAACCAATATTTGCCTATATCTTTTCTGAAACAAAATTAATCTAATTTGAAACCATTTGTACGAGTTATTTCGCTATCACTGAGCTTTAGTACATTTTTCATGTCTCCTTTATTAATTCCACTAACCCACTTAATACCTCTATCATGTCACCTCTAACTCTGCGTCTCTCTAACGAATGTAAGCCTAATTTCTTCAACCTTTCTTCATACGGAAGATTTCTAATATTATGGATAATTTTTGTCATTCTACGTTGTACTCTCTCCAATGAATCTATGTCCATTCTGTAATAAGGACACCAAAATTGAACAGCATAATCCATATGGGGTCTCACTAATGACAAGTAAAGTTTTAACCCGTACAGCCCCAGCGACGCGTCTGACACGTCGGCGATGTATGTAACGCACAGCCCCAGCGACGCGTCTGACGAGTCACCCTAATTGCTCCGACCGTAACCTCAGGTGTAGCCACTCGAGAGGGCTCAGATTTGTATGGGAACTGTGTACGTATCCCACGCAACCGTGCCGATGGTTGAAAACTCTCAAAGTCCATGTGCGTGCGCGTGAGCGCGCAATAACCTGGTTTTTTGGGGTAATTGCCTTCAATTTTTTACTCTTGTAAAATACGTTTTCGGGGGCTCTGTAGGACCATTCTTTAACCCGTACAGCCCCAGCGACGCGTCTGATGCGTCGGCGATGTATGTAACGCACAGCCCTAGCGACGCATCTGACGCGTTAACCTAATTGCGCCGACCGTAACCTCAGGTGTAGCCACTAAAGAGGGCTCAGATTTGTATGGGAACTGTGTACGTATCCCACGCAACCGTGCCGATGGTTGAAAACTCTCAAAGTCCACGTGCGTGCGCGTGAGCGCGCAATAACCTGGTTTTTTGGGGTAATTGCCTTCAATTTTTTACTCTTCTAAAATACGTTTTCGGGGGCTCTGTAGGACCATTCTTTAAGCTTTTTGAGCGGTTTTTCGTGGTTTTTCCTTCATTCCTAACCCATTCGCTATTGTTTCTGGAATAAAACCATTTTTTGAAAACCGGCCGGGTTCTGGTGAACAAACATTACAAAACTAGCCGGGGCTCCACGGGTTAAGCTTTTTGAGCGGTTTTTCGTGGGTTTTTCCTTCATTCCTAACCCATTCGCTATTGTTTCTGGAATAAAACCATTTTTTGAAAACCGGCCGGGTTCTGGTGAACAAACGTTACAAAACTAGCCGGGGCTCCACGGGTTAAGATAACATCAGCAGTTCTGTTACTCACACTCCTAGATATGAACCCGAGAATCCTGTTTGCCTTGTTACGAACGCTTATACATTGTTTTCTAGGTTTCAAATCATTGCTAACAAACACACCTAGATCTTTCTCACAGTCTGAGTTTTCTAATTCCATATTAGCTAGTTTATATTTAAAATTTGTATGCATCTTCCCTATCTTTAATACCTTGCATTTGTCAATGTTAAACTTCATCTGCCATTTTACTGACCATTCGTGTAAGGTATCTAGATCCCTTTGCAGACACTCTATATCTCTAACTGAATCAGTTTTTCTCCCCATTTTGGTATCGTCTGCAAATTTACTTCTCCTACTAGTTACACCTAAATCAAGGTCATTTATGTACCGGTATATAATAAACAACAGAGGACCTAATACAGATCCCTGGGGGACACCACTCTTGACTGATCCCCATTCTGACTTAGTACCATTTATGCTGATTCTCTGCTTCCTACCAATTAGCCATGACCTAATCCATCCTAACAATGCCCCACCTATTCCATGTGCCTCAACCTTTCTCATCAATCTCTCATGAGGGACTCTGTCGAAAGTTTTACTGAAATATAAATATATACAGTAATATCATATGACTTGTCATTATCTACTGCTTCATATACCTCTGAGAAAAAACTAAGCAAATTAGTAAGGCAAGAATGTCCCTGAGTGAATCCATGCTGAGAAGAATTTATTAGCCTAAGTTAAATGTTTCTAAGTGGTTTCTCATTTTCCTAGCAATAATTGACTCTAGTTGAGTCTAGTAGCTTTCCTATGATTGAAGTGAGCCATCTTATGTGGAACAAAACGCAAACTGAAAGACATTGTGGGCTTCTCGGTCAACTGTAATGATATTCCTATAACAACAGTGTCACAAGTTAAATATCTCGGACTAAAACTGGACGCGAGTTTGTCAGGTGAAACAATTTTGGAATCTATCCTGAGTAAGTGTAGAGCACGTATAAAATACCTGTATAGACAGGTGGGATGCTTGCCCGCGGCGACCAAAAAGACCCTCTGCCAAGCGCTTGTTCAATGTCATTTTGACTATTCTGTGTCATCCTGGTACTCTGCATCATCTAAATCAGCACAGCACAAACTTCAGGTCACTCAAAATAAAATGGTTAGGTTCATGCTGAACCTAGGACCCAGATCACATGTTGGCCAGGAACAACTTCAGTCACTAGGTATGCTCAATGTCGCTGACAGGGCCAAACAAATCAGGCTCACTAATGCCTTCAAAATTTTCTATGACAGAGCTCCAGAGTACCTAAAGAATGATTTTGTTAAAGCAAATGAGAGGAGTGGACATAATACAAGAAACAGGATGTTTAATTTTAAGGTCCCGAGAATCCAAGGACAGGGTAAGCAAACATTCTTCTTCACCGCCATCAGACTGGAACGACCTACCCCAGTCAGTCCGTGAAAAGAGAACACTGTATTCATTCAGACGTAGCCTGAAGGAACACCTGAACCGGACAGCTGCGAGAAGGGAGCACCAAGCTTATGTCTACTACTAAATGCGACATAAGAGATAGACAAACCAAACTGAAATGATTACTGATTACGGATTACTGATATTTACTATAGGATGTAAGGTATCCTAAAATAACCCCCTAGAAATACTTTTTCTAAAATATCCATTTCTTTATCCTCCCCATTTTTCCCCAGCTAACCTAATCCCACAAGGACCCCAATGGAAATACGCCTAACAGCCTTATTGGGCTATCCTTAGTTGGAATTATGCAAGGCTGGTACATGTCATATTTGTAACAAACTATGTGGTACCAACTCTGTAAATTGCTAACTGAATAAATATTATTATTATTATTATTATAATGGGACGGTAATTGGATGCTATTGATTTATCACCTTTTTTGAAAATCGGAACTACATTTGCAAGCTTCCAAGCTTCTGGAACTATACCTGTTTCTAATGAATTGTTAAAAAGAAATGTTAATGGGTAACTTAACTCATCTCTGCTACTCTGCATTCTTTTAATACTCTAGCATATACCTCATCGGGACCAGGCGATTTCTGAGGTTTCAGTCTGTCAATTTCCTTAAGCACATCATTTCTACTTATAGTAACCGTACTTAGGCTAACCTATTTTCTATAATATCGCTATATACCTTAATTACGGACTTCTGGAATCTGTGCCAAATTTTCATTAGTGAAAACGGATAGAAACTGACTATTTAATGTTCTTAATCATTTTCTGTCATTTCTCCTATCGAAGTTTTAAGGGGGCCTATTTTATCTCTAACTTTAGATTTATATAGCTGGTAAAAAGCCTTAGGGTTATTTTTTGAGTCATTGGCTATCCTGATTTCATAATTTCTTTTGTCTGTCCTTTTTTGTCAGACCTTTTTTGTCTGTCCTTATTTGTCTGTCCTTATACCAACCATTTCAGTACCGGTGATGTTTTTTATTTGATCTCAGCTACACTTAGATATTCGGTTTAATTCTAGTTTCACTTTCACAGCATACTCATCAATTTCTATGGCTACTTTAGAGTTGTCATATACCATACTTAATTCCTATATATGTCCAAAGCGGCGGAAATGCATTATAAGGACCTAGGCTACTGTAAAAAAAAAAAAAAAAAAAATATCTCCCCATATGCGGCACCATAGCTATTACATAATACTAGGTTAGGTAAGGTTGTTAGGTTAGGCTAATGTCGTTAATGTAGTTTATTATCATTATATTACGTCTTTTACCCAGCAATTTCCCTGATCTTCATAGTTGGTCGGGAAGCTATGCCTTTACAACGGCGCCTCTCTTTTGTCGCTGTGTACGTGAAACTAGAATTTTACCAGATATTCTTATGATGCTTAGGAAGGATGTAGCCTGTGGTTACAGTGTGGTAGCTAAAATTATTGAGATAGGCTAGCCCTAGTCTGTAGCCATTTAATGGGTAGACGCCTAAACGGCCTTCCTAAGCAGAATAAAATAGTCTAATAGTTGCTAGATTATATTGAAAAGCATGTCACCGGTACTGAATGGGTTAAATTAACAAAAAATACTTACACAAATGTGCTTGTTTACATTTAGCCTACGGATGGGGACGCGTAGCCATGGCAACCGTAGCGTCGTTGTTCATTATGCACTACGGAACTTAGGCCTTTACAATGGTCCCTTTTTTTCGTGTTTTGTGTCTTGTTCATTTATTTCCCAATGAGCAGTATGCTTACCTATTGAATGCTTACCTATTGAATGATAGTGGGGAATTAAGAAGCAGGCTTCTTGTGTGAATCCCACCTCCAAAGACTGGTCAGCCAATATTAACTAGGTTATGTTATTATGTTTGTCGTATCTGGCTATAAAAGTGGCAATCTATTCTATATTATATTCTATATAGTATGTACAGTTTCCTACATAAGCTCTGTTCCTCGTCATAATCTTATGCACGAGAGCAAAATTAGTATGAGTGAATTGCGAGTGTGATTTCTCTGATACGGCCTCCCCTAGAGTATCCTCTTCAATTTTTAAATAGGTATTGAAACCATTTGTCATGCTCATCAGGTTTATTCCATAAAGACAATGCTGACAACTGAAACAACAGAATACATTCATTAGATAATGCCGATAACATACAGTAACCGTAATATGACCTAATATGACAATAAACATAATACATCCTTATTATGTCTCCATTAATGTACCTGCTTGTAAGACTAATAGCGCGGGACTGAGACGGCTATGTTGACGTCGCTTACACTCCACGCGCTCTCCCTGATGGGTAACGCAAAACGGTATAGGGAGTATTATATCAATATGCTCTAATTTTAGTCTTCAGCACTCAGGAAAGATATAGAGCGACATGAAAGAGTAACAAGCTAGGACTACAAAACTTATTCCATCGATTAAAAGGCTGAGCTATGCAGACCGATTGCATTGAGAGCTCTTAATCTCTTTCCATTTGAGGCACGCAGACTACGAGGTCAGCTCATTAAAGTTATTAAAATAGTCCTACTTAATGAGTTTGACAACGTGGAATATAGCAAAATGTTTAGCCTCAATACGAATAAAACATGCAACCATGGCTGGAAATTAGAACTGAAAAGGTTGAACACTAGTAGGCCTATATGTTGAAACTTTTTCACATATAAGATCTACATGTTCTACCTGGAACAAACTGCCCTTAGAAGCTGTAAACAGTTCTTCAGTAGAGCAGTTCAAGAAGAGAATAGATAGTATTTTTTCACACTCTGTTTGTAAATTTCATTAATCGATTTTAGGAGTATAGTTGGTTGTTGGAAGGAACATAATAAATGAGTGTAGTGCGCTATAGTATCTCTCCTTTCACTTCGAGTATCTCCTCGTAATGGACCGCAATATCTCTGAGATACTAACTGTTCCTTGTAACTCCCTGTAACCTAATTGGCTCCTTACGATGCTGCTTCCTACGGTACCTTATAATTATTAACACTGCATAATTTTCACACAGATTTTGTTTATATGTACAGTAGCCTATAGCCAATACCAAAACAAAATTGCATCTACGATATAATATATATTTTCATTGTCTAACTACCATGTTATTTGTGTTTTATTTTGTTGTTTCGAGATCTCATACTTTTCTATGTATATATTATCAATTTTAACCCATACAGTAACGGTGACATCCTTTTCAATATATCCTGGCAACTATTAGACGATTTTATTCAGCTTAAGAAGGACGTCTAGGCCTACCAATAGAAAAAAGCAACAGACTAGCTCAATTAATCTTTTTAGCTTTCATATACAGTATATCCTTCCTAAGCTGAATAAACTAGTCTTAATGTAGCTGAAAAAATCATATAAAAAGACATCGCCAATACAGACAGGGTTAACTTTATATGTGGTTCAATGGTAGCATGTTCAACTTACAATCGAAAGGTCCCAGGTTCGAATCCCGAGCACGAGGAGGCGGATGGGCAGTCTCTGTACACCCCTCTGTTAACCTTTTCAAGATACTATTACGCAATTTGTTTATGTTTCTGTCTATTTTTAGACGATTTTATTCAGATAGGAAGGGTATATGAAAGTCAGAAGGTTAATTGAGATCGATCGTTTATATAGTGTCTCAATTTGTTAATGAGAAATGGTGTAGATACTCCTAAAGTCGCGTTTTCTACAATGTAGTTGTAAGAGAAAACGATAGTAGCCAGATATATTTATGGCATACTATAATATAGGTCTAAGGGTTGTGCAAATGTGTGAATTATTATATACAGTATATATGTAATATAATGGGATGTTAGGGGGGGGGGGGTGCTAGGGATGTCATATGGGTGTTTATGCCCTCATATGAAATTCTCTATTGTTGAAAGAAGTATTTTAGACAAAAATACAAAAACAAATTTGGGCGGCTGGGTGGGTCAAATTTGGTTGGGTAGGGGGGAGGGGGGGGGGGGGGTAGGATGCGATATGTGTGTTTTTGCCCTCCTATGATATTCTCCTATGTTAAAAGAAGCATTTTAGACAAAACAAAAACAATCGTGAGATTTTGGCTTCGGGTTCAAATAAATGGTCAGCCTCCCCTTAACTCTTTTTAATACCACAAATCCTTCCCAAGCTGCATAATATCGTATAAATGTAGCTAGAATAAAATGCTACACATGTCGCTGGTACTCAAAAAGTTAATGAACAGTTCTGACACTTGGTGTAACAGTTTGGTGGGACTCTAATGCAGAGGAGAATATATTGCAGTGGTCATGTTAATTCGATGGCGATTTTATTGTAGTGGTGACTTTAATGTTGTTTAACATTAGATGATTAATTACTTGATAACATACTGTATATACAGATATGCATTTATCTATTTATCTATGTACATGTCTTTATATATCTTTATATATATATATATATATATATATATATATATATATATATATATATATATATATATATATATCATCATCGTCAGCCATTTTTTTCTTTTCTTTTTTTGACCAGTGACTGCAGGCCTATGCCAATGGTAGAAGGGAGTTGTTGGAGTCAAGTGACATACAGGGGAGTTGTTATTGTGGTCACCAAACTCCACCCACTTCCTTAACCCTCTCCGACATATGACGAAATTTTGAGCCTATTAGGGATACTTTAAAGCCTTTATTACCATCAGGGGTATTTACAAACCTTTAGTTTAGTTACTTCAACCTCTGCAGTTGTCTTTGAGTTAAATATACCGTCCCGTACACACGTACGTGATAAATTAAAAGAAATGCTGCCAGTCGGTTTTGCTGCCTGGGGCTCTATCTACGGTACTGTATGTCACACTGGGGATACAGGAAGCTCCGCCCCTTTCCCCAGCAGCCAACCAGAGCCCTGTGACATCACCGAGGACTGTGACGTCACGGTATCTCTCGACTAATGAGAGGCAGATTTTCCCCCCAGGGCCCAGTCTTCCCCTTCACCCACGCAGGATTATAGTGCTTTTGTGTCTCCGTGCATTCGCCATCGGTCTTCATACGCATTATTATGCCATTTATTATTATTATCATCATTATTATTATTTACGTGTATTTAGTAGGGAACATTTGATAACTTCGACTACTGATACTACTACTACTTCTAATACTTCTAATACTGCTATCCTGTTGTACCTAACTACTCTACTATACAAATTAATGGGTATTTGGCAAGGTTTAGTGGGTGGATAATGCGCGTGGGAGGGATGGGGGCGGGGTGGGAGGGAGCGGTATGTAGGCCTACTGAGCGGGATGGCCGTGCGGTGCCAAAGGGGTTAAGAGTCGGAGAAAAAAAAATCAATTAAAAAAAAAAAAAAAAATTTTTGCCCTTGGGCCATGCAAAATATCAGTCCTCTACCTCCCCTCCTTCCCTCCTTCAGTTATCACCTATTTTCCCTGTTATTCCCTTATTCTGAGGTATATTTTCGTGCTAACATTAGCGAGTTGCAAGCAGGTCATTGTCATCATTGTTAGCAAGCGAGTGCAAGAGAGAGAGAGAGAGAGTATCGATCGACAGTGTCTCAGTGGCCTTGGGGGAAATTGGCGGGAAAGGAGGTTGCCTCACCCATACATTATGTAACTCGCGGCCTGTATCGCCGATTTTGACCATCCAAACGCTGTTTTCACTCGTTTTATTGTTGTAACAGGTTAATACCTTTATAATCAACCTATAATAGGTGCATATGGATAAGTATTAATACTATTTATGGTAAAATGAATATTTTAGTGATGGAAACAGCTCAAATACATGCGCACAGGCAGAGGTGTCTAACTACCCCCATGCGCACTTAAGAGGTTAACACCTTATTAGCGGCCTAGGCGGTTTATTTATATGTACCGCCCAGCGGGGTGTTTTTAGCCAAAATAGGGCTGTTTACGTGGTAATTTTCATGCCTAAATAAGACCCAGAACGTAAAACAAGTATCTATCCCTGAAAGGGCATAAACAGAGCTTTCAAATGACACCATAACGATCCTTTTATGATGGCTAGTTTTCTTGCAACAACCGTGCAACGCGAGTGCAAATAGCATGTAATTAGGCACTTTCCCCATACAATTCCGTATATAGCGAGTGAGAGAGGGAGGGAGGAGGTGGGATTCGTGTCAGTAGGTTCGCCGCGGTGGTCTGGAGCAGTCATACGCTCGCTACTCTCCTGCCACCACTTGTCTCTCTCTCTCAGCAACATTACGTGCTGAAATTGCCACACGACCTATGTCGAGCGCCGCCACATAGTCCAGCTTTATTTAACTCGACTTATGTTGTGCGCCGACAGTTAAGGGTTAAGAGTGGCCGGAGTCTGCTGCCATAAGGGGAGTCATTAAGAGTGTCAACAAAATCCGCCCACTTCCTTAAGAGTGGGCGAAGTCTGGTGCCAGAATGGGAGGAGTCATTATCAGTGTCAACAAACTCCGCCCAATTCCTTAAGAGTGGGCGGAGTCTGGTGCCAGAATAGGAGAAGTCATTATCAGTGTGAACAAACTCTGCCCACTTCCTTAAGAATGGGAGGAGTCATTATCAGTGTCAACTAACTCCGCCCATTTCCTCTAGAGTGGGTGGAGTGTGGTGGTGGTGGTGCAGGTATTGAGGGATAAGCTTTTACAACTGCACCTCATAATTATCTCTCTGGTGACATAAGGGGAGTCATTATCAGTCTCCAAACTCCGCCCACACCCTCCCACGCATGGGATAGGTCTACAGTGACACTCCCCACCACCTTCATAATCCATAGTAACCCTTTCAGTACAGTCGCGCTAATAGGTGATGTCTCGGCACCAAATATGTTTTGATCAACAATTTGTATCGGCAATATATATATATATTTTTTTTTAATTTTGATTTTTTTTAGGCCCACTTATTTTAACTTATTTTAAACTTATTTTAAAGTTTAAAAACTACATAGACGAGTTATCTATGTATGGGTTTTTTCAATTTTTTACCAAAAGTACACTTTAACACGCTGAATCGAATGGCGAAAACAAAATTGAAATCGGACTATTAGTTTAGGATTTCGTATATGACTTGGCCCCAAATGACGCCCCAAATTACCGTTATTTGGACTTTTAATGAGTGTGCTTGGGGGTGGGGGTTGGGGGGGGGGTGTAAAGTTTGTCCCGTAATTACAACAACAACAACACTCCCGACTATGATTTCCTGTTTACTGTTACGTTTGCACACGGGGTAAAAAAAAACGTGTGAGAGAGAGAGAGTCAGAGTGAGAGGGAGAGAGAGAGAGACAGAAAGAGAGACAGACAGAGACTTGTGTGTGTTTGTGTCAGCTTATGGAAAGGAGATGGGAAGAACATTAAATGTATAACAAGTGGAGGAAGACAGAGGAGAGAGAGAGAGAGAGGTTGGGCTAAGATTGGATAGGCTATGTTGTGCTAGGGTAAGTTAGCATAACACAAGACACTATAAGGTTAGATTATGATAGGCTTGGCTAGAGAAGAATAGAATAGGGTAGATTAAGGATAGGTTGGGTTATATGGTAGATTAAGGATAGGTTGGGTTATAGGGTAGATTAAGGATAGGTTGGGTTATATGGTAGATTAAGGATAGGTTGGGTTATATGGTAGATTAAGGATAGGTTGGGTTATATGGTAGATTAAGGATAGGTTGGGTTATATGGTAGATTAAGGATAGGTTGGGTTATATGGTAGATTAAGGATAGGTTGGGTTATATGGTAGATTAAGGATAGGTTGGGTTATAGGGTAGATTAAGGATAGGTTGGGTTATAGGGTAGATTAAGGATAGGTTGGGTTATAGGGTAGATTAAGGATAGGTTGGGTTATAGGGTAGATTAAGGATAGGTTGGGTTATATGGTAGATTAAGGATAGGTTGGGTTATATGGTAGATTAAGGATAGGTTGGGTTATATGGTAGATTAAGGATAGGTTGGGTTATAGGGTAGATTAAGGATAGGTTGGGTTTATGGGTTATATGGTAGATTAAGGATAGGTTGGGTTATATGGTAGATTAAGGATAGGTTGGGTTATATGGTAGATTAAGGATAGGTTGGGTTATAGCGAAACAAACGCCTACGAAAAACCTTGTGAGCGAAAGTAACATGCCTTCACCCGTCGTGCAGGCAAGCGAATACCATGATTGTAAATGATAGAAAATAATTATACTATATTGTTGTATAATAAGGATGTCACGCATCATTAATTCCAGTTTCAACTGCAAGATTGTCTGGGTAATTATTTCCGTGTAACTGATTAAGCTAACATTATGCGGGTGTAATTAAGGGGGTCGCCTGCTTTTGTTCTCTGCTTTTCTCTCTTTCTCTGGCTTGTATCCAGTTGGCCCCTTTCAGTCTACTGTTTTAAGAAGTTTATTCCCAACTAGGTGTCAATTTCTTCCTGGCGAGCGGTAGCGAGCCAGCATTGTATGAAGAAATCCGGCTTCGCCGGAGAAATTTTTCTATTGAAAAATTTACAAATTTAGCCTGCTGTCAAAAACATATTAAACAAAATATGCTGGCTCGCTCCCGCTCGTCAGGAATAAAATCGACAGCTGGATGGGGATAAACGTCTTAAAACAGTAGGTTGAATGTGTCCCAATAGATACAACTCAGAGAGAGGGGAAAAAAAGCAGGTAACCCCCCTTAAGCTTTTTAAGCCTTTCTGTACCGGCGACGTCTTTTAAGCTTACTCTGGCTACTATTACATTGTTTTAAGCTTACTCTGGCTACTATTACATTGTTTTAAGCTTACTCTGGCTACTATTACATTGATTTATAATCACACTGTCTACTATTACATTGTTTTAAGCTTACTCTGGCTACTATTACATTGTTTTAAGCTTACTCTGGCTACTATTACATTGTTTTAAGCTTACTCTGGCTACTATTACATTGTTTTAAGCTTACTCTGGCTACTATTACATTGTTTTAAGCTTACTCTGGCTACTATTACATTGTTTTAAGCTTACTCTGGCTACTATTACATTGTTTTAAGCTTACTTTGGCTACTATTACATTGTTTTTATTCAGTTTAAAAAGGGCCTCCAGCAATTAACAGGCTTCGAACTATCTCACTTAATAGGCTTCGAACTATCTCACTTAATAGGCTTCGAACTATCTCACTTAATAGGCTTCGAACTATCTCACTTAATAGGCTTCGAACTATCTCACTTAATAGGCTTCGAACTATCTCACTTAATAATTTTTACTACCACAGATCCTTCTTAGTTAAACTGCACAAAAGCGTATAAATACTGTATAGCTAGACTAAAATTAAAAAGACGTCGCCGGTACAGAAGGGGTTAACGCTTTCACCCCTTCTGTACCGGCGACGTCTTTTTTCATTATATTCTGTCACTGCCAGACGATAATATTCAGCTGAGGAAGGACGTCTACCCATTAAAGGGCTACAGACTATAGCAATTACGGGGAGATTTCCACTTGAGGGATTTTTTTCTTGGCCCCTTTCTGCCTCATGTTTAGCCCCATTGTTTTTGGTATTATAAAACTTTCGCCCCATTAGTTTAGCGATTTTAAGAACTTTTACCCCATATTAAGACCTTTCGTGCAATTCAGATGTCAATTTTATCCTGGCGAGCGATAGCGAGCCTGTAATTTAAGAGGAACCGGCCTTCGGCCGGGAAATTTTTCTACCGAAAAATGTACAAATTTATCTTGAAAGGGACTCAAGGGGGTGTAATTTTAAGCTTGATGGAGGTCTAGGGAACAAACTAAATACCTCCCCTTAAACCTTTTAGCTACCATATACGCATCCTAAGCTTCATAAAATCGCCTAAATGGAGCTGAAATAGAATGCAAAAGATGTCAGCGGTACAGTAGGGGTTAACGATTCAACAACAGATATCAGCGGTACAGTAGGGGTTAACGATTCAACAACAGATGTCAGCGGTACAGTAGGGGTTAATGATTCAACAACAGATGTCACTGGTACAGTAGGGGTTAACGATTCAACAACAGATATCAGCGGTACAGTAGGGGTTAACGATTCAACAACAGATGTCAGCGGTACAGTAGGGGTTAACGATTCAACAACAGATGTCAGCGGTACAGTAGGGGTTAACGATTCAACAACAGATGTCAGCGGTACAGTAGGGGTTAACGATTCAACAACAGATGTCAGCGGTACAGTAGGGGTTAACGATTCAACAAAAGATGTCAGCGGTACAGTAGGGGTTAATGATTCAACAACAGATGTCACTGGTACAGTAGGGGTTAACGATTCAACAACAGATGTCACCGGTACAGTAGGGGTTAACGATTCAACAACAGATGTCACCGGTACAGTAGGGGTTAACGATTCAACAACAGATGTCACCGGTACAGTAGGGGTTAATGATTCAACAACAGATGTCACTGGTACAGTAGGGGTTAATGATTCAACAACAGATGTCACTGGTACAGTAGGGGTTAACGATTCAACAACAGATGTCACTGGTACAGTAGGGGTTAATGATTCAACAACAGATGTCACTGGTACAGTAGGGGTTAACGATTCAACAACAGATGTCACCGGTACAGTAGGGGTTAACGATTCAACAACAGATGTCACCGGTACAGTAGGGGTTAATGATTCAACAACAGATGTCACTGGTACAGTAGGGGTTAACGATTCAACAACAGATGTCACTGGTACAGTAGGGGTTAACGATTCAACAACAGATGTCACTGGTACAGTAGGGGTTAATGATTCAACAACAGATGTCACTGGTACAGTAGGGGTTAATGATTCAACAACAGATGTCACTGGTACAGTAGGGGTTAACGATTCAACAACAGATGTCACCGGTACAGTAGGGGTTAACGATTCAACAACAGATGTCACCGGTACAGTAGGGGTTAATGATTCAACAACAGATGTCACTGGTACAGTAGGGGTTAACGATTCAACAACAGATGTCACCGGTACAGTAGGGGTTAACGATTCAACAACAGATGTCAGCGGTACAGTAGGGGTTAACTATTCAACAACAGATGTCACCGGTACAGTAGGGGTTAACGATTCAACAACAGATGTCACCGGTACAGTAGGGGTTAACGATTCAACAACAGATGTCACCGGTACAGTAGGGGTTAACGATTCAACAACAGATGTCACCGGTACAGTAGGGGTTAATGATTCAACAACAGATGTCAGCGGTACATTAGGGGTTAACGATTCAACAAAGCAAACCTTTTCTATTTTCAGGCTATTGTGAGATGATTTTTATTCAGATTAGGAAGGGTAAATGGAAGTCAGAGGATAAATTGAGATCATTTTTACCCTTTTAATTCCCACACTTCCAGTTTATTCTGGCTGTCATTAGACGATGTTGTTCAGATTAGGAAGGGTGTATGGAAGTCAGAAGGTTGATTGGGTCAGTTTTTGCGCTTTTGACTCCCACAGATCTTTCCTAAGCTGTAAAATATCGTGTAGTGATAGCCAGAATAAACTGTCAAAACGCGTCACAATCCTCAAGGGGCTAACTGCTTTAAAATAAAATACCGTATATTTGTTGCCACCATTTCATTTTATTAAAGATTATGACTAATTTTGACAGTATATTCTGGCTATCATTAGACGATTTTATACGAAATAGGAATGATCTGTGGGAATTATAAAGGTGTGGACGATCTCAATTAACCCTCTGACTTCCTTATACCTGTCCTAAGCTGATTAAAATCGTCTAATAATAGCCAACAAACAGGAAAGAAATACGTAATAGGATCTTGAAAGGGTTAATTGATTAATAATGATTTTACCTCCTTTCCGTAAAAGGTATACAGATATGGATAATTTTTTTTATAGTATTTTCTTCGAATTCTGAGGTGCCATTCATATAATTAAATATTTATTAATTATTGTTAAAAGTCATATACCAAAAACTAAGTAAAGATTCGAATAATTGAATATTTACTAATATCGTTCTTAACACCAATAACACCCAACGAAATTATAATTATTAGAAGAGCTTTTCTTAAAATTAAGCGCTGCAGTAAAACAGATAAAAAAGATAATAGGTCGTATTATATAAACTTAGCATTGAGAGTTCTGTAGTGTATTATATAAGCTCTCTTTTCCACCAAGAGTATCTCCTTGGAGTGGGCCGCATAGTCTTTGAGATACTACCTACTCGTTGTAAGTTCATGTTGCTCTAATGTCCCACAGAGGGCGCGTTAAGGGGGTAGTGGCTGTTTTTGTGGGCTATTAATTCATTAATTCATTTATTTTTTTAGTTTCCTCGCTAGACCTCCATCAAGCTTAAAATAACACCTCCTTGAGCCCCCTTCAAGATCAATGTGTACACTTTTTCGGTAGAAAAATGTCGGGTCCTCTTTAAATTACAGGCTCGCTATCGCTCGTCAGGATGAAATCGACAACTAAATGGCACGAAAGGTCTTAAATTTGACAACAAAATGGGGTGAAAGGAGTTAAAATTGCCAAACAAGTGGGCCAAACGTCTTATGATCTCAAAACAAATGGGGCTAAACATAAGGAAGAAGGGGGACCAGAAAAACGCCTCATCTCCCCTTACGTATATACCTTTATAGGGCAGATTGTAGGTACCTATCGAGCGGGGCAGTACCCAGGGGAGGCCACATAGGCATATAAGGAGTTGCTGGAACTCCTGTTTCATTTGCCTGGCTTACCCCACTGTTTCTATTTGTGTCTCACCTACACAGAGAGTAATCCAGCTGGGTCTCACAAACACCTCCTATTAATTTCACTACACTTAACAAGCACACCAGACATCTTTCCAAAACAACTTAATTACCTATAATGTACAGTCGCGCTAATAAGTGATGTCTCGGCACCAAGTATGTTTCGATCAATAATTTGTATCAGCAATATTTAAGCTTCATTTCTTCACATCGAGTGAAATATACAAACATGTTCATACACTTACCCGCCCTATTCCACATCTGACAGACATTAATACAGCACAGAGCAAGCCAAACGTAATGACAGCTGAGACATGACTTATTAGCGCGACTGTACCTTGATTTTGGCTCTCTGTCACTCTTTCAAACTTTAGGGGAGACACTTGTTACAGGTAGCTTTGGCCTTTTGTCTCCTTCATAGACAGAAAACTAATATATTTATCTTGTTTACAGTCTATGGTAATACTGAAGGGTAATATAACAGGATTTATATATATTAGGGGAGGTTTTTAGTTTGGTCTCTGGATATCCATCAAGCTTAAGATTACACCCCCTTGAGCCCCTTTCAAGATAAATTTGTACATTTTTCGGTAGAACAATTTCCCGGCTGAAAGCCGGTTCCTCTTAAATTACAGGCTCGCTATCGCTCGCCAGGATAAAATCGACACCTAAATGGAACGAAAGGTCTTAAAATTGACAGAAATGGGTCGAAGGTTCTTAAAATCGTCAAAATAATGGGGCGAACGTCTTAAAATTAGAAAATCAATGGGGCTAAACATGAGGGAGAAAGGAGTCAAGAAAAAAAATCTCTCCAGTGGAAATCTCCCCTTAAGATATGTCCTTAACCCCTTCTGTACCGGCGACGTCTTTGTAGTTTCATTCTAGCTATATTTAGACGATTTTGTGCAGCTTTGGAAAGACATGTGGTAGCTACGATGATCAATTGAAATAGTCTGTAGCTCTTTAATGGGTAGACGTCCTTCCTCAGCTGAATAAGGGTGCTATATAAAGGGATAATAAGGGTACTATATATAGGGATAATAAGGGTACTATATAAAGGGATAATAAGGGTACTATATAAAGGGATAATAAGGGTACTATATAAAGGGATAATAAGGGTACTATATAAAGGGATAATAAGGGTACTATATAAAGGGATAATAAGGGTACTATATAAAGGGATAATAAGGGTACTATATAGGGATAATAAGGGTACTATATAAAGGAATAATAAGGGTACTATATAAAGGGATAATAAGGGTACTATATAAAGGGATAATAAGGGTACTATATAAAGGGATAATAAGGGTACTATATAAAGGGATAATAAGGGTACTATATAGAGGGATAATAAGGGTACTATATAAAGGGATAATAAGGGTACTATATAAAGGGATAATAAGGGTACTATATAAAGGGATAATAAGGGTACTATATAAAGGGATAATAAGGGTACTATATAAAGGGATAATAAGGGTACTATATAGGGATAATAAGGGTACTATATAAAGGGATAATAAGGGTACTATATAAAGGGATAATAAGGGTACTATATAAAGGGATAATAAGGGTACTATATAAAGGGTTAATAAGGGTACTATATAAAGGGATAATAAGGGTACTATATATAGGGATAATAAGGGTACTATATAAAGGGATAATAAGGGTACTATATAGGGATAATAAGGGTACTATATAAAGGGATAATAAGGGTACTATATAAAGGGATAACAAGGGTACTATATAAAGGGATAATAAGGGTACTATATAAAGGGATAATAAGGGTACTATATAAAGGGATAATAAGGGTACTATATAAAGGGATAATAAGGGTACTATATAAAGGGATAATAAGGGTACTATATAAAGGGATAATAAGGGTACTATATAAAGGGATAATAAGGGTACTATATAGGGATAATAAGGGTACTATATAAAGGGATAATAAGGGTACTATATAAAGGGATAATAAGGGTACTATATAAAGGGATAATAAGGGTACTATATAAAGGGATAATAAGGGTACTATATAAAGGGATAATAAGGGTACTATATAAAGGGATAATAAGGGTACTATATATAGGGATAATAAGGGTACTATATAAAGGGATAATAAGGGTACTATATAAAGGGATAAGGGTACTATATAAAGGGATAATAAGGGTACTATATAAAGGGATAATAAGGGTACTATATAAAGGGATAATAAGGGTACTATATAAAGGGATAATAAGGGTACTATATATAGGGATAATAAGGGTACTATATAAAGGGATAATAAGGGTACTATATAAAGGGATAATAAGGGTACTATATAAAGGGATAATAAGGGTACTATATATAGGGATAATAAGGGTTCTATATAAAGGGATAATAAGGGTACTATATAAAGGGATAATAAGGGTACTATATAAAGGGATAATAAGGGTACTATATATAGGGATAATAAGGATACTATATAAAGGGATAATAAGGGTACTATATAAAGGGATAATAAGGGTACTATATAAAGGGATAATAAGGGTACTATGTAAAGGGATAATAAGGGTACTATATAAAGGGATAATAAGGGTACTATATAAAGGGATAATAAGGGTATTATATATAGGGATAATAAGGGTACTATATAAAGGGATAATAAGGGTACTATATAAAGGGATAATAAGGGTACTATATAAAGGGATAATATGGGTACTATATATAGGGATAATAAGGGTACTATATAAAGGGATAATAATGGTACTATATAAAGGGATAATAAGGGTACTATATAAAGGGATAATAAGAGTACTATATAAAGGGATAATAAGGGTACTATATAAAGGGATAATAAGGGTACTATATATAGGGATAATAAGGGTACTATATATAGGGATAATAAGGGTACTATATAAAGGGATTATAAGGGTACTATACAAAGGGATAATAAGGGTACTATATAAAGGGATAATAAGGGTACTATATAAAGGGATAATAAGGGTACTATATAAAGGGTACTATATAATAAGGGTACTATATAAAGGGATATAGACAGATTGAGATATCTGTACTGCCTCCATGGACCTTGACCCACTGACCTTAACCCCTTCTGTACCGGGGCCGTCCTTTATAGAGAGTAGTGGTTATTTTTCGGTATTTATTTACTTATTCCTCCATCAAACTAAATAAAAACACCCCCTAGACCCCCTTTCAAGATAAAAACACCCCCCTAGAACCCCTTTCAATAAAAACACCCCCTAGAACCCCTTTCAAGATAAATTTGTACGTCCCGGCCGAAGGCCGATTCTTCCTAAAATTAGAGGCTCGCTATAGCTCGCCAGCAAGAAATTGACATCTAAATGGCACAACAAATCTTAATATGGACAGAGGTGGGGAAAAAAGCCTTAAAATAGCCAAAGTAATGGGTCGAACATCTTAAAATTTGAAAAATAAAGGGGCTAAACCTGAGGGAGAAGGAAACACATATACATTTCCCCTTAACCATTTTCTGGCAACTATTAGACGATTCCATTCAGTTTAAAAGGGGCCTCCAGCAATGAACAGGCTTCCAACTATCTCACTTAACCTTTGTTTAGTAGAACAGATCCTTCTTAAACAGCACAAATATGTCACGTTTTAACAGTATATTCTGCCTATTATTGGGCGACTTTATCCAGATTAGGAAGGGTATAATTATGGAAGTCAAGAGGGTTAATTGAGATAGTATTTACCCCTTTGATGCCCACAGATCCTTCGAAAGCTGTATAAAATCGTCTATTGATAACCAGAATAAACTGCCAGAACGCGTCATAATCCTCAAGGGGTAACTATTAATATTAACCCCTTCACTACCGGGGATATCTTATTCATTATATTCTGCCAATTATAAGACGATTTCATTCAGCTTGAGAAGGACGTGGCCCAATTAAAAGGCTACATATACTATTTCAATTAACCCTTTTAGCTGCTTTATATCCTTCCTAAGCTTCATAAAATCGTCTAAATGCAGTAGAAATAAAAAGGAAAGTACGTCACCGGTACAGAAGGGGTTAATAATCTGTTATTTCTCGACACATTCAATGCTCACAAAAGAGCAAGTATAAATGGGTATCATTGAGACAGTGGGGCTAAGCATGAGGGAGAAGGGGGACCAGAAAAACGGCCCATCTCCTCTTAAAGGGACCCAACCTGGCTTTTTTTTTTTTTTTTTCTCTCCCCCTCTTTGGCTTGTATCCATTCGGCCCCATTCAGCCTACTGTTTTAAGACGTTTATCCCCATCCAGGTATCAATATTTTCCTGGCGAGCGGTAGCGAGCCAGCATATATATATTTTTGTTTTGACAGCAAGCTAAATTTGTACATTTTTCTATAGAAAAATTTATCACACATCACAGAAAGCCACACATCATACACATGTCTCAGATGTGATGATAATGGCGAGACGTCTGTCTGTCCGACAACTCCTAGACCGTTCGATGAATTTTCACCAAACTTCACACGAACATTCGGTGCGTGAATGCGACGGGATTCGAACCTGGGTTATCACACACACATTTTTAGACACCTTAACCATTACACCACCAAGACGGTTTATTTTAGAATTTTACTGTACATGAATGAAGTGTAAGTTTTAAGAGTAAAATTATACAAAAAATCATGCAAAAAGTAACGGGACTCCTGTGGGTGGTGAGCGGAATATGCATATTGGGGGGGGCGGCGGTATGTTTATTGGGGGGGACTGCACAGGTCCCCAAGCCTCGAGCCCAATCCGCGTGGTACCTTGCGGGGGCAGCAGAGGTCCCCAAGCCTCGAGCCCCGGTCGCTTGGTACCTTGCGTGGGCAGCAGAGGTCCCCAAGCCTCGAGCCCCGGTCGCTTGGTACCTTGCGTGGGCAGCAGAGGTCCCCAAGCCTCGAGCCCCGGTCGCTTGGTACCTTGCGTGGGCAGCAGAGGTCCCCAAGCCTCGAGCCCCGGTCGCTTGGTACCTTGCGTGGGCAGCAGAGGTCCCCAAGCCTCGAGCCCCGGTCGCTTGGTACCTTGCGGGGGCAGCAGAGGTCCCCAAGCCTCGAGCCCCGGCCGCCTGGTATCTGGTGGGGGCTAAAAAGCTCCTCAAGGCCATCACTCCTACTTGCGTCTCTCCCAGTAACACCATCGAGCCCTAAACCTCCCAGTTTCTTCCCCGGGTCTTTGGTCTCGGGTTCTGGATGATGGTATTGGGGTTCTTCCTGGGGTTGCTGATGCCAAAACTCCATAGCCTCACCCGCAGGAGTCTCCCCATACTCCACTGCTATATTATTAATTTTTGGTCCTCCTCTTCCTGGACATCCGAATACTCCACCTCGGAGTCCTCCACCACCACGTCCCCCTCCTCCGATGACACATCCGACTCGTCCACAACCTCCGATGACACATCTGATACATCCGATACATCCGACTCTTCCACAACCTCTGATGATACATCCGACTCGTCCACAACCTCTGATGGCACATCCGACTCATCCACAACCTCCGATGACACATCCGACTCGTCCACAACCTCCGATGATACATCTGAATCGTCCACAACCTCCGATGACACATCCGACTCGTCCACAACCTCCGATGACACATCCGACTCGTCCACAACCTCGGATGACACATCCGACTCGTCCACAACCTCCGATGACACATCCGACTCGTCCACAACCTCTGATGATACATCCGACTCATCCACAACCTCCGATGACTCGTCCACAACCTCCGATGACACATCCGACTCGTCCACAACCTCCGATGACACATCCGAAGATGGTAAGTCCCCAAAGAATTTAGGGTGGTGTTTTGATTGCCCGTGCATGTGAGGTAATAGATATGTAGAGCTCTGTCAGTCCAAGGAGTGAGTCTGTCTTGTCACTCCAATGATTCTGTCCTTCACTCCATTGATTCTGTCTTGTCTGTCTGTTTCGTGTAAGTACTTATTTATTAATTTATATATTTGTTTTAGTTTCCTCGCTAGACCTCCATCAAGCTTAAACACCCCCTAGACCCCCTTTGAAGATAAATTTGTAAATTTTTGGATTGTTTTTCTGGTCCCCCCCCCCCCCCCCTATTCCTCATGTTTAGTCCTATTAGTTTTCGGATTTTATGATGTCCGGCCTATTAGTTCGGCGCTTTTAAGACGTTTCGCCACATTTCTGTGTCAATTATCAAGACTTTGTCTCATTTAGGTGTCATTTTTTTCCTGGCAAGCGATAGCGAGCCTGTAATTTAAGAGGAACCGGCAGGAACCGGCCTTGGGCCGGGACAATTTTCTATCGAAAAATGTACAAAATTATCTTAAAGGAGGGTCTTGGGGTGTGTTTTTTTTTTTCATGAAGGTGTAAGTATAGTGGTACATGCAAACCGAAATGTCTGTCTGTCTGTCTGTCTGTCTGTCCGAGAACTCCTATATAGACCGTTTGACGGATTTTCACCAAACTTCACACTAACCTTCGGTGCGTGAATGCGACGGTAATTAAAAAAAATAATAATAATTTGTGCAATAGTTATGATCTTAGGTCCAAAAACATGTCCCCCCCCCCCTCTCCCCTTCAGGACCCCCACCCCCCTCCCTGTACCGATTCCCTGTGTGTGTGTGTGCCCCGTAGGGGCACTCACATCACAGAATGCCACACATCATACACACGTCTCAGATGTGATGATAATGGTGAGATGTTTGTCTGTCTGTCTGTCCGTCTGTCTGTCTGTCCGATAACTCCTCCTAGACCGTTCCACGGATTTTCACCAAACTTCACGCGAACATTCGGTGCGTGAATGCGACGGTAATAAAAAAAATAATAATAATAATGTGTGCAATAGTTATGATTTTAAGTCTAAAATATGGTTTTACCCCCCCCCCCCCCTCTCAGGACCCCCCACCCTGTACCTATTCCAAGCAATGATGATGGCGTTCTGTGTGTGTGTGCCCCGTTAGGGACAGCAGTGATGATGATGGTGGTGATGATGATGATTACAGTACTAGATATGATGGTGACAGTACTAGTAGTAGTGATGATGGTCATAATAGTAGTGATGATGGTCATAATAGTAGTGATGATGGTGACAAGCAATGATGATAGTTGTGATAATGACAGTAGTGATGATGGTGACAGTATTAGTGATGATGGTGAGTAGTAGTGATTATGGTGAAAGTTGTAGTGATGATGACAGTAGTAGTGATGATGAGAGTAGTGATGATGGTAAGAGTAGTAGTGATGACTGTAATAGTAGTAGTGATGATGATAGTAATGGTGATAGTGACTAGTAGTGATGATGGTGACTCATCGCAGAGTTGGGTATGCCGTTTCGACTTTGGGCAAAACGGCACATCCACTTTATTACTACTATCATCACCACCATCTTACAATCATCATTACTACTGTTAACATCATCACTACTACTATAACCATCATCATTACTACTGTTGGGTAAAACGGCACATCTACTCAGATCAGATCAGATCAGATGAAGTATTGAGGGATAAGCCTTTACAACGGCACCTCGTATTTACATTCTATTTTTCCTATTTTTCTGAAGCGTGTAGAGAGGGGAGAAGGGGTGTTGGAGAGAGAGAAATCCACACATCATACACATGTCTCAGATGTGATGATAATGGTGAGACGTCTGTCTGTCTTTCCTAGTCTTGTAGTGGTAGTAATGGTGACAGTACTAGTAGTAGTGATGATGGTCATAATAGTAGTGATGATGGTGACAAGTAAATAAGTAATGATGATGGTTGTAGTGATAATGATGACAGTAGTGTTGATGGTAGTGACGATGGTGACAGTAGTAGTGATGATGGTGAGTAGTATTGATTATGGTGAAAGTTGTAGTGATTATACAGTAGTAGTAATGATGAGAGTAGTAGTAATTATGGTAAGAGTAGTAGTGATGATTATAATAGAAGTAGTGCTGTAATACTACTGCTGATGATATTAATGATGATAGTGACTAGTAGTGATGATGGTGACAAATCGCAGAGTTGGGTATGCCGTTTTGCTTTTGGGCAAAACGGCACGTCTACTTTATCAACTCTGCGTAAGCAGAGTTTGGTATTGCCCCCCTGTATAGTGGGTACCACACAAAAAAAAAATCTGTCGTCGTCGTCGTCCGTCTGTCTCGCAAATCCTCCTAGACCGTTGGACAGATTTTCACCAAATTTCACACAAACATTTGTTGCGTGAATGCAAATATCAGTCAAAAAAGATTTTTTGAATTTATGCAATAGTTATGATTTTAGGTCCAAAATATGGTTCTCCCCCCCCCCCCCCAACCCTCCCGGACCCCCCCCCCCCCCCCCCCAGCAATGATGGTGTGAGCATTCGGTCTGGGAGCGAAAACATCTCGCTACGTATTTGCTAGGTTAAGTTACGGTAGTTTAGTTGGCATTAGAAGTGATGGTAGTAATATTTGGATTTATGGTGATAGTAGTGATAATGGTGATAATTGTAGTGATGATGGTTGTAGTTGTATTGATGATGATGACAGTAGTGATGATGATGACAGTAGTAGATATGATGGTGACAGTAGTAGTAATGATGGTCATAATAGTAGTGATGATGGTGACAAGTAATGATAGTTGTAGTGATAATAATGACAGTAGTGATGATGGTAGTGACGATGGTGTGAGTATTAGTGATGATGGTGAGTAGTAGTGAGGATAGTGAAATTTGTAGTGATGACGATAGTTGTGGTGATGAAGTTCATAGTAATGGTGATGATGGCAGTAGTAGTGATGATAATAATGATCAACCTTATCAATCTAGCCGAGTGACTAGTATAAGGCGTAACTGGTCTACATTATTTTCATCAACCTTATCAATCTTATCGAGCAGTGTGGTACTATCGGAGGCAGAACCACCACGCAAATTGCCTTCTGCATAGCTCGACTGATACCTAGAGAGAGAGAGAGATACACTGGCCACACAGACCTTACGATCCAAACGAGGTGGTCAGGACTTAATTCTAGTAAAGATGTCATATCCGATAAAAAAGGAGAGATAGAGAGATTTACATAGATACACTGGCCACACAGACTTTACGATCCAAACGAGGTGGTCAGGACTTAATTCTAATAGAGATGGCATATCCGATAAAAAAGAAGAGAGATAGATAGAGAGAGAGAGAGGCCCTTTGACGATCATGACGCGTATCTGCTTATCATTAGAAGATATTTATACAGTTTAGAAAGGAGCTGTGGGAATTATAAGGGTAAAGACTCTCTAATTTAACCCTCTGAACCGATTGCCTTCCTTTGGCATAGTTCTACTGATAAAACCTAGAGAGAAACCCTTTTACGATCATGACGCGCATTGACAGTTTATTCTGACTATCATTAAACGATTTTTACACAGATTAGAAAGGAGCTGTGGGAAATATACGGGTAAAGATGATCTCATTTAACCCTCCGACTTTCACATACCCTTCCTAGACCCCCCTTCAAGATAAATTTGTACATTTTTTGGTAGAGAAATTTCCCGGCCGAAGGCCGCTTACTCTTAAAATTACAGGCTCGCTATCGCTCGCCAGGAAATAATCGACACCTAAATGGCACGAAAGGTCTTAAAATGGACAACAAAATGGGGAGAAAGGTGTTAAAATCGCCAAACCAATGGGCCGAACGTCTTATAATCTCAAAACTGGTGAGGCTAAACATTAGGGAGAAGGGGGTCCAGAAAAACGGTCTGCCTCCCCTTCATCGGATCTTCTAAGCGCTAGAGTCCTTTTATGATGCAGGCTTAGTAGAGTGAATTTCGTTAGACGGTTATATATTAATATAAACACCATATAAGGAGCACTTTATTAACAAGGTTACACGGTTATATACAGTATATGACTATAAACACCATATAAGGAGCACTTTATTAACAAGGTTACACGGTTATAAATAAATGTATACACCATATGAGGAGGAGCACTTTATTGACAAGGTTACAAGGTTATAAATAAATGTATACACCATATGAGGAGGAGCACTTTATTGACAAGGTTAGATGCAAGTACTTTTGATGCAAGCATAGTTAACACTACTAAGCCCAGGCTTGCATCCCTGTGCTTATCCGAGGTTCATGACAGTAGTTTTATTAATTGTCCACTTATGCCTGGAAAGACCTTAAGTTTACCAAGTGTAGGGGATCCTTTATTGTCATGCGCCAGGTTCAGCGTGAATAGTGACCGAGAGCATTGTGCCAAGATGAGAGAAGGTAGAGAGAGAGCAGGACGAAACCCGGAATTGTTTGGGCCCGAACCTAGCTGGGAAGTGTGAAATCCAAGGCCCCTGTAGTCAAGAACCAAGACAAATGTGCCTGCACCAGTGCGCTCCCAAATCGATCTACCAGTGCCTCTCTCCTTCACAATCCTTTAAGTGTTTTTCTTATTCGTAATGGTAATGATGATTTTAGAGAGTCCAATAGTCAAAGTTCAGTCGCAGAGTATTGTTCCTCAGTCACGAATAGATGACTATTATTCTAATCATATATTTATGAAGTTATCTTTCATAGTTATTACTCTTTGAGTTTTTACAGTTTGATTACTTATTCAAGTTACTTTAACTTATTGTTCGTTTTGAAATCAAATATTGTCCTATTGTCCATACTTTCAGTGCTACGCTTATAACATCGCAGTAAATATTATTTACTTAAATTCGAGCCATATTTGAGAGCTTTACATATTTATTCAGGACTTTACTTATTGTGATTTGAGACTTATCCGCTCTGTGTTATTATTATTCATATGTTCAATTGTAACATTATTATTCTCTAAACATGAATATTATGTTTATCGTTCCAGAGACATATTGAGATTGTACCCTAGCTATTAAGGAATAAAACCTGTATATCCTTTACTTGTGTGTTTTGCGTCCATTGCTTATTACTAGAGTACGTGTTGATTAATAGAGCCAAGGCTCATCCTTACCCAGCGGAGAGGTATCTAAAGTTGATGATTAGCACTGATTCCTAAGGTGGAAATCGCAATCAGATTATCTCACGTTTTCTTATAAACGTGGCATAACAATATCAATATTTATTTATCTATATATATTTTCCACCTTGCGTTCTTTTCCCCTTGGACATCAACACGTTTATATACAACATTGCTTTCCTTATTTACGCATTCCGCCTTTCTTTCGTCAGGTCAGGTCAGGTGAAGGTATTGAGGGATAAGCCTTTACAACGGCACCTCTTAGCTATTTTCTTCTTTCCTATTTTCTGATGAGTGTAGAGAGGAGAAGGGGTGTTGGAGAGAGAGAGGAAGCTGTTGGAGTGGCTTTGTTATGTAGAGAGGAGAAGGGGTGTTGGAGAGAGAGGAAGCTATTGGAGTGGCTTTGTTATGTAGAGAGGAGAAGGGGTGTTGGAGAGAGAGGAAGCTGTTGGAGTGGCTTTGTTATGTAGAGAGGAGAAGGGGTGTTGGAGAGAGAGGAAGCTGTTGGAGTGGCTTTGTTATGTAGAGAGGAGAAGGGGTGTTGGAGAGAGAGGAAGCTATTGGAGTGGCTTTGTTATGTAGAGAGGAGAAGGGGTGTTGGAGAGAGAGGAAGCTGTTGGAGTGGCTTTGTTATGTAGAGAGGAGAAGGGGTGTTGGAGAGAGAGGAAGATGTTGGAGTGGCTTTGTTATGTAGAGAGGAGAAGGGGTGTTGGAGAGAGAGGAAGCTGTTGGAGTGGCTTTGTTATGTAGAGAGGAGAAGGGGTGTTGGAGAGAGAGGAAGCTGTTGGAGTGGCTTTGTTATGTAGAGAGGAGAAGGGGTGTTGGAGAGAGAGGAAGCTGTTGGAGTGGCTTTGTTATGTAGAGAGGAGAAGGGGTGTTGGAGAGAGAGGAAGCTGTTGGAGTGGCTTTGTTATGTAGAGAGGAGAAGGGGTGTTGGAGAGAGAGGAAGCTGTTGGAGTGGCTTTGTTATGTAGAGAGGAGAAGGGGTGTTGGAGAGAGAGGAAGCTGTTGGAGTGGCTTTGTTATGTAGAGAGGAGAAGGGGTGTTGGAGAGAGGAAGCTGTTGGAGTGGCTTTGTTATGTAGAGAGGAGAAGGGGTGTTGGAGAGAGAGGAAGCTGTTGGAGTGGCTTTATGTAGAGAGGAGAAGGGGTGTTGGAGAGAAAGGAAGCTGTTGGAGTGGCTTTGTTATGTAGAGAGGAGAAGGGGTGTTGGAGAGAGAGGAAGCTGTTGGAGTGGCTTTGTTATGTAGAGAGGAGAAGGGGTGTTGGAGAGAGAGGAAGCTGTTGGAGTGGCTTTGTTATGTAGAGGAGAAGGGGTGTTGGAGAGAGAGGAAGCTGTTGGAGTGGCTTTGTTATGTAGAGAGGAGAAGGGGTGTTGGAGAGAGAGGAAGCTGTTGGAGTGGCTTTGTTATGTAGAGAGGAGAAGGGGTGTTGGAGAGAGAGGAAGCTGTTGGAGTGGCTTTGTTATGTAGAGAGGAGAAGGGGTGTTGGAGAGAGAGGAAGCTGTTGGAGTGGCTTTGTTATGTAGAGAGGAGAAGGGGTGTTGGAGAGAGAGGAAGCTGTTGGAGTGGCTTTGTTATGTAGAGAGGAGAAGGGGTGTTGGAGAGAGAGGAAGCTGTTGGAGTGGCTTTGTTATGTAGAGAGGAGAAGGGGTGTTGGAGAGAGAGGAAGCTGTTGGAGTGGCTTTGTTATGTAGAGAGGAGAAGGGGTGTTGGAGAGAGAGGAAGCTGTTGGAGTGGCTTTGTTATGTAGAGAGGAGAAGGGGTGTTGGAGAGAGAGGAAGCTGTTGGAGTGGCTTTGTTATGTAGAGAGGAGAAGGGGTGTTGGAGAGAGGAAGCTGTTGGAGTGGCTTTGTTATGTAGAGAGGAGAAGGGGTGTTGGAGAGAGAGGAAGCTGTTGGAGTGGCTTTGTTATGTAGAGAGGAGAAGGGGTGTTGGAGAGAGAGGAAGCTGTTGGAGTGGCTTTGTTATGTAGAGAGGAGAAGGGGTGTTGGAGAGAAAGGAAGCTGTTGGAGTGGCTTTGTTATGTAGAGAGGAGAAGGGGTGTTGGAGAGAAAGGAAGCTGTTGGAGTGGCTTTGTTATGTAGAGAGGAGAAGGGGTGTTGGAGAGAGAGGAAGCTGTTGGAGTGGCTTTGTTATGTAGAGAGGAGAAGGGGTGTTGGAGAGAGAGGAAGCTGTTGGAGTGGCTTTGTTATGTAGAGAGGAGAAGGGGTGTTGGAGAGAAAGGAAGCTGTTGGAGTGGCTTTCGTTTCCGCTTATATTTCGCCTGGATGTAGCGTGAATATAGTTGGACTCCTCTGATAGTATAATAGGTGGATTTTTTTCTGAACCCCCTTCTCCCTCATGTATAGCATCATTAATTTGGAGATTTAATGACGTTCGCTCCATTGGTTTGGCGATTTTACAACCTTTTGTGCCATTTAGGTGTCGATATTTTCAGGGCGAGCGACAGTGAGCCTGTAATTTAGGAGGAAGCGGCCAGGACATTTATCTATCGAAAAATGTACATGTTTATCTCCATTGGGGGGGGGGGGGGGGGAGTATCCATCCTCTTAAGCTGAATAAACTTGTCTTGAGGTGGCTGGCAAAAAAAAAAAAAAAAAAACAACACTTTATAAGATTGAAAGGGTTAAATATAAAACAGCGAGGGCACATCAACACCCTCTTAAGGGGAGGCAGACCGTTTTTCTGGACCCCCTTCTCCCTAATGTTTGGCCCCACTAGTTTTGAGATTATAAGACGTTCGGCCCATTAGTTTGACGATTTTAAGACCTTTTGCCCCATTTCGTTGTCAATTTTAAGACCTTTCGTGCCATTTAGGTCTCGATTATTTCCTGGCGAGCGATAGCGAGCCTGCAGTTTTAAGAGGAACCGGCCTTCGGCCGGAAAAATTTTCTACCGATTTTTGTTTACATATTGAAGGGGGGGGGGGTGGGGTCTAGGGGGTGTTTTTTAAAGTTTGATGGAGGTCTAGGGAGGAAACTAGAAAAATATATGAATACATTAATTAATAGACCAAACAAACGGTCTGCCTCCCCTTAACCCCTCCTTTACCTAGATATCTTTTTAGTTATATTCTAGCTATATTTAGACGACTTTGTGCAGATTAAGAAGGATCTGCATGTGGACTGTGGTTGTACAAATTAAGGGTCAAGTGAGATAGTTCCAAGCTTACATTTCTTAATTTCTGGTTAGGGCCCTTTTTAACTTACATAAAATCGTCTAGATGAAGGTATTGAGGAATAAGCCTTTGCAACGGCACCTCGTATCTACTTTCTACTTTTTCCTATTTTTCTGAAGAGTGTAGAGAGGGGAGAAGAGGTGTTGGAGAGAGAGGAAGCTGTTGGAGTGGCTTTGCTATGTGTGTTTAGTCTGTATAATAGTTGCTAGAATAGAATGGAAAGGATGTCGCCGGTACAGAAGGGGATGTCTTTTGTTTTTATGTCAGCAATATTTAGACGACTTTATACAACTAAGGAATGACGCGTGTTAGTTAAAATAATGAATTGGGATATTTGGAAGCCTTTTCATTGGTGCATGCCCTTCCTAATCTAAATAAAATCGTCAAATAATTGCCAGAAAATAATTAAAAGACGACCTCGGTACAGAAGGGGTTAAGGCAGAAGCGCTTCAAGGTTAATTCAAGTTAAACCAACCAAATTGGTAAATCACACGAATCTGGACAACAAATATTTAGTTTTCTGGCGGCAATTTAATAATTACCACGCCCCTAAAGTCCTGAAATGCCTTATATTTATTTATGAATTATTTAAACAATTGTTTTTTTTATTTACTGATTAAGTAAAATACTTTAGCCTATTTAATTTACTATCACAAAAAGGTAAAGGCCTATTTAATTTACTATCTCAAAAATATTATCACAGTCTGCCCATTATTCATTATCGTACTCTATGGTTGGGTATCATAGAAAATGAAGTCTTTTATAGGACTAACATTAACATAACTCAGGCGCACGTTAAAACCACATCTTATCGACATTACAAATGATCAAACATACACACACACCACTATTTTCGTGATATTGTAAACTTGATATTAATTTTAGAAGTCGATTTCTTCCCTCACCACTAATATCAGCGTGAGTAAAAAATTAAAATGTTGGCATAGGGGCCTATATAGCCTTTCCTCACAAACTGATTTGGTCATTGATCCTTTGCAGACGCACAAAGAGAGAAGATACTAGGCTACGTCTTTAGTAAATAGGTTTTCTCGCTATATTTGTTTGCATTTTAAGTATACATATTATGAAAACAGTTTCAATTTTGGACAGTGTCTCTGGGAATATTGGTAAAGCAAGAGATTTTAACGAAATATCCCAAAAAATGGATAGGACAATAGAGGTACTACGACGTGATGCGAGGGCAAAAAAGCGGGCGGAAGAAAGAGCCAAAATAATTGATAGAAAAATACTAGCAAGGAAATATTATAATAAGGGAGAAAAACGAGCAGTTGAAGCATTGGAGAGAGAAAGCGAGGCAATAACAGTCGTGTGAATAGTAGCGATATGAGCGTAAAACATAATACATCAAAGCGTTTCCGCCTTAAGCCAAAACCTAAGAGAGTAAAGGATCCACTACTGAAATTGTGCAAACTTGAGACCTTAAATATCCGGTGCTTGAAAAGAAGGCATAAATATAAATGGTGGTGCCTCCGACGTTATTTCCAAGACCAAACCATTTGTGTAGTGCCCCTGGTCATAAACAGTGTTTGCGTTGATTTTTGGATTGATACAGGTGCGACACTGAATAGTCTTTCACTTAAAACCGCACGGAAAATAGGTCTTAAAAACAAATATGCTTTCGAAACAACAGAAATTAGCATTGTTTGCTGGAAAGGAAAGATACCTTTTAAAACATTACATTTTCATAATGTAGATGTTTCTTTCGAAAATGGGCAAAAATGCTACATAGACATATATGTAATTTTGAGTCCAAAGATGCTACAATGGGACAAAATTGGACGAACGACTTGCGCTCGATTAAATATTGTGCAACAATTTTCTTCGACTACTCCAAAGCTATATTTCAAATCTTTGAAGAAATTAGATAAGCCGTTGCGCCGCTGCAGTAAACATTACCTCCCTCCAATGTCACTAATAGCTAGACTCATGGGACCTGAGAAGCACCGCTTAGCCAAGCATTCCTTTAATGTTCTTGTCGACTCGGGAGTGACTGCAGAGCTCTGGATGTTACCTATTTGTTGTAAAAGATTAGCAGAAGCCAAGATAAACGTCCCGACTAAAGTCAGCTTCAAATTTGGAAAAGGAAAATATATAGAAAGTCAAGTAACGAAATTTAATGGTGGTCCAAATTGTACGGTCAAAAATGATATGGTAATAGGCAACGACAGCCTATTTAAACACAATGCCATTATTGATTACAACAACGGTACTCTAGCTATCAAAATTAAGAGCAAAACATACTTACTTCAATTGCAACCATAGCAAACCCTTCCCGTATATCTGGGAATGGGGTTAGGTTGTGTTTCTGACATTTTGTAGGCGTTTTTGGCTTGTCAGCCTCAAAATTATAGCTTTATAGTATTTCTATAATTAATGTTAATCTCGCTAAAATTTAGTTTCCAAAAATCAGTATCGTAGAAAGATGACTGGCTTTGACCTGGTTGACCGGCTTTGGCCTGGTTGACCGGCTTTGCCCTGGTTGACCGGAGTTGGCCTGGTTGACCGGCTTTGGCCTGGTTGACCGGCTTTGGTCTGGTTGACCGGCTTTGGTCTGGTTGACCGGCTTTGGTCTGGTTGACTGGCTTTGGTTGACCGGCTTTGGTCTGGTTGACCGGCTTTGGTCTGGTTGACCGGCTTTGGTCTGGTTGACCGGCTTTGGTCTGGTTGACCGGCTTTGGTCTGGTTGACCGGCTTTGGTCCGGTTGACCGGCTTTGCCCCGGTTGACAGGCTTTGCCCCGGTTGACCGGCTTTGGCCTGGTTGACCGGCTTTGCCCTGGTTGACTGCGGCTTCACCCTTTATATTTTATATCACTATGTTGTATTTTAGGTCTCTTCTAAAATGTTATCCTGGCTATGATTAGATGGTTTTATTCAGATTAGGAAGGTATTATGGAAGTCAGAAGGTTAATAATTATTATGTACCCTTTTGAGGCCCACAGATCCTTCCTTGGCTGTATAAAATCATCTAATAGTTAGCCAGGGAAAAATTTACACCTAAATGGCATGAAAGATCTTAATATTGACAAAGAAATGGGGCGAAAGGTCTCAAAATCGCCAAACAAATATGCCGAACGTCTTTTAATCTGTAAACTAATATCTGTCTTCGTGGTGCGATGTATAAGGTGTTGATTTTCGGTGTGAGCATCCTGGGTTCGAATCCACGGACTGCCACATGTGTTTGTAAATTTCATTAATCGATTTTAGGAGTATGGTTGGTTGTTGGAAGGAACATAATAATAGCTAAACACGAGGGAGAAGGGGGGTATAGAAAAAAAACACGACTAGTTCCCCCTTAAGGGAACATGGGTCGTTTGTCTGGTCACTTTTCTCCCTCATGTTTAGCCCCATTAGTTTTCAGATGTTATGACGTTCGGCCCATTAGTTTGGCGATTTTAATACCCTTTTCCCCATTTCGTTGTCAATTTTAAGACCTTTCGTGCCATTTAGGTGTCGATATTTTCCTGGCGAGCGATAGCGAGCCTGTAATCTTAAAAGTAATCGGCCTTCGGCCAGGACAGTTTTCAACCGAAAAATTTACAAATTAACCTAGAAAGGGGATCTGATGGATGTTTTTTTAAGTTTGATGGAGGTCTAGGGAGGAAACTAACAAAAATAATAAATAAATTTTAAAAATCTACCAAAAAGTGAACCATCCCCCCTTAAATCCATTTGAACTATCTATTGTACAACTAATTACATGTATAATTCAACCCTTCTATACCGGCGACGTCCTATTACATGTATAATTCAACCCTTCTATACCGGCGACGTCCTATTACATGTATAATTCAACCCTTCTATACCGGCGACGTCCTATTACATGTATAATTCAACCCTTCTATACCGGCGACGTCCTATTACATGTATAATTCAACCCTTTTATACCGGCGACGTCCTATTACATGTATAATTCAACCCTTCTATACCGGCGACGTCCTATTACATGTATAATTCAACCCTTCTATACCGGCGACGTCCTATTACATGTATAATTCAACCCTTCTATACCGGCGACGTCCTATTACATGTATAATTCAACCCTTCTATACCGGCGACGTCCTATTACATGTATAATTCAACCCTTCTATACCGGCGACGTCCTATTACATGTATAATTCAACCCTTCTATACCGGCGACGTCCTATTACATGTATAATTCAACCCTTCTATACCGGCGACGTCCTATTACATGTATAATTCAACCCTTCTATACCGGCGACGTCCTATTACATGTATAATTCAACCCTTCTATACCGGCGACGTCCTATTACATGTATAATTCAACCCTTCTATACCGGCGACGTCCTATTACATGTATAATTCAACCCTTCTATACCGGCGACGTCCTATTACATGTATAATTCAACCCTTCTATACCGGCGACGTCCTATTACATGTATAATTCAACCCTTCTATACCGGCGACGTCCTATTACATGTATAATTCAACCCTTTTATACCGGCGACGTCCTATTACATGTATAATTCAACCCTTTTATACCGGCGACGTCCTATTACATGTATAATTCAACCTTTCTATACCGGCGACGTCCTATTACATGTATAATTCAACCCTTCTATACCGGCGACGTCCTATTACATGTATAATTCAACCCTTCTATACCGGCGACGTCCTATTACATGTATAATTCAACCCTTCTATACCGGCGACGTCCTATTACATGTATAATTCAACCTTTCTATACCGGCGTCCTATTACATGTATAATTCAACCCTTCTATACCGGCGACGTCCTATTACATGTATAATTCAACCCTTCTATACCGGCGACGTCCTATTACATGTATAATTCAACCCTTCTATACCGGCGACGTCCTATTACATGTATAATTCAACCTTCTATACCGGCGACGTCCTATTACATGTATAATTCAACCCTTCTATACCGGCGAGGTTCTATTACATGGATAAATCAACTCTATACCGGCGACGTCCTATTACATGTATAATTCAACCCTTCTATACCGGCGACGTCCTATTACATGTATAATTCAACCCTTCTACCGGCGACGTCCTATTCATGTATAATTCATACGACGTCCTATTCCATGTATATTCATAAGGTTAGATTAGGCAAGTTATTCACTTATAGACTAGACAATAGGCTAGACTATCTCACTTAATCCTTTTAGCTACCATATAGGCCTATACTTCCTAAGCTGAAATCAAATACAAAAGATGTCACCGGTACAGAAGAAGTTAAAAACTCAATGGCTACACTTGAATACAGAATAGTGTAGGTCCACGAATGTTTATGAGCGACTGTACAAACTGCCCCAAGTCGGATGCATAAAATAGCACCCTAAAGCTAGGGTTCATATACGTGACACACTTCTTTTAAAACTACTTTATTTAATGCGTGGTTTTAATTATGGAAATGATAAAGTTATATATATATATATATAGTATATATATATATATATATATATATATATATATATATATATACACCACATGACCTCTCCCCTTCGACACATGCAGCATATACGTTAACATACAGCTTCACGGCTCACTGAATTTTAATATGATCAAACACATGAGAGTGGGAGGGCTGGGGAGGATGATGAGTGGTGTTGTGGGGATCGGTTTTTACACCATACCCGAAAGAGGATTTATGGAGCTCCGATCTTACTCTCAACCATCTGAACAAATTTACCAACACACCTAAACTTCGTTAAATGCGGAAATAGCCTCACGAATATATCATGCCCTGGTGGGGACACGAACTCTCGACCCTTGGGTGTGAGGCAGACACCTTACCAGTTAGACCAATAGAGATATTCCACTTGGCCTGTTCGGGTCGGTATTTCCGCATCCGAGGTCTGTGTGGGGGGGTGAAAGGGAGCTGAGGGTGTGTGTGTGTGTGTGGGAAGGGGGGGGGGGGGGGGGGGGGGGGGGGGAAAGAGGTGTGTGTGTGAGGAGTATTGGTGAGAGGGAACAATGTGTGTGTGTGTGTGGGGGGGGGGGGGGGGGGGCTCGTTTTGCATCATCTGGACTGATCACCAATACATCATGTAGTTACGGAAAAATTGTGAAACACGGTTTTGTTTTCACGGCCGCTTGTGTGTGTTATTTTTTGTATAATGGTGTGCAGGGTCGGGAGATTTAACACTGTACAAATTAGTTCATGACTGTATTTCAACTATTTCATCTGACACACACACACACACACACCAAGGTGTATGGTAGAAACTGCTTATGTTACTTAATTCTGAGTTGTGCCGTTTTATAAGGGAGCATTGTATAGAGGTATATGTGTATGCTTATAAAGTAGGTATGTATATATGTATTCATGTATGTATGTACAGTACTATGTATGTATTTATGTATGTATGTATGACATTAATCTTGATGGTTGTACATGGTAATATAGGAACCCCACACAAGCAGTCCCTCACAACTTAACCCCACTTACAATAGCAGAGCTACACTGTCACACGGCATTATGGTCACTGTTGTATTATAAAATATCGAAGTTATACTTTCACGGCACGAAGATATAGAAAACGGAGGATGCTGCTCCAACGGCTGTGATTTTGAGAATGAGCGGGAAGAAACTGGTGACCCCTTCACCCTTCAACACTCTGACGTCATGCGCGCGGATAGGGAGTTTGAGCGAGCGACCGTGTGGACCTGATGTATCTATGGACCTTGCCCGTGACGACCCCTCAAAATTACCTGGACCTAGGCTCGCGTGTGTGGCCAGCCGGGACCTTGGCTCCTCCAACAGCTCCCATACATGGTCATAGATTCCATTTACGACCAGCCATTCGCCCAGAATCAAACAATATGTTTTAAAAATACCTGTGTTTTAGTCCAGGCGAATCCGAGTACCTTGGCAGGTCATGTTCGAATTCTGTATTTGCAAGGGTATATATGGATTCGTCTCGTCGTTGCGATTCCAACGGTATATAAATATTTGGATTTAGACAATTTTGTAGGCCCAATAGGCCAATTTTGATTTTGATTTTGAAAACTTCTAAATCACCCATAGACAGGTTATTTATGTATGGATTTTGCCCAAATTTCTACCATAAGTACACTTTCACCCGCTGAATCTAATGGCACAAACAATATTCACATCGGAGCAGTACTTTAGGATTTCGATTTTGATTTGACCTCCAGGAACGCCCAAAATGAGCACTTTTTCAACTTTAAAAGTCTTCTGTAGCCCAAACTAAGAGTCCAGATTAATTTTACTTGGTGTCATTCGATTTTTCTCGCCCAACAGCTCCCATATACATGGTCATAGATTCCATTTACGACCAGCCATTCGCCCAGAATCAAACAATGTTTAAAGAGAGAGAGAGAGAGAGAGAGAGAGAGAGAGAGAGAGAGAGAGAGAGAGAGAGAGAGAGAGAGAGAGAAAGGGGGGGGGTATGACAGATGAAGACTGGGCACCTCTCGAAAGTGTAGTTGGATTTTTGTACTTCATAAATCAACGTGCCACTATGTCCTCTATTATCTCTCTCTCTCTGTTTGTGAGAGTGAGAGAGAGAGAGAGAAATACAACATTTGGCTACTTATGATTGTTGGTAGAAATGCGTCGTATTTCATTTGAGCCAACACAAATTAGTCTATCTTGTAGGCCTACTGCCCTACTCTATCAATGTAATACTGTACTTCATTTGGGCGACTATATAGCCTACTGTATATTGGTATAGTCAAGAGCCATAATACCTGTGCATTCATTAGAATCTGTGCATATGTAAAGCCAAGTTTTTAAGCCTCTGGGATAATAACAACATGGATTGTCTAGCTTGGGTTGGATACAGCTTCACATTATGGGTGTGCAGGTATTATGGCTCATGTCCGTACTTTTGTGATATTGTAATCTTCAATTGGCCACTTGTGAGTTTCTGGCTATAAGGAAGCTGGAGATTTTTACATTGATATTTAGTAGAATTACAAGCTAAAATGCGGTTGTAGTACATTTATAAATACATACAACTAAATTCAACATACGTTTTATCCACTAGACATCTAGCCTACTTTATTATTGTATTTCTGTTTAATACCGATGTTTACGGCACCAACTTCCGTATAGCCTCAAACTCGCAAGTGGTCAATTAGATGGAATCGAATTGGTACTAAAATAAATTGACGTATAGTTGTGTGAAAAATATAGAAAATTGGGAAGTGAAATCTTGCAAACAATGGCAGCCTCTAATACGTCAGCTGGGATGGCAGAGTGCCAAGCATATGATTCGTCACCTCTGTAGCTGGATTAAATTGAAATTACATTTGTTGTGCAACTAATCAGATTAAATGTTACTTTTATAACATATTTAATACTATCTTCATTAAAATACTATGTCCAAAATGTAATACCGGTACGGTAAATCACCAATCATACAAACCTGTACGAACTTTTTCCTACATCAACACAGGTCTTGAATCTCGAGGGCTCCAATTACTCTACTTTCCTATTTTACTCCAGCCATCTGGTCTGGCCGAGGGCTCCAGACTCCAGACTCCAGACGGCCCTCCAGAGTCTAGGACGTATAGAGTCACAATTCAATGTGTCACAATGGGAGTCTGCAGAAAGCCGATTGGCCCCTAAGCAAGGCAGATCCCTGTCCCACACAACCCAATTACAAAGCCCAATTATAGGCTCAACACTCTAATACCCTGAGGATCATCTTACCAAAACGGTTAGAGATTAACGCAGGATTACGGGGGTCTGCAGAGCGCTGATTGGCCCAACCCGGCTGATCCCCCTTCACACCCAACCCTTCTCGTCCATATGCTTATCCAATTTTATCTTAAAGCTCCCTACCGTTTTTAATCCCACTATAGCACTTGGTAGTCCATTCTTAGGGTAGGGTTCTTCTATGCAGTTCAAGGATTCAGCAAGGGTCATGACTTAAGGGGAGATTTCCACTTGAGGGATTTTTTTCTGGACCTTTTCTCTCTAGTGTTTAGCCACATTGCTTTTGAGGCTTTAAGACGTTCGCCCCATTAGTTTGGCGATTTTAAGAACTAAAGCTCAATTTCTGTCAATTTTAAAGCTTTAGTGACATTTAGGTGTCGATTTTTTCCTTTTTTCCTGGCGAGCGATAGAAAATGTACAAATTAATCTTGAAAGGGGGTCTAGGGAGTGCAATTTTAAGCTTGATGGAGATTTAGGGAACAAACTAAAAGCCTTCCCTTAAGTCCCTGAGTATATCTAGGGGGAACTGTTACTGTTGTTGTTGTTGTTGCTGAGAAAACGGTTACATAATTTCGCAGCATAAGACTATCTTAGCCTAACCTTACCTACCCTACATCTTGACTCTAACGTAACTCTGTCACTCTTTCAACTTTGGAAGAGACACTTGTTATAGGCAATTTTAGTTCTGTCTCCTTCATTCACATAAACAAAATATTATCCGTAGAATTAGGTTAGAATCGTTGAAGCGGGGTTAGATTGGGTCGGGTCAGGTTAGTTTAGATTAGGTAAAGGTTGGGTCAGGTAAGGTTAGGTTAGATCAGGTCAGGTTAGGTTAAGTTGGGTCAGATCAGGTTAATTTATGTTAGGCCAGGTCCAATTAGTCTAGGATAAATTACCGTTACCGGAAAATATAAATGAATAAGTTGGGGAGCACGAACTCTTCCAAACTTGGAGAAAACGGGCCCCAGATCCGTAACTAAGACACCAGGAACCAAGGGAGGGCCTGGGAATACCCCCTCCTGGATCCGGATTCACGGCTTACCAGAACGCATTGGAAAATCCCTACGCGCCCACCACCTATATCTGAGTTCCCCCCACCTTCTCCCGCCCACCCACCACCAATATCTGAGTCCCCCCCCACCCTCTCCCGCCCACCCACCACCCATATCTGAGTTCCCCCTCCCTCTTCCACCACCCAGATCTGACTTACCCCCCCTCTCCCACCCCCCCCCCTCTACCACCCACCCACCCATATCTGACTCCCCCCCCCCCTTTCCCATCCACCCACCACCCATATCTGAATCCCATCCACCCTCTCATACTTGACCCCCGCCCCCCCTCTCCCGCCCACCCACCACCTATTTCTGACCCCTTCCACCCTCTCCCGCCCACCCAGCCACCAGCTCTCTCCTTTCTTCACGAACTATACGGTACTCACATAGACAAAAAAAAAAAAAAAAAAAATCCCTTCATCTTAACCGGAGAGGAGCGCCTTGGAAAACCCCTATGGTACTGCCCTCCAAAACTTTGCTGTACTTCTTCCAACCCACTTGCTTTACCCTCTCCTTTCTTTATGAAATTTGCTCTGTCCATCATAACCGGAGATGAGCGTATTTATTTGATCATTTATGTATGCATAATTTTTTTTTTTTTTTTTTTTTTAGTTTCCTCCCTAGACCTTCATTAAGCTTAAAAAGCATTAATTACATTCCTCTTCTACATTAATGTGTACATGTTTCTTCCCAAATTACAGGCTCACTATCGTTCGCCAGGAAAAATATCGACACCTAAATAGCATAAAAGGTCTTCATATTGACAAAGAAATGGGGCGAAAGGTCTGAAAATCGACAAACTAGTGAGACGAAAATCATAAAATCTGAAAACTAATGGGATTAAACATGAGGGAGAAGGGAGACCAGAATAACAGCCCATCTCCCCTTAACCGGAGATGAGCACAATGGAAAACCCCAGTGCCCCGGTCTCCCATACCTTACCACTCTAACCCACTCCACCTTGCTTTCTCCATTATAGGGACTAAAAGTAGAGGGTTTATAAAGGATGGGTTCTATGGAGGCACTTATAGGCAAAGTGTAGAGACTACAAGTAAGTAAATATACTTGCTTAATAGGGTCCGTAGGCAAGAACCCTTGATGTGGTTAACAGGAGAGGACACCTGAGAGATTATAGGACAGAATACCTGAACACCTAAACGGCAAGGTGAGAAACATAACAGACCTATGAGTTAATCGCAGTCAAAGTAAACATACATCGAAATATAATCGAGATTAGTGAATGTCAAGGCATAGCGGCTGCATCCACGGCCTCTCACACCTGGCCATTGTCGGCGGTCGCTTCCACAGGTAAACAAACCAAGCCCACACTCTGCCGACACTATATTCTGTTTATTTTCAGCTAGAAACTCATTTATCAATATTTCACTACACAATTTTCAAAATAATGGAATCATCTTGATTGGAACTTTGCAAATACCGTCAGTTGAAAATAAACGCTAATAGTGGAAGAGTAGAACCATCATATCACCACAATCGCCATACAATATCTAACAACATAAAAAACGAACACAAGAAACTCAAATGCCTCAACTATCTATGGTTAAATTTAGAAAACGCAAGTCGTCGTGATTATCGCCATATCGATATTTTTTACATATTGACATTGTAAACTTAAAGGTAAAATACAGGTAAACAACGGTAATATTCAATACGGCTTTCCACAGTGGAAATATACGGTCTTCTACTGATATTTTGTTTACAGTGTACCGGTACAGTATAATACAAAATTGTAAACACATTTAATCCTCACTTATACAACTTCTCCCACATCACGTCTTGCCAACTGTACAACTTATAAACATTTAATCCTCACTTATACAACTTCTCCCACATCACGTCTTGCCAACTGTACAACTTATAAACATTTAATCCTCACTTATACAACTTCTCCCACATCACGTCTTGCCAACTGTACAACTTATAAACATTTAATCCTCACTTATACAACTTCTCCCACATCACGTCTTGCCAACTGTACAACTTATAAAACATTTAATCCTCACTTATACAACTTCTCCCACATCACGTCTTGCCAACTGTACAACTTATAAACATTTAATCCTCACTTATACAACTTCTCCCACATCACGTCTTGCCAACTGTACAACTTATAAACATTTAATCCTCACTATACAACTTCTCCCACATCACGTCTTGCCAACTGTACAACTTATAAACATTTAATCCTCACTTATACAACTTCTCCCACATCACGTCTTGCCAACTGTACAACTTATAAACATTTAATCCTCACTTATACAACTTCTCCCACATCACGTCTTGCCAACTGTACAACTTATAAACATTTAATCCTCACTTATACAACTTCTCCCACATCACGTCTTGCCAACTGTACAACTTATAAACATTTAATCCTCACTTATACAACTTCTCCCACATCACGTCTTGCCAACTGTACAACTTATAAACATTTAATCCTCACTTATACAACTTCTCCCACTCACGTCTTGCCAACTGTACAACTTATAAACATTTAATCCTCACTTATACAACTTCTCCCACATCACGTCTTGCCAACTGTACAACTTATAAACATTTAATCCTCACTTATACAACTTCTCCCACATCACGTCTTGCCAACTGTACAACTTATAAACATTTAATCCTCACTTATACAACTTCTCCCACATCACGTCTTGCCAACTGTACAACTTATAAACATTTAATCCTCACTTATACAACTTCTCCCACATCACGTCTTGCCAACTGTACAACTTATAAACATTTAATCCTCACTTATACAACTTCTCCCACATCACGTCTTGCCAACTGTACAACTTATAAACATTTAATCCTCACTTATACAACTTCTCCCACATCACGTCTTGCCAACTGTACAACCGTCTTGCCAACTGTACAACTTATAAACATTCTAGGAAATATGACAGGAAACCCCCTCAAAAAAAATAGTAAAAACTAAAGATGACGTCACTAGCGGAACTAATGGATCGGTTTTGGTGACTATGGATATTGGCTATGTTGTCTGAATACTGTAGTGTTGAGGGGCACTTAAGGGGGAGGTAGTTGCTTTTTATGGACTCCATTCTCCCTCACGTTTAGCCCATTAGTTTTGTTTTTAAATTGTAAGACGTTCGCTCCATTAGCTTGGCGATTTTAAGACCTTTTGTACAATTTAGATGTTGATTTTTTCCTGGCGAGCGATAGAGAGCCTGTAATTTAGGAGGAACCGGCCTTCGGCCGTGACATTGTTCTACCGAAAAATGTACACAATTATCTTGAAAGGGGCTCTAGGGGGTGTTTTTTAAGCTTGATGGACTCTAGCGAGGAAACTAAACAAATAAATATATACATTAAAAAATAGACCAACAAATATCCATTACCCCCCATAAATATCCACTACCCCCCATAATTAGACCAACAAATATCCACTACCCCCATAAATATCCACTACCCCCCATAAATAGACCAACAAATATCCACTACCCCCCATAAATAGACCAACAAATATCCACTACCCCCATAAATAGACCAACAAATATCCACTACCCCCATAAATATCCACTACCCCCCATAAATATCCACTACCCCCCATAAATAGACCAACAAATATCCACTACCCCCATAAATATCCACTACCCCCCATAAATAGACCACCAAATATCCACTACCCCCCATAAATAGACCAACAAATATCCACTACCCCCCATAAATATCCACTACCCCCCATAAATAGACCAACAAATATCCACTACCCCCATAAATATCCACACCCCCCCATAAATAGACCAACAAATATCCACTACCCCCCATAAATATCCACTACCCCCATAAATATCCACTACCCCCCATAAATATCCACTACCCCCATAAATATCCACTACCCCCATAAATAAACTAGAATATTATAATTTTGACTTCCTTTCTTCCCTCCCTCCACACTTTACACTTCCTTTCTTCCCTCCCTCCACACTTTACACTTCCTTTCTTCCCTCCCTCCACACTTTACACTTCCTTTCTTCCCTCCCTCCACACTTTACACTTCCTTTCTTCCCTCCCTCCACACTTTACACTTCCTTTCTTCCCTCCCTCCACACTTTACACTTCCTTTCTTCCCTCCCTCCACACTTTACACTTCCTTTCTTCCCTCCCTCCACACTTTACACTTCCTTTATTCCCTCCCTCCACACTTTACACTTCCTTTATTCCCTCCCTCCACACTTTACACTTCCTTTCTTCCCTCCCTCCACACTTTACACTTCCTTTCTTCCCTCCCTCCACACTTTACACTTCCTTTCTTCCCTCCCTCCACACTTTACACTTCCTTTCTTCCCTCCCTCCACACTTTACACTTCCTTTCTTCCCTCCCTCCACACTTTACACTTCCTTTCTTCCCTCCCTCCACACTTTACACTTCCTTTCTTCCCTCCCTCCACACTTTACACTTCCTTTCTTCCCTCCCTCCACACTTTACACTTCCTTTCTTCCCTCCCTCCACACTTTACACTTCCTTTCTTCCCTCCCTCCACAACACTTTACACTTCCTTTCTTCCCTCCCTCCACACTTTACACTTCCTTTTTCTTCCCTCCCTCCACACTTTACACTTCCTTTTTCTTCCCTCTCTCCACACTTTACACTTCCTTTCTTCCCTCCCTCCACACTTTACACTTCCTTTATTCCCTCCCTCCACACTTTACACTTCCTTTCTTCCCTCCCTCCACACTTTACACTTCCTTTCTTCCCTCCCTCCACACTTTACACTTCCTTCTTCCCTCCCTCCACACTTTACACTTCCTTTCTTCCCTCCCTCCACACTTTACACTTCCTTTCTTCCCTCCCTCCACACTTTACACTTCCTTTCTTCCCTCCCTCCACACTTTACACTTCCTTTCTTTCCTCCCTCCACACTTTACACTTCCTTTCTTCCCTCCCTCCACACTTTACACTTCCTTTCTTCCCTCCCTCCACACTTTACATCCTCGTTTGAATATCCGGTTTCCCTTGGCAGTTTTGTTGGTATTGTATGTATATTATCGAGTTTTCTGTATTCAATTTTCGATGGATTTATTATTGTTATTTTTGTTATTATTATTATTACTATTATTATTATTAGTAGTATTAGTAGTAGTAGTAGTAGTAGTATTAGTAGTAGTAGTTTATTTTTTATTTTATTTGTTTTCCCTAACTTGAAGAGGAGGTGGCAAATTGTGCGAAGTTCTGCATCTTCTGATTGAAAGAAGCTTGTACCTCATTATGTTCGCCTTACAACTTACTTGTGATATTTCCTCTCATATAAATTCTTAAACTACATTATTTTGCTGTGTAGAATAATTATTGTAATGTCTTAGCCCATGTGTGGGTATAAATAAACAATCAATCAATCAATCAATTATTATTATTATTATTATTATTATTATTATTATTAGTAGTAGTAGTAGTAGTAGTAGTAGTAGTAGTAGTAGTAGTAGTCGTCGTATTAATAGTATTAGTATTAGTATCGTTATTATTATTTTTATTTAGTTTGGTCCCTAGATCCAGTTCAAATATACTCGGAAAAATTGACAGACAGAATATAGGGAGGGTAAAAGAGGAGGAGGAAAGAGGGAAGTACAAAGGAATATAAGCACCAAATGAGGAGCACTTTATTGACAACGGCTGTATGCGAAACTCTGTCGGTAAAGTGTTCCTCCTCATATGGTGTTTAAACTCTGTCGGTAAAGTGTTCCTCCTCATATGGTGTTTAAACTCTGTCGGTAAAGTGTTCCTCCTCATATGGTGTTTAAACTCTGTCGGTAAAGTGTTCCTCCTCATATGGTGTTTAAACTCTGTCGGTAAAGTGTTCCTCCTCATATGGTGTTTAAACTCTGTCGGTAAAGTGTTCCTCCTCATATGGTGTTTAAACTCTGTCGGTAAAGTGTTCCTCCTCATATGGTGTTTAAATTCATTCCTTTGTACACTCGGATACCATAATTAGTTAGCTAAAATAGGACTTCAGAGGCTATCAACTCTTCTGGAATATTTAGCCAGCACACTGTAAGTCGAGAATAGTGACAGGACTGGAGACCCTTTTCGAGAACTCAATTCCCTTTGCTACCATAGTCTCTGGCACACACATATAGATTCGTGGATTGTACACATTTTTGATTACGAAAGCATATATCTGGAAATGAATATATACATCTAGGAATCTACAAAGCTATGTATACTTGTATGTATACTATTATGAGTGGGCCGGAGACTATGGCATCCGACTGTACTTCCCTCTTATGAGTGGGCCGGAGACTATGGCATCCGACTGTACTTCCCTCTTATGAGTGGGCCGGAGACTATGGCATCCGACTGTACTTCCCTCTTATGAGTGGGCCGGAGACTATGGCATCCGACTGTACTTCCCTCTTATGAGTGGGCCGGAGACTATGGCATCCGACTGTACTTCCCTCTTATGAGTGGGCCGGAGACTATGGCATCCGACTGTACTTCCCTCTTATGAGTGGGCCGGAGACTATGGCATCCGACTGTACTTCCCTCTTATGAGTGGACCGGAGACTATGGCATCCGACTGTACTTCCCTCTTATGAGTGGGCCGGAGACTATGGCATCCGACTGTACTTCCCTCTTATGAGTGGGCCGGAGACTATGGCATCCGACTGTACTTCCCTCTTTCCTCCTCCCTACAATACCTCCCTCATACCATTCCACTCTCCCTCTCCCTCTCCCTCTCTCTCTCTATCTTCTTTGTCTTCCTCTCCCTCTCTCCCTCCATGTTTGTACAACAAAAGTCCCTGAACACTCAGCCAAGGATACCCCTCTAATATTCCACACCAAAGGAGTATGCTTCTCGGTTACTTTATGACCATCCTCTTTCACGCACCCTACTTATCATCTAGTGGGCGAAACAAGAGTGTCATTAAGTAACCGCGAACTGTGCCCTTTTATGTGGAATATTAAAGGGGTATCCTTGGCTGAATGTTCAGGGACTTTTGCAGGGAACTGTACCTCTCACCTTACACTTGCTTCATACATCCATCCATCCATCCATACATTATTATATTGTGTCCTTCCTTCTTAAATTTTGCCTACTCTACCTCCTCCTTCCCTCCTCTTCCCCCTTCCCTCCCCTCCCTTCTTCACCTTTCTGCTTCTCTCCCTTCCTCCTCCTCTGCCCTCCTTCTACACACCCTTCTCCCCTCCATTCCTCCCTACATCCATCCGTTCCTACCTCCTCCTTCTCCCTCCATCCCTCCCTCTCCCTTCTCTATCCAATTCCCATGGTTCCATCTATCCCTGCATCCATCCATCCGTTCCTCCTTGCCCTTCTTCCAAACCCTCTCTCTCTCCGCCCTCCCCTCCTTCTACCTTCTCTCCCCCTCCCTCCCTCCTTCATCCCCTCCCTTCTCCCTTCACCCTCCCTAACCCCCTCCCCCCCCCCCCTTCATCCCTCTTCTGCCCTTCTTCTACACACCCTTCTCCCCTCCATTCCTTCCTCCTACATCCATCCGTTCCTACCTCCTCCTTCTCCCTCCATCCCTCCCTCTCCCTTCTCTATCCTCCACCCATGCTTCCATCTATCCCTCCATCCACCCCTCCGTTCCTTCTGCCTCCTTCTCCCTCCCTCCTTTGCCCTTCTTCCAAACCCTCTCTCATCTCCGCCCTTCCTCTCCTTCTCCCTTATCTTCCCCTCCCTCCGTCCTCTGCTCTCCCTCCCTCCTTCATCCCCTCCCTTCTCCCTTCACCCTCCCTAACCCCCTCCCCCCCCCTTCCAACCCTCCTTCATCCCTCTTCTCCTTAAAATTGATCTTGTCTGACCTAAGATTCTCGGTAATCCGCCTATCCCATCTTTATCATCTCTCTCTCTCTCTCTCTCTCTCTCTCTCTCTCTCTCTCTCTCTCTAACTCTGTATCTATCTATCTATATCTATCAATCTATCTATCTACTGTATAATTATATTCATCTATCTACGTGTATGTGTGAGTGACCATGTATATTGTGTGCGTGGGTGTGTGTGTGTGTGTTTATTCGAATGTGTGTGTGTGGGTTTCGTCACAGTTCTTCAATCTAATTCCACACCTATTGATAAGCTTTGTTTACATATACTTGGCCTCCCATCTTTTTTCTTAGGCACTCTGTTTCATCGTTATATCCCTAGCAAAAATATTATTTATATATATATATATATTGCCACACGATCTAAACCCCAAGGGGATGGCCACGAATGAATCTCCTTGGTCCTTGATAGAATAACAGACGAAGAGATCGGAAATGGTCACTGGTTGAAGTGGCTACTGGTTGAGTTAGCACTGGTTGAAGTGGCACTGGTTCAACTGACCTGTCACCGAAGAGATCATAATTATATAACAGAAACATTAATTATATATGCACCTTTGTCCTCAGTTAGTCGGCAGAAATTCTCGAGATAAAACTATTTAAGGGAAGCTGGGTAGTTTTCCTAGATCCCTTTCTCCGTCATGCTTAGCCCCATTAGTTTTCAGATTTTAAGATGTTTGCGCCACTAGTTTGTCGAATTTAAGGCCTTCCGCCCCATTTCCTTGTCAATGTTACGACCTTTCGTGCTATTTAGGTGTTGATTTTTTTCTAGGCGAACGATAGTGAGTCTGTAATTTTGGAAGAACCGGCCTTCGGCCGAAAAATTTACAAATTAATCTAGAAGGGGGATAAAATGGATGTTTTTTTTTAAAGTTTGATGGAAGTCTAGGAGGAAACTATAAAAATAATTAATACATTTTGAAGAAAAAATATCAACCAAAAAGTGCGTGCTTTAGAGAGCTAGTTCTAAAAAAAATCAGCTTGAATTTGTGTCTGTAAATAACTTTGTGTATGATAAAAAATACTTTGGGTAAATACACTTTTTAAAATTTCAATATTCAATTTTTATTTCCTACCTTTCATTCCCTTCCTCCCTTCTTCTTCTTCCCCATTCCACCTTAATTACCTTCTTCCCTATTTTCCCCTCCCTTCCTTTTTTCTTTCCTCCTCCTCCCATAATTCCTTTCTCTCCCTTCCCTCCTTCTTCTTCCCTCCATCTTATTTCTCCCTTCTCTCTCCCCTTCCTCCCTTCCTCCCTTCTTCCCTACCTCTCCACCTTCCAACTATCTACTTCTATATCTCGTTTCATCATTATATTTTCGTGTTTATCTCCTTATCGTTCTTTTGATCTCAATCCTATATTTTTGTCTTTAATACCTACGATTATCGTCTGCTTACATCTTTTTCCTACAATCCTACGCACACACTCACTCTCACTCACTCACTCACTCACTCTCTCTGTCACTCACTCTCACTCTCACTCTCTCTGTCTGTCTCTCTCTCTCTCTCTCTCTCTCTCTCACACACACACACACACACACACGCACACACACACATTATGATATCGAGTGTTTATCGTAAATATACAGTGTTTAACTGCATGTGCCTAAAATATATATATATATTTCTCTCTCTCTCTCTCTCTCTCTCTCTCTCTCTCTCTCTCTCTCTCTCTCTCTCTCTCTCTCTCTCTCTCTCTCTCCTCCTCCTCCACCCCATCACCAATACCCTCCACCACCACCACCACCTTGCATATCCTCCCACACTATATAAAGGACAGGACCCAGGTTAGCAAATCAGTACAGACCTTGCAGTGAAGGTCGACGCATACACCTCATCCTCGTTCATCCACACACACAGACACAGCAAGAGTGAGTTGTCCTTGGTTTAGTGTACAGTAATCCAAATGAGTTCGCTGCAATCAGTATCTTTGACATGGGACAATAGATATATTAGTTATATCAATGTATTTTTACATATCAGTCAGTAGCCATCCCTTACTCCCACAAGGGGTAGGGAGGATCAGCAAAAGAATCGGGAAAGGAAAAAGAGGTGACAGGAGAAGAACACATAACAGTTCGCCCACAAAAAGCAAGCACACAAGCATTCAGAAGCAACCTTTTTTGCATATAATTTTACTAATCAAGTAAATAAATTGATATATTTTACATGAGGCAATATAAATATATTTGTTCATCCCTATATATTCCTATTCATCAGTATATTAATTAAGTAACAGAAAGAATATAGCCTATACATTATTCTTTATAATCACAATATTATATATCATTTACGTAGTTATTAAATATATGCAAGTGTGTGTGTGTGTGTGTGTGTGTGTGTGTAATAATAATAATAATAATAATAATAATAAACGGTTTATTAAAGAATGGCAGCCTCATGAGCTGAAATACACATTTTACAATTTAGTGGATGAACATGAGATGTACAGATATGAAGATGGTTGTTGTTGTTGTTGTTGTTGTTCCCCAAGCTGCCTGGCCGAACAGCCCCAAGGCCCCGAGCAAGGCCAAGGCCATAACCGAGCGCCCCCACAGAACCCTCCCCGCCGACCACAATAAAGGGGTGACCGAAGCCACTCCATGGCGGGGAGCTTGAGGAGGGTGCGGAAACGCCCGGGAAACCAAAGCCCCACCCAGGGCCCTGTGCCCCTCAGCAATTATGAAGAGAAAGTTGAGGGGCAAGGGAAAAATGTGACGCTTTGGCTTCCAATCTTGGTAGATTGGGAGGTCAATCCACGTTAGAGACGCCGTCACTTGAGATCTAGAAAATATATAAGTAAAAGGAACAGTCAGAGTAAGCTATGGGTATGGCAGAGATTGCTCAGTTCTCACTCTGATAGACCAGCCCATCACCACATGACTAGAACCCAATCCTCTCAGCATCAGCTAGGAAAGGCCCTGGAAAGCCGCCTTTGGCGGGGGGATAGCTCCCCTATTTCAACCCTTTTCGGGGTTGGGCACCCGCCATATGAAGATGGTAAGCTCAGTTTACAAAAAAAAAAAAAAAATACAATAATGATGCAGGTGCAGAATACAAATTATCATAAAATAACCATGAGAGTAAGTGTGTGTGTGTGTGTGTGTGCGTGCTCAAAGTAGGAAATAAATAAGTCCTTGACAGATGTTCCCCGATAACCGGTTCTAAGAGGCACATTAAACATTGATAGTCTGATTGGCATTCAGCAGACGGTAAATTGCCATGTCCAAACCCAGATTCCTCCGCTATTACCATGATTTTGTAACGTTAATTATGAAATCCCGGCCTTAACCCCTTCAGCACCATGACGCCCTTTTACCTTTGATTCTGGCTACAATTAGACGATATTATGTAAATTTAACCCCTTCTGTACCTGTGATGTACTTTTCATTATATGCTGGCAACTATTAGAAGATTTTGTTCAGCTTAGGAAGGACGTCTACCCATTAAAAGGCTACAGACTATCTGAGTTAATCCTTTTAGCTACCATATATCCTTCCTAAGCTTCATAAAATTGACTAAAGGTAGCTGAAATCAAATACAAAATACGTCGCCGGTACAGAAGGGGTTAAGAAGGACCTATGTTATTCAAATGCTTTATTGATATAGTATTTACCGCATTGCATACTAGAGTAAATGTCTAACTGAAGAAAATCGTCTAATGGAAACCAGAATTAGACAAAAGTACGTCATCGTGCTGAAGGGATTAATATGATGCAGACTCAGTAGAATCGTGTTTTCCATAAAGTATCGAGAAATCTGCTGCAAGGGACTGGAGTTCTCGTAAAGGGGCTCCAGTCCTGACGCTATTCTTGACTTACAGAGTGCTGGCTTAATAATCCACAAAGGTTGATAGCCTCTGAGGTCCTATTTTAACTAACTAAAATCAGCTGCTAAGAGATGAAACTTTCCACCAGGTGAAAAACAAATGGACTCTAGAAACATGCCAATTTTTGACTTACCTGGATTACAATTCGACGATAATCTCACTCCTCCATTCCCACAGGATCTGGAGAAATTTATCATAATTTTAGTATCAAGCGTTTACGCCTATCAAATAACAACTACAATAATAATAATAATAGTAATAATAATAATAATAAGAAGAATGTACAGTACAGTTGTAGACAGATAAAATAGACAAGTATTATTGCAAACTACCTTAAAACATTAATTCACCACAATCAGGAGTTAGTTTACATTTATATGGTATTTCAATGGTTGAAATATCTTTTGACAACACTACACCACATATGTAAATTCTTTCAAATACCATAAAGCCCCTTTCTCACATACACGAATGTGGTCGACGAGCCCCAACTTGCCACACAAGTGTTGCAATCTGCGGCGTGGTCGTGTGCAGGCGGCCCAAGGTCTGAGCCGTCATCCATATGTCGACTTGGCTTGAAAATGTTTTAATCATGTTCAAAATATTTAAATTATGTCTATCTATCTATCTATCTATTGCCTGATCCCGTGATCCCCGAAGGGGGTGGCCACGAACGAAATGTCGTGCCCCATAAATTTGTCCTGTGTCTTGTGGCACCGTTGTGTTACCGTTCTAACACCGTTCTAACACGGTCTTCCCATGCCATAATTTTCCCCCGATCAACATCAAATGTTATTGTCGTGGCCGCTGTGACAAAAATCATGTATAAGTGAAAGGGGCTTAAAGCCCCTTTCACATGACCAAAACATTTTGAAGCCAAGCAGAAATGTGGGGAGGCACAGAGGACGGCTCAGACCACGGGCCGCCTGTACTCAACCATGCCCTAGACTGCAACACATGTGCCAAGTCGGTGCCCTAGTGCCCGTCCTAACCAAATTCACGTTTGTGTGAAAGGAGCTTAAAGCTGTCAACAAATCTGCGAGATCATCCTATCCAGTCACACTTCCACTCACTATGTCTCTAGTTTATCTTCCTGTCTACCTCTTGACTATGTGATCATGCTTATCCCAAAACTAAATCAAATCGTCTGGAAGAAAGTGAAATATTTAGGAGACATTATCAGTTAGGAGACGTCATCAGACCTAGACCTATTTACATCATGAATGTTTAATCTTTAAATCACCTATCTCTGACATTTTGTTCTTATAGTAGCTACTTACCATTCATAATTCCACAACCCTTCAAAACTAATGTCTATAAATACGGGATGGCATGAGGTGAATGACACTTGTTTTATTAGCTTTGATATTTTCTTAATTTTGCCTTCTGTTTAAAAAAAGTTGAAATCCATCTTCGCTCTTGCAGTGCGGCTAGTGATTCTCCTGGCCATCGTTGGTCTCTCCTACGGCTGGGGCGGCGGAGGTGGTGGATGCAGTGGCTGTGATGGTGGTGGCGGCTGCGGTGGAGGTGGCTGTAAAGGTGGTGGTGGCGGCGGTGGTGGAGGTGCTGGCGGCGGCGGTGGTGGCGGTGGAGGGTCACACAGTGGGGCCTCGGCTTCAGCACATGCTTTTGACAGTTCGTCATCTTCCGCGCACGCCGGGTCCAAGCCCTATGTAGCACCTGGTGTACCGGCAAAGGCGGTGGCTACTGCACTCTCCTCACACTTTGGGTGAGTCTATGGCATCTTTAGTACCATGAATTGAATCAAAATGTATGTAATTCTGCAAGGTCAATATTTACATGACATTTGTGTTAATGTATGTAATGAATATTACACACTCGTTAAGAGCATAACGAACACACTCAATTGGTCAAATGTATGAACATTAAGTATAGTTCATAACAATTTTACTTACCTTCCCTGCGTATTTAATCAGGACATAGTTAAATTAAATATAATACTTGTGTAATATTCATTAATAATTTAAAACTTTTCTATGCGTCGCTCACTCATGTTGTAGATTTAAATTTTAAATAAATGTATCATTAACCGGTCCTTTCTTTATTACAGAGGGTCGGGAAGCCACAGTTCAGCTGGTTCCTCTAGTTCAGCTGGTTCAGGAGGCTTTGGGGGTTCAGGGGGTCATGGGGGTTCAGGAGGTTTTGGGGGTTCAGGAGGTTTAGGGGGTTCAGGAGGCTTTGGGGGTTCAGGGAGTCATGGGGCTTCAGGGGGTCATGGGGCTTCAGGGGGTCATGGGGCTTCAGGGGGTCATGGGGCTTCAGGGGGTCATGGGGCTTCAGGGGGTCATGGGGCTTCAGGGGGTCATGGGGCTTCAGGAGGCTTTGGGGGTGCAGGTGGTCATGGGGGTTCAGGAGGCTTTGGGGGTGCAGGAGGCTTTGGGAGTTCAGGGAGTCATGGGGGTTCAGGGGGTCATGGGTCTTCAGGAGGCTCAGGGGGTCATGGGGGTTCAGGAAGTCTTGGTTCTTCTGGAAGCTTTGGGGGTTCAGGATCTGCAAGCAGTTCAGGGGGTCATGGATCTGCAGGCGGTCATGGATCTGCAGGCGGTTCAGGGGGTCATGGGGGTTCTGGAAGCTTTGGGAGTTCAGGGAGTCATGGATCTGCAGGAGGTTTTGGGGGCTCAGGGGGTCCTGGGGGTTCAGGAGGCTTTGGGGGTTCAGCGGGTCATGGGGGTTCAGGAGGCTTTGGGGGTTCCGAAGGATTTGGAGGTTCAAGCGGCTTTGGTTCCAGTGGTTCATCTGGAGGATCTGGTTCCAGCGGTTCATCTGGAGGCTTTGGAGGTCATGGTGTTGGAGCTGGTGGTGGTGGTGGTGCTGGAGGTGGTGGTGGTGGTGGGGGGCACAGCTCCAGCAACTCTGGAAGCTTTGGTTCCAGTGGTTCATCTGGAGGATCTGGTTCCAGTGGTTCATCTGGAGGCTTTGGAGGTCATGGTGTTGGAGCTGGTGGTGGTGGTGGTGGGGGGCACAGCTCCAGCAACTCTGCCAGCTTCAGTTCTAGTAGTGCCGGCAGTCATAGTTCCTCAGGCGGTTCAGGTGGTTTTGGTCCAGGTGGTTCGGGTGGTTATGGATCTGGTGGTTCAGGTGGTTCTGGATCTGGTGGTTCAGGGGGCCATGGGTTCGGAAGTTCGGGCTCTCCCGGTGTGACAGTCGTGCGGCAGTCTCGCCCCGGTGCAGTGTTCGTCTCTCATCATGGCCCAACAGGTTCTTCTTCCTCCTTCGCCTCCCACAGTGGTCCAGGGGGGGCCTCGGTACAAGCCTATGGACCTGGGGGCGCCTCGTCTAAGCTCTCCACAAGTGGTTCTCCAGGTGGTAAGTAATGGATCGTTTTTGCTTCATAATGTTCACTCACAAGCCACAATACGTATCTGTCCACAACCTTTATAAGAATTTACAACCACATTAAGAAGCTTTTGGGATGTTTTACAACGCTAATTTATCTGGTTTGGGTAGGGATATAGCATCAATTGAGTGTATGTTTATTATGACTTGTGAGTGTACTGTAGGTATGTTATGCTGGTAAAAGGGCAAAACACCTACATCCATTCATATCTAGAGAAACTTATATATAGATGACTTAGGCTTACATCTAACTAGTCTTACCATTTCATTCATTATTGTTTGTATTGTAAGCTATACGTAAAAATATCACAATCCTCTAGAATAGAAGTGTAAGCAATATCGTAAAAACATCAAATATGATCAAAGCCAAATTAATAAAATTGCATATTTCTAACTTAATTTAAAGGATGATGAATTCGATTTGAAGAATGCATTATCTCACATGTCTTTGTCAAGCTCTTTTTGCATGCTTACTTTTGTTGATATTATCATGCTCTTCAACCCTCTTCTATTTGTCCAACAGGCCACACATCCTGCATCGCCTGCAAGAGCGCCAAGAAATGGTAAACGAAAAAGTCTGACAAATTTCAACTTAAGTAGCAATTGAAACAGTTGACACTCTCTTCTTAAATATGGCGCCCATGAATAAGTAAAATTCCATAGACAAAACATCGTGTTCACATATTATTACAGTTGATTCTGGCTATCATTTTATGATTTTATACAACTTAGCAAGGATCTGTGGGAATCAAAAGGGTACAGATTATGTCAAAGAACCCTCTGACTTCCATATTCCCTTCCTAATCTTAATAATATAGTCAAATAATAGCCAGAAAACAGAAGAGAATAGTGTCATCGTATCTTATAGAGTTTAATTGATAACGTATAATGGATTGGAAAATGGTATATTAATGTGTTTATCTATATACTAGTTATATCAAGGCTTGCTGTATAATAGTATATTTATTTTGAGTTGCTACACAGTATTTCAATGGCTCTTTTCCTATCAAAGTTATATTGAAAGTAATTTATATAATGTTTTTATTAATCATATAAATTGAATTGTACGTCTTTTATAACGAATCTTAAGGTGGCTAAATAACTAGAACAAAATTTTATTATGTATTTAAAATTAATATCTCCTGTGATTAGTTTTAGGCTTAACTTATACTGCCAATTCTGTGTAATTTTCTTGTTTTAATCTTGCAAATAAATGTATATTAAATGTATTTGTCTTAATATGATCCCATACATGATTAATTTATGAATGAATAAACAAATTAAAACATTTCCACTTATGTGTCGTTTTTTCCTGGCAAGTGTTAGCGAGCCTGTAATTTTTCTACCAACATATGTATAAATTTATCTCAAGGGGAGTCTAGACTCTAGAGGATAATCTATTAAGCTTGATGAAGGTTTAGGGAGGAAACTAAACCAATAATATATAGATGTATATAAAACTTAATAAATAAACCTTACCTCCTTAACACATTTACAATATGCGTTTAAAATATGTTTAAAAAGTCCTAAAGGGATTAAGCATACCTAAGCAAAAATATTATAATAATATTAAACAAAATATATGAACCAGATTTGTAAGTCAATTCTATAATGTACACGTTTATTTTATAGTATACGAAAGAATGAACGTCACACTACAGCCATGAAAAGTGATGGCTTAGATTTTAAAAGATTAGATTAAATCAGCTTCACAATTTACAGAGACACAAACGAAAATATGTACAGTACGCTAACACATTACTAAAATATGTAGAGTACGCTAACACATTACTAAAATATGTACAGTACGCTAACACATTACTAAAATATGTACAGTACGCTAACACATTACTAAAATATGTAGAGTACGCTAACACATTACTAAAATATGTAGAGTACGCTAACACATTACTAAAATATGTACAGTACGCTAACACATTAGGCCTACTAAAATATGTAGAGTACGCTAACACACTACTAAAATATGTAGAGTACGCTAACACACTACTAAAATATGTACAGTACGCTAACACATTACTAAAATATGTACAGTACGCTAACACATTACTAAAATATGTAGAGTACGCTAACACACTACTAAAATATGTACAGTACGCTAACACATTGCTAAAATATGTAGAGTACGCTAACACATTACTAAAATATGTACAGTACGCTAACACATTACTAAAATATGTAGAGTACGCTAACACATTACTAAAATATTTCAACATATGGAAGTTGTTTTAAACCCTTGAGGATCATGATGCGTATATTCTGGCTATTACTAGAGGGTTTTATTCAGATTAGGAAGGGTATATATCAATCAGAGGGTTAATTGAGATCGGCTTTCCCCTTTTAATTCCCACAGATCTGTGATGACATGATGGGGCGCTGTGTTCTGGCAAGGCTTTGTTGTACTGTCAGCCAAATTGGTGATGTCCCTACTATTCAGCATTTGACAGACATTAATTCAGCGCACAGCGAGCAAAACGTAATGCCAGCAGAGACACGACTTATTTGGCCAACCGTACTGTTGTATAAGTGATTATTGAAACAAGAATAATTTGTCATAAAACCATTAATTGTCCATATGAATTAACTAAGGCATATCAAACAGCTCTTCTATAACAACTAGACTATGTTTCTTTCCACACATGCAATTGTGGCGTGTGTAAAAATTAATTTGGGACAACTATAAGTGTACGCATTTTTCATCTAAGTTACCCCAATTATAAGAATAAAACGACAGTTTTCTTTGATTGCGTATCGTTTTCCTCCGATTATTAATGAGGCAGTAACTATGATATAAGGGGTAAATTTGAGACTTAGGCCCTTGATTTGACAGCTAGCCCAATTCTGGCTATCGAAAGACGACTTTATACAGCTTAGGAAGGATCTGTAGGCATTAGAAGGGCAAAGACTATCTCAATTAACACTATGACTTCAAAATATCCTTCCTAATCCGAACAATATCGTCCAATAATAGCCAGAAAACAGAACAAAATTGAGTAATCGGATCTTGAAAGGTTTAATGTCTGACAATCCTGGCATTAACCCCTTTTGTACCGGCGATGTCTTATTTATTGCAATATTTAGACGACCATGACGCGCTTTAGCACATTATTTTGGCTGTAAGATGTAAATCCAGTACTGGTACCTGCCACCGCTCAAGTGCCCCACATGGCCTCGAAGAAAGTCCCCACATGGCCTCGAAGAAAGTCGACGCTGGCCAGGATACAAATTCAGCCCCTGCTTTTTTAGAATTAATGGTGGGGGTGAAAAGGACCCTCGACACGCTAACGAAAGCCATGGAGTCATAAGCGTCCATAATCAGCACACACCTAATGGGCAATCAACACAACAATGTCCCAACACATACCCAAATGTTTCCATGGCTAAATGCCATGAAATCATGCTAGTAAATGCAATGATGGGCAATATTCAAGGTCTATTCCCTAAGACAAATAAAAGCAAAATCCCCTTCATTGCTGAGCTTGCCGAAGAAAATTACCTAATGCTCATTGCCCTGACAGAGACTCATCTCAAAAGTGAGGTGAGTGATGCAGAAATAATAGTGGCAAATTACACCTCCTACAGAGCAGATCGTGAAAATAGAAGCCATGGTGGAGTCATCACATATGTAAGAAATGACCTAGCCTCAGATAACCAATACTAGTCTACTCTGATACTCAAGTAGAAATGCTGGCTCTCCACATTAAGTCACTCAATGTAATTATTCTCAATTGCTATCGCCCCCCATCATGCACCCTTGAAAGTTACAATAATTCACACAGCAGAATCGACAAGCTAATCGACGATATGCCAACCCGAACACCAGACATCATCATCTGCGGAGACTTCAACTTTCCTATCATCCATTGGCCAGAAGGAAAGGTCTCAGGAGGTACCAGAGAGGAGCAAGCACAAGCCAGGCTTCTCCTTAAACTCTCTGACAAGCTTTTCCTCACACAACTGATAACCAAGCCTACCAGAGTCAATAACACACTCGACCTCCTCTTCACTAACAACCAGGATATAGTTGCCGACTACTCAGTGGAGAAGACAATATTCTCTGACCACAGCCTTGTAACTATACACACTATGTACAGGAAGGCTGGGGCTCAAGCTGAAACTGTAACTCCGCCAACAAAACCAACAAACCCATTCTCAAATTTGAACTTCTTCAGTGAAGCAATTGACTGGGTAAATCTCCAAACTTCCCTCTCCCAGACAAATTGGGACCTGATCCTCCATGACAAGGATCCAAATGCCATGCTTGACACCATCCTCAGCACCCTACTGAAGGAGTGTCAGCATCACATTCCCCAAAGGAGGAAACCTTCCAACGCTCGGCACCTCAAAATCCCGAGGGACCGAAAATTCCTAATGCAGAAAAGATCATCACTCAACAAACAGCTCAATAACACCCAAAACAAAACGAGGAAGCTTGCACTATCTACCAAGATTGCAAGCATAGAAACTCAAATTAAAGCATCCCATGAGCGTCAAAAGCAAAGAGAGGAAGATCGTGCAGTACGGTACTGAACATCAAGCGGAACCCCAAATTCTTTTACAGTTACTGCAGGCGCTTCTCAAAAATTAAGACGCAAGTGGGGCCATTAAGAACAGAGGATGGTGAAGCTGTAAACGACCCCAAAGATGTATGTCGGATCCTGCGAACACAGTACGAGAATGTCTTCAGCACACCACGGCCAGCAACTGCAATCCAGGACCCCAAAGCTTTCTTCACGGAAGACACACCACAACCGACTCGACTAAGTGATATTGAACTGACTGAGGCAGACCTACGAAAAGCCATCAAAGAACTGAGAACGAATGCAGCTGCTGGTCCTGACGGAGTACCAGCCATACTGCTGATTAAATGCTGTGACGCCCTGATTCCTCCTATCTGCAAGCTTTGGAGACACTCAATGGACACAGGCACAATTCCATCCTCACTAAAAACAGGCCATCATTACTCCAGTCTACAAGGGTGGTGAAAAGAGCCTGGCGAAGAACTATCGACCGGTAGCTCTAACATCCCACCTCATTAAGATATTTGAAAAAGTCCTGAGGAACAAGCTTGTCAACTTCCTGGAGAAAAATGGCCTTATGAACTCCAGCCAGCATGGCTTCCGGAAAGGCAGGTCATGCCTTTCGAAGCTCCTGGCACATCATGACTGGCTACTCCACAGGCTTGCAGAGGGAGAAAATGTGGATGTCGTGTTTCTAGACTTTGCTAAAGCATTCGACAAGGTGGATCACGGCATCCTCCTTCACAAGATTAAGAAACTCGGCATCCAAGGCAAAATAGGTGTGTGGCTGCACAGTTTCCTCTCCGCAAGAACGCACTGTTGCTGTTAAGGGCCACACATCTGAAAAGTCCCACGTCATTAGTGGAGTACCCCAGGGATCAGTATTAGGACCTCTGCTCTTCCTTATACTGATAGGGGACATTGATGATGGAGTTGGTAAATCAGTTATCTCTTCCTTTGCTGACGATACGAACATAAGTCGTGTCGTCAGAAATGAAGAGGATATTCATAATCTCCAGGATGACCTCGACAAAATCTACAAATGGGCAGACGAAAACAACATGACCTTCAACGAAGAAAAGTTTGAAGCGTTACGATGTGGCCCGAAACAAACCCTCAAGGACACCACCAAACTACTCACTGCAGGCGGCCACGACATCACCCCCAAGCCACATGTGAGATGCCTAGGTGTGCAATTGTCCGACGATGCCACATTTCAACACCACATTTCTGCAGCTGTCAAGAAAGCCAAGGGAATGGCCGGATGGATCCTACGGACGTTCAACTCCAGGGAACAAGAAACAATGCTAACTCTCTGGAGGTCTATGGTACAACCCTTCCTTGACTACTGTAGTCAACTATGGTCGCCACACAAAAAGGGGTACATACGAGATCTTGAGTCCGTCCAGAGGTCCTTCACTAGAAACATTCGGGGGATGAAGGACCTTAGCTACTGGGACCGGATCAAGAAGCTAGGGCTGTACTCTCAGCAGAGAAGGCGAGACAGGTACTGCGCAATTTATGTGTGGAAAATCCTGGAGAAGCTGGTTCCAGATCCAACTGGTAATGAACTCCAGGAAAAACAAAATGGTCGGACTGGAAGGAAGTGTGAGAGGAGATCCCTCCCAACACAGGCACCAGAACGAGTGAGATCCCTCCTCGCATCCAGCCTAGGCCACAATGGACCAAAAAATTTCAACTCGCTGCCCAAGGAAGTGCGAGACATAGTAGGTTGCCCGGTAGACAGGTTCAAAGGGTTATTAGACAAGTTTCTAAAGACCCTCCCAGATGAACCACCAGTGTCTGGATACACTGCTAACTGCCGGGAGGCCTCAAACTCTATACCGGACCAGACGGACCTCCTTCGAAGGGACGCACGGGACGGACGCAGCGGTGGCGGACCACGACTGCGAGGACGGGACCTCTAGACGACTTCAAGTAAGATTCAAGTAAGATATCGTTAGACGATTATATACAGCTTAGGAAAAGGTCTGTGGGAATTAAAACGGCAAAGACTATCTCAATTAACCCTCTGACTCCCACATACCCTTCCTAATCTGAATATAATCGTCTAATAATAGCCAGAATATATTGCCAGAACGTATCACAAGCCTCAAGGATATCTGGTAGTAGAAAGGGTTACCCTTTCAAGCTCCAATATGCGTTCCTGTTCTGTTTTCTGGCTACTATTAGACAATTTTATTCAGATTAGTAGTGGTATATCACCGTATATGGCAGTCAAAGTGTTGATTGAGATATTATTTACTCTTTTAATGCCCACAGATACTTCCAAAGCTGCATAAAATCGTTTAATGATAGCCAAAATAAACTGCTAAAACGTGTCAGAACTTCAAAGGGTTAAGGGGGTAGTGCTTGGTTTTTGGTCTATATATTTATTTATTTTTGAGTTTCCTCGCTAGACCACCATCAAGCTTAGACAAACACACCCTAGACCCCGTTTCAAGATAAATTTGTAAATTTTTCGGTAGAAAAGCCGGTTCCTTCTACAATTAGAGGCTCGCTATTGCTCGGCAGGAAAAAATTGACAGCTAAGGGGCACGAAAGGTCTTAATTTAGACAACAATATGAGGCGAAAGGTCTACAAATCGCCAAACTAACGGAACGGACGTCTTAAAACCTCAAAACTAATATGCTAAACATGAGGGTTAAAGGGGTCCAGAAAAAGCGAGTACTACCCCCTTAACCCTTATTTAGCGGGCTAGGTGGTCTATTTGACCGTAGCGCCCAGCGGGTTTTTTTTAACCCTAAATAGGGTTGTTTACGTGATCATTTTCATGCCTAAATAAGACCCAGAGCGTAAAACAAGTATCTATCCCTGAAATGGCGTAAACAGAGCTTTCCAATGACACCCGAACCATCCTTGTACGACTACTGGTTCTCTTGCAACGATCGTGCAACACGAGTGCAAAAACCCTATAATTAGGTACCGGTAATTTCCTTACATAATTCCCAGTGTAGCGAGTGAGAAAGGAGGGAGAAGGGTGGGATACAGTTCAGTAGGTCCACGGTGGTCGTTGGGACCGGTCATAGCGTTGCTACGCTCATCCCACCGCTCAACTCTCTCTCTCTCAGCAACATTACGTGCTGAAAATGGCGATCGACATAAGTTGTGCACCGCCACATAGTTCATATTTATTTCACTCGACATAAGTTGCGCGCCGCCAGTTAAGGGTTAAGGGAGGTAGTTCGAAGCCTGTAAATTTCTGGAGGCCCTTCTTAAGCTGAATACAATCGTCTAATAGTGGTCAGAATAAAGTAAAAAGGACGGCACCGGTACAGTCGCCCCAATAAGTGATGTCTCGGCACCAATTATGTGCTGATCAATAATTGGTATCAGGAATATTTACACATGATTTCTTCTTTTTAAGTGAGATATACCAACATGTTCCTACAGTTACCCAGCCTATTAAACATCTGACAGACATTAATGCAGCACAGAGCGAACCAAACGTAATGACAGCTGGGATATCACTTATTAGCGCGACAGTACACAGAGGGTTAACCCCTTGAGGATTATGACGTGTTTTGACACTTCATTCTGACTACCATTAGACGATTTTATTCAGCTTTAGAAGGCGCTCTAGCAGTGTAAGGGGTAAAAACTATCTCAATCATCCCTCTGACACCCACAAGTCCTTCCTAATCTGAATAAAATCGTCTAATAATAGCCAGAATAAATTGTCAAAACACGTCATAATCCTCAATGTGTAAACAATATGAGCTATTTGAAGACATAACAAATCTCCCTTTCAAGACCCGATTACGCATTTAATTTCTGTTTTCTGGCTATTATTAGACGATATTTTATTCAGATTAGGAAGGGTATATGGAAGTCAGAGGGTTAGCTGAGATAGTCTTTACCCTTTTCATTCCCACAGGTCCTTCCTAAACTCTAAAATCGTCTATTGATGGCCAGATTATATTGTCAAAATTAGTCATAATCTTCAAAGGATAGAGAATTATGAAGCAATTCAATGCTTAATCTGGCTATCAGTTGACGATTTTATTCAGCTTAGGAAGGATCTGTAGGTGTCAGAGGCATAGTTGAGTTAGCTTTGAACCCTTAACCCTTTCAGTACCGGTGACATCTTTGTATTATAATCTGGCAACTATTAGACAGTTTTATTCAGCTTAGGAAGGATGTCTACCCTTTAAAAGCTTATAAACTATCTCAATTCTTTTAGCTACCATATTTTTTGTCTATGTGAGTGAGGGAGACAAAAGGCAGAGCTGCCTGTAGCGAGTGCCTCTCCCAGAGTTGAAAGAAACAATTTAAGTTATAGGAAGAGAGAAAGAATGATTCTGGGAGAGACTTCCATAGCTCAGCTTTTGAATAGAGAATAGAAGAAAGACTGAGAATAACGTTTCACCCTTGGGATGGAGAGTTGTACAGAGTAGGGGTGGGATTGTGTTGCAAGACGGGTGCTACGTGCTCTACGAAATGGGGGCGGTATACAGTACACTGAAAGAGCTCTGAGGGGCACTGATTATTGTAATAGCGATATAATAGCGAGAGAGATGCAATATTGCGGCGAAGAGAGAGAGACTGCAGAGAAATGGTGAGTGGAAGTGAGTTTTGAGACGGAAGGCTTTCTTTTCTACTTTGTCTAGGAGCGCGGTGTGAGAGGATCCTCCCCACACATGTGAACAATACTCAATACAAGGACGCATCTAAAATAAGGCTGTATCATGAGATGATTTTAAACAGCTTAGGAAAGATCTTAGGGAATTTAAAAGAGTTAAGACTATCTCATATAAGGCTACATCTTTAGACGATTTTGTACAGGTTAGGAAGGAACTCTGGGAATTTCATAGGGTTAATACTATCTCAAATAAGGCTATAATCTTAGACGATTTTAGACAGCTTAGGAAGGATCTCTGGGAGTTTCAAAGGGTTAAGACTATCTCAAAATAATAAGGTTACATCATTAGACGATTTTAGACAGCTTAGGAAGGATCTCTGGGAATTTAAAAGGCTTAAGACTATCTCCACGATTTTATACAGCTTAGGAAGGATCTCTGGGAATTTCAAAGGGTTAAGACTACTGTATCTCAAAATAATAAGGTTACATCCTTTAGAAGATATTAAACAGCTTAGGAAAGATCTCTGGGAATTTTAAAGAGTTGAGACTATCTCAAATAAGGCTAGGTTACATCCTCAGACGATTTTATACAGCTTAGAAAGGATCTCTGGGAATTTCAAAGGGTTAAGACTATCTCAAATTAGGCTACATCCTAAATAATATTCTATCTATCTATCTATTGCCGGACGCCTTACTCCCCTTACGAGGGTGGCCATACACAGAATGCCCCCAAGCGGACCTATTCCCTGTGAGAGGGACAACCGGAGCCAGTTTAGTGAAGGACTTACAGGATTGACCACTCAATTTAGGATCTGTCCGACTCAGAGGCCCTCTGTGTACAGTATCTTGTTAGCACTATTTTTCTACAGTGGTGTTCGGCTAATCCATCCACTAACCTGCCTTACCCTTAGGTAAGCAGTACGGATTTGTATCAGGTTTACTCCCCTAGACAGGTTGCCAACCAAGGCTGACAAGTCCCATCCACCGGATTTGTATAAGGTTGTCTCCCCTTGATGAGTTGCCGACCAAGGCTAACGAGTCCCATCCACCCGAGTGGATAATTAATAATATTAATTATATTAATAATATTAAAGAAGATTACTGTAAGATGTAGAAATATGTACAGTAGTTACTTCATATGAACAAATATTCAACGTTTTCCTGTTTGTCTACTCTAACTTAGCATATAATTTAATGTATCGTTTACATATAATATATAATGATAAAACAAATCTGATACACACTTGAACACAAAATTCCGAGCTAATTAGAGCAATTAATTAACATATTTAGTAAAATATTCATAAACAAATAACCGAAAATAATTATCGATTATAAAACCTAAGTATTGCTATTGAGACCATCCTGAAACCATCCCAACAAGTCTGGACCAAACTGGACCTATCCGGACGTAACCTAACCTAACTAGGCTGAGCTGGGGGCCAAGAATCCTTTTCCTCGAATTTTATGATTTTGTCAATTATCGCCTAGAGATGTGTAAACATATTTTTCTGGGGCTGTTTTCGACGCTGAGTCCGAATCTGGCACTATAATTTACCTATCTCTACAGATAGCTAAGATATTGATTTTTAGAAGTTAGCCAGTTCCCAGTCACTGTTTTCTAAAGGGACCCTCTTCCCGCCTGGTTGTGCGTTCGTAAGTGTGTTACAACCAGTTTCTTGAAATATTCATAAACAAATAACTAATCATAATTTTATAATGCAGTTTTCGGCGCTGAGTCCGAATCTGGCTTTATAATCGATCTATCTCTACATATAGCTAATATATTGATCATAGAAGTTAGCCCAGTTCCAAGTCACTGTCTTCTAAAGGGACCCTCTCCCCGCCTGGCTGTGTGTTCGTATGTGTGTTACAGCTGTTTCTTAACATATTCATACAAAAATAACCCAACATAATTATCGATACTAAAACCTAAGTTGACCTACTGGCACCATTCTGAGCCCATCCCAACCAGTGTGGACCCAACAGGACCTATCTGAAGGTAACCTAACCTCATTGCCCTGATCTGGGAAGCTACAATCCTTTCCCCCGAAAATGTGATTTTGCCAATTTTCGCAGAGAGACGCCAAAACTTACTTTTCTGGGGTAGTTTTCTATGCTGAATCCAAATCTGCCGTTATAATTGACCTATTTTTACAAATAAAAAAGGTATTGATCATAGAAGTGGCCCAGTATTATATAGAGTTTTGGGCTAATTATTTTGCATAATGTCGAGTTAATTATGATTGTTTGTGTTTGTGATACTTATATCAACATCTAAAACCTAATTTTATTTAAAATACATTACATTTTAGCTATTTTGTGCTTTAAAAACACGATTTAGAGAAAATATTTATATAAAATAAACCATAACAAATATAGCACTTGAAAACCAAAGTTAACCTATTCTAACCCTTCTGAATCCATCCCAACAAGTCTGGACCCAACTGGAGCTATCTGAACGTAGTCTATCTTAACCCTTTGAATACCAGCGACGTGTGTTATATTGTATTCTAGCTATATTTAGACGATATAATGCAGCTTAGGAAGGATCTGTGGTAGTTAAAAAGGGTCGGTGGAGATAGATTGAAGCCTTATAATGGCTAGAGACCCTTCCTAAGCTGAATAAAATTGTCTACTCATGGTCAGAATATAATTAAAAGGACGTCCCGGTACTGCACAGGTTTAGGGGGGTCACCTGCATCTTTTCTCTCCTTCTCTCTCTTTCTCTGGCTTGTATCCATTTGGCCCCATTCAGCCTACTATTTTAAGACGTTTATCCCCATTCAGGTGTCGATTTCTTCCTGGCGAGCGATAGAGAGCCAGCATTGTATGGAGAAATCCAGCTTTGCCGGAGACATTATTCTATTGAAAAATGTAGAAATTGTGCCTGCTGCTGGCTCGCAACCGCTCGCCAGGAAAATAATCGACACTTGGATGGGGGTAAACGTCTTAAAACAGTAGGCTGAATGGTGCCGAATGGATACAATCCAGAGAGAGAGGAAGAGAGAAAAAAGGAGCTGGGCACCCATAACGTTGATAATGTTGGGGCCCAGATGCAAGGCAGGTTAACCCCTTCTGTGCCGACGACGTATTTCTAATTTTACTCTACCTATATTAAGATGATTTTGAGGAGCCTATGAAGGGTCTGTGGTAGTAAAAATAGTTATATGAGATAGTTATATGAGCCTATGAAGGGTCTGTGGTAGTAAAAATAGTTATATGAGATAGTTATATGAGCCTATGAAGGGTCTGTGGTAGTAAAAATAGTTATATGATACAGTTGGAAGCCTGTTAGTTGCGGGAAGCCCTTTGTAAACTGAATAATATCATCTAATAGTAGCCAGAATAAAGTTAAAGAGACGTCCCCGGTACAGAAGGGGTTAAAACAGTGAAGCCAATAAGAATTTAGCTAACACATTAGAAAGAGATAAAATATATATATATATATATATATATATATATATATATATATATATATATATATATATATATATATATATATATATTATGTTCTCTCCACTAACCAACTTTACTCCTAAACTCGATTAATGAAATTAACAAACACATGTGGCAGTCCGGGGATTCGAACCCAGGATGCTCACACCGAAAATCAAAATATATATATAAATAACTATATATCTATCTATCTCTCATCTATCTATATATCTATCTATCTATTTATATATAGGCCTACCGTACTGTATATATAGGCTTACTGTATATATAGGCCTACTGTATATATAGGCCTACCGTACTGTATATATAGGCCTACTGTATATATATATATGCTGTATTTATTATATATATACTGTACATACATATACAGTATATATATATTTCTATTACACATCATCATACAATGATAGCCTATTATTGATTTAACTTTATATGTGAGACTAAGGTGAGAATTTAGATACCGGTACTAGGTAAGAAACAGAGTTATTGCAGTTATCTATATTATTATATGATCATACATTATAACCTATTATTGCTTTAACTTATTAAGTATTAAGTAACACCCAGTTCTTAACATTAATCATCAATTGCAAACCCCAATGCACTTGAATAAACTAACAAACGCATATGGTCCTCCCGGGATTCGAACTTGGGACACCACACCCAGAACATAAGCACCTGAACCATAACACCACCAACACAGTTAAAGGTTGAATACACGATCACGATTAACCCCTTCAGTACCAGGGACGTACTTTTCATCATATTCTGGCAAGTTTTAGACGATTATATTCAGCTTAGGAAGGACGTCTAGCAATAATAAGGCTTCAAACTATCTCAACCAATCCATTTAATTACCTCAGATCCTTCCTAAGCTGCACAAAATCGTCTAAATATAGCTAGAATATAAAAAAATACGTCACCGGTATAGAAGGGGTTAACATCCATTTTCGAATTTTGGATATCAATCTAATCATTACTCAAACCCAAATGCATTATGGAAAGCGTAATGTTTTAGTGAGTGGAAAAGAAAACAAAAGTATTGGGGCCAAGATCACTAAGGCGATCGGCCTGGCCAGATTGGCTCAGAATCCGTCAGTTTTAGGGCCTGCTTCAGGCTCACATAGGGTAAAATCTACCAATTAGTCTCTCCTCTTGGTCAATATACAGGAGGCGCTACAATATAGGTAGCAAAATTATAATGGTAGTTTTGGGTTCCTATCATCATATGCTTCATTTCTATATACTTTTTATCCCCGGGAAAAAAAAAAAAAATCTTGGGATTTTTCATTTATTTTCTTGGGATTTTTTGTTTTGGTCATTAACCTAACCAAAAAACCTAACCTAACCTAATAGCCCCCAAATACATTTAGGTTAGGTTAGGTTAGGTTTTTTGGTTAGGTTAATAAAAAAATAAAAAATAAAATAAAAGAAAAACATAAAAAACCCAAGATTTTTTGTTTTTTTCCCGGGGATAAAAAGTATATAGAAATTAAGCATATGATGATAGGAACCCAAAACTACCATTATAATTTTGCTACCTATATTGTAGCGCCTCCTGTATATTGACCCTCCTCTTATATAACCTCCTTGCTCCGTTTGTGCGTTCGTTCGTACGTGTTTGCCTCCCACCACCAGACGAGACAACCTCCCCCTTCTCTCTCTGTCTTTCTTTCTCTCCTTCTCTCTCTGTCTCTCTTTCTCAAACACACATACGCACACACACACCCTCTCAAACCAACCCTATGAAATAAAGTGTTGCCAGAATGCCGAGCCTCTCAAACCCTTTCGATCAATCTAGAAACCATCAGTCTATGCCTACTAAAATTACTCTTAATGAATGCACTAAGCCACAACGGGATGCTACAAGCTTCTATGTATTTTGCAGATTATATATACTGAGATACCAAGGCTTAAAATGCCTATGCAAGGGTAAAATACGGCATATTTGAGATGCTGGGCTGGGCTGTATGCAATATCTACTCTTGTATAATATTAATAGCTATTGTTTCACACTGCAAGTTGAACACAATTATCTGTCTACCTCCTGTAGTGCTGTGTAGGAAAACCAAGGTTGAGAAAGGCCGAATATTGCCATACGAAGGTTAATAAATCCCGAGATGCCAGCCACAACACTCTCACTCACCGTTCCAATACTACTATCTCCTTGCATTTCTCAGATTTACCAAGGGAAGCTGAATGATATATGTCGATAAACCGCCGTCGAAACATTTATGAACGCTTCGTTAACAACCGAGACGATCACGAGTGAATAGTTCGAACTTTTGGTCGAAGGTTGCTTTCCGGGCAGGGCTAAAACCCTTGATGAAACAATACCGTAAATTCCAGGGTTGTTTGCGCAATTTTCATCCACTTAGAGGCATCTTTCAGAGCTCGCTTGGTAACCAAAAGACGCAGATTTTTTTTCTCTATCCAACGGTATATAAAAAGTTTAAAATTGTGCCAGTTTTGTGTCCTTTTTATCTATGAACGATGTCTAATGGGAATTCGCGTGGACGAGAGTTCTGGGAAAATCGATGCACTATGAAACGGAAAATTTCCGAATGAGATAGGAACATGGTTTATTCAAAGTTCACATGATTCGTTCAAAGCACTTGAGTGAAGCAAAATTTAGAATTCTAAAAATAAAATTCAGATTACTAAAAATCAAGTGCTCATTTCTAGTTCTTCTAAACACAATTATACTTCGATTAATTTGCTTACTGGGATTGCTGTGTGATAATTGGGGATATAGTAAATTGGCCAACCTATTATGTTTTCGAAATAATCACTCCTTGAGGTCACTTAATGGCTATTCTGTGAAATATAAAGGATTGTTTGTTTCATTACATTTCTGTGAATTTTACGAAATATATGTGCCCTGGGCCGCATTTATAGTATTTATAGGAAGTAAAATACACATATATACCTATATATGACACTTAAACATGGCATGGACGAATATATTTAACCTATGTTGCATATTTGTATATTCCCACTATTTGCCCGAATTAGGGCATTTCCAGGGATATTTGGACATATTTGATTGTAAATATGGTGAATATATAATATAATTGAATTTATCCATGCCTAATCCATACGGAAATCGATGTATTTAAGTTTGTATATTCGATCATTTTAACTGAGGACGGGAAGGGAGAGGGTTCAACACCGATCTGGCAACAGGGATTCAATGGCGACCTAGGGGACCGCCTTGTGTTGAAAATTCTCAAGGAAGATCGCAGTTTTGGGCGTGATAATGGCCTCCCGCGGCATCTGCACCGTCACCACGTCATCGACCAAGGATCTGAGGACGTGTGGAGCCCCTTAGGAGGACATGGAAGGATCTATTTCGCATATTACGGTAAGATATTCATCGTCTCTTCCCATTCTAATTTTTGCTAATGGCGAGGTGTAGGCCCCGAGGTGCGGATAATTCTCTGTATTTTGTGTATTTATTTATTTATTTATGCTGTTGTCCTCTTTTGCCGCATTGTATCTTTTGCCTGGGCTGGTTGAAAATTCGTTGTGTGTTTTACGATGATATTTTGTGTTGTATAATTATATATGTGTTGGTCTGAAATGAGATGGTTTGGGGGAGGGAGAGAGAGGGGGGAATGGAGGAAAGGGGAGGGAGAGAGAACGGGGGAGGGAGAGAGAACGGGGGAGGGAGTTACCCCCCCCCCCCAACTTCCTTACAGCGAGCAAAGGAGAAAGTATAAAGGTGGGAGGGTTTGACAATTTGGAGCCAATCCGCCCTCGTTTTCCTCCCTAAAACGCCTAGGCTAAGGTATGGATTTCTCTGGCTATATCAGACCGTCAATTTAATTTTCATTTTTGTTTGTATCTTTTATTTTTTGTTATTGGAATCGACAACTAGACTTAATGTACTGTAGGCCTATGCTAATTTGTACATTATTAGGATGTTAGGAGACTTAGTAAATATAGCCTACAACTTGACTTAACCCTTACAGTACCGGCGACGTCTTTTATTTTTTTATTTTTTTTTATAGTGGAATCGACAACTAGCCTAGACTAAATGTACTGTACGCTAAGTTGTACATTATTAGGATTTTAGGGGAGACTTTATAGAACTTTACTTAACCCCTACAGTACCGGCGACGTTTTGTTTTGTTTTTTTTTTGGGGGGGAGGGGGGGAAATCGACAACTAGACTAAATGTACTGTACGCTAATTTGTACATTATTATGATTATAGGAGACTGAATTAATATACAACTTTACTTAACACTTACAGTACCGGCGACGTCTTTTTATTTCAGCTACATTTATAGACGATTTTATGAAGTTAGGAAGGAAAGATGGTAGCTATTTTTTTTATTTCGGCAACATTTAGACGATTTTATGAAGCTTATAGGAAGGATGTATGGTAGCTAGTATACCGGTAATTAATTGAGATAGGCTAGCGTGTAGACCTCTGTAACTGAAAAAGGGCCAGAGCGAATGGGATGTAAGGCATTGAATCCCGGTGGATCACATAATTATATACTTTCATTAATTTAATTGGAGGTGTTTGGTGTTGTGGTGAAATTAATAGAATATAGATTAGCTCGACATACAGTATTACTAGCTGGATTAGGATATAGATTAGCTCGACATACAGTATTACTAACTGGATTAGGAAACTATTACCGAATCTACCACTAATGTTCCCATGTTTTTTTTTTTTTTTGGTTTTGGTTTTAGGTACCGTAGTTGAAATTAGTTACACATTTACAATCTCCGGAATTTCTGATTTTTGTTTTCCCATTACCGGTATATATCCTATCTAACGATCTTAACCCATTCAGTACCGGTACCAGGGACGTCCTTTTTATCATATTCTGGCCACTATTAGACGATTGTATTCAGCTTAGGAAGGACCTCTAGCAATAATATGGCTTCAAACTATCTCAACCAACCCTTTTAACTAGGACTACCACAGATCCTTCCTAAGCTGCCTATAATGTCGTCTAAATACAGCTAGAATATATGATAACACGTCGCTGGTACTCAAAGGGTTAATATATGATAACACACGTCGCTGGTACTCAAAGGGTTAATATATGATAACACACGTCGCTGGTACTCAAAGGGTTAATATATGATAACACGTCGCTGGTACTCAAAGGGTTAATATATGATAACACACGTCGCTGGTACTCAAAGGGTTAATATATGATAACACACGTCGCTGGTACTCAAAGGGTTAATATATGATAACACACGTCGCTGGTACTCAAAGGGTTAATATATGATAACACACGTCGCTGGTACTCAAAGGGTTAATATATGATAACACACGTCGCTGGTACTCAAAGGGTTAATATATGATAACACACGTCGCTGGTACTCAAAGGGTTAATATATGATAACACACGTCGCTGGTACTCAAAGGGTTAATATATGATAACACGTCGCTGGTACTCAAAGGGTTAATCAAACACTTATAATTATGTAGGTTATATTTTTCTGGGCCCTTTCCTCTCATGTTTAGCCAGATTGCTTTTTATTTATTAAGACGTTCGCCCCATTAGTTTGGCGATTTTAAGAACTTTCGCCCAATTTGTCAATTGTAAGGCCTTTCGTGCCATTTCGGTGTCAATTTTTCCCTGGCGAGCGATAGCGAGCATGTAATTTAAGAGGAACCGGCCATCGGCCGGGAAATTTTTCTACCGAAAAATGTACAAATTTGTCTTGAAAGGGAGTCAAAGGGGTGTAATTTTAAGCTTGACGGAGGTCCACGTAACAAACTAAAAACGTCCCCTTAATAGGAGTTTTACTGCCGTAAATGGGGAAATTTATAGGGAGATTTGTTTTTGTTTTTTACAGTGCTTTATATAGTGCACATAAAATGTATTTCCGGAGGTTGAAACAAATTTTATTTTGATATTTGCAACATCCTTATTCTATAATAGCCTTTAAAAATGTATAAAGCATTAGTGGTAGTTTCGGTAATAAGTAGGCTACCCTGGATTACTCTAGTCGTTTGTGAGTTAGGCTATAGAGGTTAACAACTTCTGTAACAGCGACGTCTTTTGTACTTTATTATGGCTGCTATTAGACGATTTTATTCAACATAAAAAAAGGTCTCTAGCAATTAACAGGCTTCGAACTATCTCACTTAACCCATTTTACTACCATGGATCCTTCTTAAACTGCACAAAATCGTCTAAATATAGCAAGAATAAAATTAATAAGACGTCTGCGGTATAGAAGGGGTTAAGTAGGATTACTTTAGTGACGTCGTTTGTGAGTTATAGAGGTTAACCCCTTCCGTACCGACGACGTCTTTTTTATAATATTATTGCTATATTTAGACGGTTTTCTACAGTTTAAGAAGGATCTGTGGTACGGTAGTGAAAAGGGTTAAGGGCGATAGTTCGAAGCTTGTTACTTGTTTGAGGTCTTTGTTAAACTGAATAAAATAGTCTAAATATAGCTACGGTAGTGTATAGTTAATAACACGTCGCCGGTACAGAAGGGGTTAATGTTCAATAGTTTGTGGCAGACATGGAACACAGGGTATGGCGTATCATAATGACTGAACACAGGGTATGGCGTATCATAATGACTGGTTAGGAATACAAAAAAGGACAAAAAGAAAAAAAAATAGGAAAAGTGGGGATTGGGCCTGAGTAAATAGATAGATAGATAGATAGATAGATAGATAGATAGGAATACGAGTAAACTTTATAATAATGACCACCAACAATGATGGTTTGCGTAGGAATATGGACCTATGTTATCGTACTGAAAAGCTGAGGATGTTGGTGTATGGTCGCGCTAATAAGTCATATCCCAGCTGTCATTATGTTTGGCTTGCTCTGTGCTGTATTAATGTCTCTCAGATGTTGAATAGGGTGGGTAAGTGTAGGAACATGTTTGTATATTTCACTCGATATGAAGAAATGAAGCTTAGATATTGCTGATACCAATTATTGATCAAATTATACTTGGTGCCGAGACATCACATATTAGCGCGACTTTACAGGGGAGAGAGAGTGTGTGTGTGTGTGTGTGTGTGTGTGTGTGTGTGTGTGTGTGTGTGTGTGTGTGTGTGTGAAAGAGAGAGAGAGACAGACAGAGAGAGAGAGAGAGGGGGGGGGGGCACTTTTGGTTAGGGAGGGTGGTTACCGTGGAGTGTAATAACCCCTTCTGTACCGGGGACGTCTGTTTTTATTTTATCCTAGCTACATTTAGACGACTTTAAGAAGCAGTACCGTTTTCACCCTTAACCCCTTCTGTACCGGGGACGTCTGTTTTTATTTTATCCTAGCTACATTTAGACGACTTTATGAAGCAGTACCGTTTCCACCCTTAACCCCTTCTGTACCGGTGGGTGTCATCCTTAACCCCTTCTGTGCCGGTGGGTGTCATCCCTTTTAATATATTCTGGCAACTATTAGTCTTAGACGATCTTATTCAGCTTAGGAAGGACATCTACCCATTATGCCTAACCCCTTCAGTACCATGACGCCTTTTTGCCTTTGATTATGGCTAAAATTACATGATTTTATGCAATTTAACCCTTTCAAGCTCCAATATGCGTTTCTGTTGTTTTCTGGCTACTATTAGACGATTTTATTCAGATTTGTACACAGAAGTCAGAGGGTTGATTGAGATAGTATTTACCCTTTTAATACCCACAGATCCTTCCTGTTGTTGTTGATGATGCTTTTTATTTTATACTAGCCCACTGGGCCTAGGCCCTCTCAAGGCTAGATCCTTCCTAAGCTGCATAAAATCGTCTAATGATAGCCAAAATAAACTGCTAAAACGCGTCAGAGCTTCAAGGGGTTAAGAAGGACCATGTTACTAAGAGGGTTTATTGTGATCGCATTTACCCCTTTGAGTCGTAATGGTAGATTACAGTATTTACAGATACAAACAAATCCATAGTAACCACCCTCCCTACCCCAAAGTGCCCCCCCCCCCCCTCTCTCTCTCTCTCTCTCTCTCTCTCTCTCTCTCTCTCTCTCTCTCTCTCTCTCTCTCTCTCTCTCTCTCTCTCTCTCTCTCTCTCTCTCTCTCTCTCTCTCTCTCTTAGCCAACGTAACACCGATATTCAAAAAAGGCAGCAAATCCCTACCCAGTAACTATCGTCCAATTAGCTTAACCTCAGTTGTTTGTAAAATGCTAGAAACGGTCATACGAGACAGACTCGTAAATCACTTAGAGGAAAATAACATACTTAAAGATACTCAACACGGCTTTCGTAAAAAACGTTCCTGTTTAACAAACCTCTTAGACTTCTTCCAGGATATCCTCAACCTCTACGATGAGAGTAAAGCTGTAGATATTATATACCTTGATTTTCAAAAGGCCTTTGACAAAGTTCCCACAAACGTTTACTGCTAAAACTAAAAGCGCATGGAATACAAGACGGTGTGTTGAAATGGATAGGAAACTGGCTCAGCAACAGAAAGCAAAGGGTAGTCATAAACGGTAAGGCATCTAAATGGACCAATGTAAGTAGCGGGGTACCCCAGGGATCGGTACTAGGACCAATTATCTTTCTAATTTACATCAACGACATAGATGAGGGTCTCACCTGTACAATCTCAAAATTTGCTGACGATACAAAAATTGCAAATAGCGTACTCTCAAAAGAACAAGTTGACGATATGCAACACAATCTAGATAAATTGTCATGTTGGGCCCAAATTTGGCAAATGAGTTTCAATGCGGATAAATGTAAAGTACTACATGTCGGATACCTAAATGAGAAAGCAAATTATTCGATGAATGGCACTCAGCTTAAGAATGTAAACAGAGAAACCGATCTGGGAGTAACAATATCGAGTAACCTAAAACCGAGTCAACAATGTTCAGAAGTTGTTAAGAAGGCAAACAAAATAATTGGCTTTATAGGCAGGTCATTTGAGCATAAATCCAAAGAAGTTATCCTAACCCTTTACAATTCCTTAGTCCGCCCTCTTTTGGAATACTGCGTTCAATCCTGGTGCCGTTATTACCAAAAAGATATAAACAAGCTAGAACGAGTTCAACGTAGAGTTACCAAAATGATACCTAGCCTAAAGAACAAACCATACGAAGAGCGTCTTAGGGAATTAAATCTATTTCCTTTAACCCAGCGCAGATTAAGAGGTGACTTAATTCAAGTGTTCAAAATCATCAAAGGCATCGACAATATGAACTGTAGTAAGTACTTCACTATCGACCAATCTAATTACACGCGGGGAAACGGTTGCAAAATTATTGGTAAATCTTTTAACTCGCACGAATCTAAGAATTTCTTCTTCAATCGAGTTGTCAACTTGTGGAATGGGCTTCCCCGAAACGTTATAGACTGCATCACCGTTGATTCATTTAAACTCCGCCTAGACAAATATCTCTCATTAAACCCGCGACTGACTGCATTTGTAAATGAATAACTTTATTTTATCCCCCCCTCAGTTACTATCCCATCTGTCCTCTACTAACTTCCTAATCCTGCCACGGACATTAGTTCCAGGGCAGTAATTCCCTTTCCAATGTTCCCTTACCCACTCTAAACCACTGTTTGGACACTTGATCCTCAGTGTTTTGGAGGACAAGCAACCTAGAAGGGTCACTAGATCTGTTGTTGCTTGTTTTCCTTTGTACTCCTTTGTACTCTCTCTCTCTCTCTCTCTCTCTCTCTCTCTCTCTCTCTCTCTATATATATATATATATATATATATATTATATACCTTGATTTTCAAAAGGCCTTTGACAAAGTTCCCCACAAACGTTTACTTCTAAAACTAAAAGCGCATGGAATACAAGACGGTGTGTTGAAATGGATAGAAAATTGGCTCAGCAACAGAAAGCAAAGGGTAGTCATAAACGGTAAGGCATCTAAATGGACCAATGTAAGTAGCGGGGTACCCCAGGGATCGGTACTAGGACCAATTCTCTTTCTAATTTACATCAACGACATAGATGAGGGTCTCACCTGCACAATCTCAAAATTTGCTGACGATACAAAAATTGCAAATAGCGTACTCTCAAAAGAACAAGTTGACGATATGCAACACAATCTAGATAAATTGTCATGTTGGGCCCAAATTTGGCAAATGAGTTTCAATGCGGATAAATGTAAAGTACTACATGTCGGATACCTAAATGAGAAAGCAAACTATTCGATGAATGGCACTCAGCTTAAGAATGTAAACAGAGAAACTGATCTGGGAGTAACAATATCGAGTAACCTAAAACCGAGTCAACAATGTTCAGAAGTTGTTAAGAAGGCAAACAAAATAATTGGCTTTATAGGCAGGTCATTTGAGCATAAATCCAAAGAAGTTATCCTAACCCTTTACAATTCCTTAGTCCGCCCTCTTCTGGAATACTGCGTTCAATCCTGGTGCCCTTATTACCAAAAAGATATAAACAAGCTAGAACGAGTTCAACGTAGAGTTACCAAAATGATACCTAGCCTAAAGAACAAACCATACGAAGAGCGTCTTAGAGAATTAAATCTATTTCCTTTAACCCAGCGCAGATTAAGAGGCGACTTAATTCAAGTGTTCAAAATCATCAAAGGCATCGACAATATGAACTGTAGTAAGTACTTCACTATCGACCAATCTAATTACACGCGGGGAAACGGTTGCAAAATTATTGGTAAATCTTTTAACTCGCACGAATCTAAGAATTTCTTCTTCAATCGAGTTGTCAACTTGTGGAATGGGCTTCCCCGAGACGTTATAGACTGCAGCACCGTTGATTCATTTAAATTCCGCCTAGACAAATATCCCGCATCAAACCCGCGACTGACTGCGTTTGTAAATGAATAACTTTATCCTCCCCTCAGTTACTAACCCATATGTCCCCTACTAACTTCCTAGTCCTGCCACGTTAGTGGCAGGGCAGTAGTTCCCTTTCCAATGTTCCCTTACCCACTCTAAACCACTGTTTGGACACTTGATCCTCAGTGTTTTGGAGGACAAGCAGCCTAGAAGGGTCACTAGATCTGTTGTTGCTTGATTTCCTTTGTACTCCTTTGTACTCTCTCTCTCTCTCTCTCACACAATTACGTCATGGTGGTGAATGGGTTAAAAGATTGCAGACTATCGTCGTCTAAATGTAGCTAGCATAAAATAAAACAGTCGCCGCCGGTACTGAAGGGGTCTCTCTCTCTCTCTCTCTCTCTCTCTCTCTCTCTCTCTCTCTCTCTCTCTCTCTCTCTCTCTCTCTCTCTCTCTCTCTCTCTCTCTCTCTCTCTCTCTCTCTCTCTCTCACACACAATTACGTCATGGTGGTGAATGGGTTAAAAGATTGCAGACTATCGTCGTCTAAATGTAGCTAGCATAAAATAAAACAGTCGCCGCCGGTACTGAAGGTGTCTCTCTCTCTCTCTCTCTCTCTCTCTCTCTCTCTCTCTCTCTCTCTCTCCTCTCACACAATTACGTCATGGTGGTGAATGGTTAAGATTTGAGACTATCGTCGTCTAGATGTAGCTAGCATAAAATAAAACAGTCGCCGCCGGTACTGAAGGTTCTCTTCTCTCTCTCCTCGCTTCTCCTCTCTTCCTCTCTCTCCTCCTCCTCTCTTCTTCCTCTCTCTTCTCTCTCCGCTCTCTCTCTTCATCTTCTCTTCTCTCTCTCTCTCTCTCTCTCTCCCTGCACCAACTCTAACCTCTTCCCTCTCTCTCCTCCCCCTCTCTCCCCCTCTCTCTCCTCTCCCCTCTCTCTCTCTCTACCCATCTTCCCGTCCCCTCTTCTTCTTCTCTCCTCTCTCTCTCTCTCCTCCATCTCCCCGCTCTCATCTTAACCTCTCCTCCTTCTGTCCTCTCCTCTCTCTCAGGTCTCTCTCGTCTCTCTCCCCCCTCAGTCTCCCTTCTCATCTCCTCCTCTCTCTCTCTTCTCCTCCTTCTCTCTCTTCCCTCTCTCTCTCTCTCTCTCTCTCTCCCCTCTCCCTCTCTCTCTCTCCCCCACTCTCTCTCTCCCTCATTCTCTCTCATCTCTCCTTCCTCTCTCCTCTCTCTCTCTCCTTCCTACTCTTCCGCTCTCTCCCTATCTCCCCTGCTCCCCTCTTCCTCTTCTCTCTCTCTCTCTCTCTCTCTCTCTCTCTCTCCCCCTCCCTGCACCAACTCTAACCTCCTCACCCTTTCAGTACGAAGACACGTTGGTCCGTATTCCTTGTCGGGCTACTCACGGGCAGCATTATATGCGGGGATTATGTAGAGTTAACCCCTTCCGTACCGATGACGTCATTCTAACATTATTCTGGCTACTATTAGATGATTTTAGTCCGTTACAAAAGGGCCTCCAGCAACTAACAGGCTTCGATCTATCTCACTTAACCAATTTGACTACCTTGGAACTTTCTTAACTGCACAAAATCGTCTAAAACAAAATTAAATCAATTTTAAAAACGTCACCGGTACAGAAGGGGTTAATTAAAATGGTCAATGGAAAGATAATGAAGTAGGATTAGGAAACCCGAACTTAAAGCAGGGATGGTTCAATTTTTGGTCGATTTGTTCATGTAGTCATTATTTTTCTAGTTTCCTCCCTAGACCTCATCAAACTTTATAAAAATATATCCATCAGATCCCCCTTCTAGATTAATTTGTACATTGTTCGGTAGACAAATGTTCCGGCCAAAGGCCGGTTCTTTCAGTTACAGGCTCACTATCGTTCGCCAGGATTTTGTTTACACCTAACTAGCATGAAAGGTCTAAATATTGACAAAGAAATGAGGCGAAAGGTCTTAGAATCGACAAGCTAATGGGGCAAACATTTCAAAATCTGAAAACTAATGGGGCTAAACATGAGGAAGAAGGGGGACCAGAAAAACGACCCATCTCCCTTTAAGCTCTGAGACTCGCAGAGCGCTAATGACGGTTGAGAGCTGAGGTTGTGTGTGGAGGGGTTACTAAGACAAAATTAACCCCTTCCATACCGGCGACGTCTTTTTATTTTTATTCTAGCTATATTTAGACGATTTTGTGCAGTTTAAGAAGGGTCTGCTTACTTCTACTACTAGACTTTTCGCAGATGATAGCTTAGTGTATAGATCAATTACTAATAGGGACGATTGCCTTCGACTACAGGACGACTTAACTGCGCTTGAAGAGTGAGAAGCCAAGTGGCAGATGACATTTAGACCGGACAAATGTCACCATATCCGTTTCACCCGTTCAAACAAAATCATCCCATTCTCCTACAAACTCCATAGCACTTTTCTGGATACTGTTCCCTCCCACAAATATTTGGGGGTCCACATCTCAGCGGACATGACCACTCACGGACCACTCACGTTAGCAGCGTCAGAGCAAAGACTAATACAAGATCCGATCCATATACACCATATATATACATATATATATATATATGGATCTTGGACTAATAGGGCCCTGGGCTTCCTGCGTTGGAATCTCACCAAGTGTAACGCAAACATTAAAATTCTAGCATTTAAAACACTTGTTCGGCCACACTTAGAAAACTGCGACACCATCTGGGATCCACACACTCACAACAATATAAATAAACTAGAGGCCATACAAAACAAAGCTGCAAGATGGATCAGACGTGATTACAGACACACTACATCTGTCACTTTGCTCAAGCAAGACATTAAACTCGACCCACTTGCAACAAGAAGACAAATGCACAGACAACAGAGGTTATATAAAATCACTACCGGTAACAACTTAGTAGACATAGACAAATATATATATTTACACCCTACAAGTATACGATTTACAAGACGCAGCCACAACCTAAACTACCACACGTATCAGGCAAGCACGGACGTATTTAGACAATAATTTTTTCCCCGCAGCATCCAAGGGTGGAATCACCTCCCATCTCATGTAGTTAATAGCCCCACCCTTGATTCATTTAGAACTAGGATCACCAATCATTACATCCCTAATCCTGATCCTGTCCCTAACCATTAGTACTAAAAGCACAACCCCCGCATATCATGCCGCCCGAGAGCGGCCCTCTGAGTCTGCGGGTCCCTCAACGTAAACGTAAACATTGAGATAATTCGGAGCCTATTAATTGCTGGAGGTCCTTATGAAACTGACTAAAAATCGTGTAATAATAGCCAGAATAAAGTTAAAAGACGTCTCCGGTACAGAAGGGGTTAACCTTTAAGATTCGCCTTAAAACCCTTACCTCTAGTTGCTGTACTGGACGTGGTGATATTATTATATAGTTATCTAAGTTTTACCAGTAGCCTAAGTTTCGATGTTAACCCATTTAGTACTGGTGGTATTATCAATGTGTCAAACCGGAGCAATTTTGTTTGAATGAATAGCCTATGTCACGTCCTTCAAGAAAACTAACATAAAATAACATTATTTTGGCCATTTTATCACAAGTATGTAAAGAAATGCAAGAAAACCAACATAAATTAGCATTGTTTTGCCATTTTATCACTTTCCAATGACATATTTTGAACTATGAACCATCAAATTTATCAATATAGATACAATATACATATAGGCTACAGTACAATAATAACCACTAAAAAATAATGGATTCGACTTTGGTTTGACATATGGCAACCATTTGACGGTTTTATTCAGCTTAGGAAGGATGTCTACCCGTTAAATGACTGTAGAATATCTCGATTAATTCTTTTAGCTACCATAAAAGGATATACCGGTATGGTACCTAAAAGGATTAATTGAGATATTATATTATCATTTAACGGGTAGACAGCCTTCCTAAGTTGAATAAAACCGTCAAATAAGTTTCACATAATCGTCTAAATGCAGCTAAAATAAATACAAAATACGTTGCGGTACTGTAAGGGTTAAAACAAATATGTGGGGAGGTAGGGAGGAGGAGGAGGAGGTGGTGCTGGTGGTGGTATAGGCATCGGCGGCTGGAGAAAGAGGGTGAGGGAGAGGGAGGGAGGAAGGGAGGGAAGGAATGAATGCCAAGAGAGTAAGGGAGAGGGAGGGGGAGGGAGAGAGGGAATGACAAATGAAAAGAGCGAGTCTGGGAGATGTAATACCTTTTACCGGTACCATAGATTATTATCAAATTGATAGTAATGGTGTACGGTATTATTTAAATGTATTTACCTTTCTTTTACCGTATATTGCAATTGATAGTAATGGTGTACGGTATTATTTAAATGTATATACCTTTCTTTTACCGTATATTGCAATTGATAGTAATGGTGTACGGTATTATTTAAATGTATATACCTTTCTGTTACCGTATATTGCAATTGATAGTAATGGTGTACGGTATTATTTAAATGTATATACCTTTCTTTTACCGTATATTGCAATTGATAGTAATGTTGTACGGTATTATTTAAATGTATATACCTTTCTTTTACCGTATATTGCAATTGATAGTAATGGTGTACGGTATTATTTAAATGTATATACCTTTCTTTTACCGTATATTGCAATTGATAGTAATGGTGTACGGTATTATTTAAATGTATATACCTTTCTGTTACCGTATATTGCAATTGATAGTAATGGTGTACGGTATTATTTAAATGTATATACCTTTCTTTTACCGTATATTGCAATTGATAGTAATGTACGGTATTATTTAAATGTATATACCTTTCTTTTACCGTATATTGCAATTGATAGTAATGGTGTACGGTATTATTTAAATGTATTTACCTTTCTTTTACCGTATATTGCAATAGATAGTAATGGTGTATAGGCCTATTGATATTTATTTACCGTAGATTATTTGCCGTAGATTATTATTGATTGTAATGACGTATCTTGATAATTATTTAATTTATTTTACCGTAGATTATACACCCTATACAATATACTAATATGTGATAATTTTCCGTGGATCGAAACCAGGACACCACACATATAATAAAAGCACATGTAGGCTTACATATAGTTTATTGCGTTCGGAATTATATATAATGACGAAGTTCCTAGGCGGCTAGGCCCAATAGTTAATTTCCTACGAATGATTCTAAGAAATATTCCCAACCACTCGCGAAGCTACGCAATTGAAATTACTAGGCTATCGGTTAAAATTGTACACTCATACCGGGTATTTATTTGTACATACTGGCATTGTATTTTTCCAACAAATAATTAGCCTAGGCCTACTTCTATATGACATAACATGCTCTTAAACTTAGGGCGATGTCACACGAGTGCTTTTTCTGGCAATTTTCGATTAGGCCTAGCAAGATTTTTCTCGTAATAGGCTATTTTGAAGCTCTTTCACACTGGCTTCGGAAACTAAGACTGACGGTAGTTTAGCCTATTCAATTTATGCTAGGTGATAGGCTATAAGTCTTTAATTTTGATGATCCCCGACTACAATTGCCGGTAAACAAATTACTGAAAATAGCTCGTGTGACACCAGCTTCGTATACAGCCGTCAAACACTTACTGTGGGTCCGGGAGTGTAGGCTAGAATCATCACTCATCAGGATAAAGGGAGGAGGAATCTACCGTAGGCTATATCTCTCCGCTCTGCCACCGACCTCCAGTATCTTGAATCTTGAATGTCACTGTAGCCTATACGAGAGGACGCCCACTGCCGCCGTAGGCGTTCGTTGATCACAAGGCTATAGATATATACTGTATAGACGCCCATGTTCGCAGTACTGTATAGGCGCTCGTTGATCACAAGGCTATATATACTGCATATCCTCGACGGGAGTCCTAACGCGGCGAGTCCCAGCAGGTCCCTTCACAAGTTCACATAGCCTACTTCTTCCCCCCTCCTATAAACACCCATTTACCTCTCGATACATCCCCACCTCCACCTCCCTACACCCCTCTTCCCCTCCCCTACCTCATATATAATTCCGTCACTGTACGCCAACCTTGGAAAGGGGTAAATTAACTCAGGCGGATCATTTTTGTCTCAAATTGTAAACAAACATGATCAACAAAATGACATTCAAGCAGCAATGAAATTATAAATAAATATCTGATTCTCTTGTGGGGTCTCTTATATAGTAAATTAGTATATATTAACATACTATAATGTTAACTAATCAATCAGATGACTTTAGATGATACATTTTCAGAATATCAGAACATTCAAGCTTGCATTAAATAGGGTGCCGGTAACGAATGAAAACCATCCCGAATACAGGGGTGACTGTAGTATTTTACTTCTAGGCAATGTTCCGATAAATTATCACGTAATCGTCGTAATGCTATTAGTATTTATTACTGTACACATTAGCAAAGACCTTAGTGGTGCCATAAGGGGTACAGGATTTTCATGAAGAGGGGAGTGGGGGCATGTGCCGCCCCTTGCCCCCCACCCCCCTTGCCCTGGTGTAGGTAAAATGAAACAGCGTTACGGAATTGAAACGTAGCCTACTAGCCTAGTGCGTACAAAAATATGTACCTTGATTAAATACAGAGCCAAAGATCCATACGGAGGGGGGGGGGGGGGCTGATACCCTCCTCCGCCCTCTTAGCTACGCCACTGCGTTTCGACATTTTCAGGTGTTAATTAATCTCTAGGCGAGCGATAGCCAGTATGGAATATAGGCCAATTCGACCGACATTTTTCTACCGGGATAATTAATAATGTTCCCACCAAACGCATGTATTACGGTATATGCTTGAAGGAGGGGGAGGGGGGGCGGGACCATGTGTGTGTGTGTGTGTGCAGCTCGAAGGGGGTCTGGCAGGTGTAACAATGATTAAAGTGAAAGGTATAAAGTGGGCAATTAATAGGCATACTTTAATAATTCTCGTTTTTGGGGGAACGTTGCTGCTGAAGGCCATGCATCATATAATTTCATATTATACAATGTTCAGAGTTTATAGTAGCCTACATCAGAACTATACAGGTTTTAACATTTATTCATTTAAGTTTACCCTAGCCTACTCCATTTTATCTACTCCGTTTTCTATGAGTACTGTACAACTATTCTGTTTTATAAGCGACGTACACAAACTCTAGAGGAGTGGTGAGATTTTGGGTCGTACCCATGACGCCGTCGTCAGGAGGGCATGTCGAAGCCAGTGGGATCGGGAGCTGCGTCCCCTGGTGCTATTCACTACACTGGGCAGATACCGGGATACCTTGTGCCTGCAGTCTTGGAGTCGCCACCCCCTCCGCAGACTGGACGTGGCTCTAGCGAGGCTGCGCATCGGCCCCTCGGCATTGTCCCATCATCTCCATCGCCTGCATATGGTTGCCAGCCCATCCTGCCATTGGTGTAACCTCCCTGAGACCCCAGAACATCTAGTGGAAGAGTGCCCCAGGTTCTACAGCTATCGGGTGACGCTGTGTTACTCAGTTACTTGTTCGTCAAGGGGAATCCACGCAATGCGAGCTAAGCTCATTATTATCGCGCCTCCTTAACTGGGAATGTATTGCGTGAAATGCATGTTAAGTGTTTTATGTACTGATGGAATGGCTGTGGATGTGTGTGTAGTCTGTATTTAGCCAATTGGCGACATCGGAAACGAAGGCTTAGGGTGGATCTGTATGGTACCATTCTCACTATAGACGGTACCGTCTCGCCCGAAAGCTTAGGTAGCCATCAGCTTAGGTGAACCATATGATACCCATCTCGCCTTGTACCATTTTTGCCAACCCCAGATGGGACGTCACAACGTCGTCCACTTATTCCAGGTACCTATTTACAGCTAGGTGAACTGAGGCTAACACATGAAAGGAGACAAGCCCAATTTGTCTCCGCCCGGCCGGGGATTGAACCCCCGACCCCTCGTGTGTGAGACGAGAGCTCTACCTACTAGGCTACGGGCTGTGTGAACGAGTCCGGAGGCTGGATGCAGGTGGGGTTGGATTGAGATTGCTCCTGGGTGGTACGGATATCGATGAGGTCAGGAAGCTTGAGCTCTCAAGATGTTTATGCACATATCTCCTGGCCACGGGAATTGGTCATATCCTGTAGTATGAGAACCCACTGACGACTCGTCTTACAGGGCCAAGCGAGTGTCTACCACCCGAGCGCCCTTCCAACCCCACAAGAAGAAAAACAAGAACAAGATTTTGGGTTTCTTTTACATTTTAAGGCTGATTCATAGGGATCATGTTAATATCCACTTGCGAGTTTCAGGCTATAAGGAAGTTGGAGCTGTGGCCATCAATATTTGGCAGAATTATCAGGTAAAATACGGTCATAATACATCAAACCAAATTTACCAGACTTTTTATCAATCAGAAACCCACATTATTATTGCATTTCTCTTTGATATCGATGTTCACGGCTCCAACTTCCTTATAGCCTAAAATTCGCAAGATACCTTCAAACTTTATTCTCTACCCTGTTACTGGGGGGCTGCCGCCCCCACACCCCCGTTATTTGACATTTTTGACAGATTTTTGGTGTATTTTTTCTGTGAAGTCGGGGTTTTTCAAGTGTCGATAACGAAATTCCTCCATGCGGACTAGGCTATAATGAGAAAAATATGGAGAGTCTATTGGTCCCTATTTTCCCTAATAAATTGTTTCTAATAAGGCGGATGTAGTCTAGTGTCCTTGAACATTATCTAAATTTTTACCGCGATTTGTTGTCTCCTGGGTGTGAGCTGGAATAATTGGTTTTGGTTGAAGTTCTAGACTGGCCTAGCCTATTTTGTTTTATAGTAGGCTAGGCCTATCCTACGTTTGAATCATCGTTTAGCTTAGGCTAGGCCTACTTCCAAACTAGCCTAGGAGAATATTAGCTTACCTTTGTGAATGTCGTGCTTAGTTTCTCGGAGATATTGGTCTGGATTAATAATAATAATAATAATAATAGTTCTTAAAGCTAGCGCATGCTAAGCTAGCTAAGGATAGCTCAATAAGGCCGATTAGGCGTATTTCCATTGGGGTCCTGTACTACTACCCCATCCCTTTGCTCATGAGGGATGGTAATGACTCAGTGCTTGTGAAAAAATCTTTAATGCGCCGAGCGTGGGCGCGAACCCGGTCCTTCTGGGTGGAAGTCCGAGACGCTAGTCACTACACCAAGCGAGCCGCATAGACAACACTTATTTTTCTGTATAGACATTTCTGAGTGAGAGAAAAACAACAATTTGTTGACTCCCTCACAGTCACACACATGACGATCAGCTGGGGCAGTAAAAGTAAGGTGTCTCAAACGTCGGCTAGGCCTAGGCCTAACTTCATCCAGAAATATTATAAGTAAATCTTTTAAATTTTTAGAAACTAAAAAGATTATCTAAATTCAAAATATATAATCTATAATAGAACTAATGGGGTAATAACCTATGATGGAAATACGCCTAACAGCCTTATTGGGCTATCCTTAGTTGGAATTATGCAAGGCTGGTACATGTCATATTTATAACATACTATGTGGTACCAACTCTGTAAATTGCTAACTGAATAAATATTATTATTATTATTATTATTATTAAGCCTATGAAACCTAGGCCGGAACATTTTTCTACCGAAAAATTTACATATATTTATCTAGGGGGTGTTTTTTCTAAGCTTGATGGAGGTCTAGGGAGGAAACTAGAAAAATATATGAATAAATTAATTAATAGACCAAACAAACGGTCTGCCTCCCCTTAACCCCTCCTTTACCTAGATATCTTTTTAGTTATATTCTAGCTATATTTAGACGACTTTGTGCAGATTAAGAAGGATCTGCATGTGGACTGTGGTTGTACAAATTAAGGGTCAAGTGAGATAGTTCCAAGCTTACATTTCTTAATTTCTGGTTAGGGCCCTTTTTAACTTACATAAAATCGTCTAGATGAAGGTATTGAGGAATAAGCCTTTGCAACGGCACCTCGTATCTACTTTCTACTTTTTCCTATTTTTCTGAAGAGTGTAGAGAGGGGAGAAGAGGTGTTGGAGAGAGAGGAAGCTGTTGGAGTGGCTTTGCTATGTGTGTTTAGTCTGTATAATAGTTGCTAGAATAGAATGGAAAGGATGTCGCCGGTACAGAAGGGGTTAACCCCTTCTGTACCGGGGATGTCTTTTGTTTTTATGTCAGCAATATTTAGACGACTTTATACAACTAAGGAATGACGCGTGTTAGTTAAAATAATGAATTGGGATATTTGGAAGCCTTTTCATTGGTGCATGCCCTTCCTAATCTAAATAAAATCGTCAAATAATTGCCAGAAAATAATTAAAAGACGACCTCGGTACAGAAGGGGTTAAGGCAGAAGCGCTTCAAGGTTAATTCAAGTTAAACCAACCAAATTGGTAAATCACACGAATCTGGACAACAAATATTTAGTTTTCTGGCGGCAATTTAATAATTACCACGCCCCTAAAGTCCTGAAATGCCTTATATTTATTTATGAATTATTTAAACAATTGTTTTTTTTATTTACTGATTAAGTAAAATACTTTAGCCTATTTAATTTACTATCACAAAAAGGTAAAGGCCTATTTTAATTTACTATCTCAAAAATATTATCACAGTCTGCCCATTATTCATTATCGTACTCTATGGTTGGGTATCATAGAAAATGAAGTCTTTTATAGGACTAACATTAACATAACTCAGGCGCACGTTAAAACCACATCTTATCGACATTACAAATGATCAAACATACACACACACCACTATTTTCGTGATATTGTAAACTTGATATTAATTTTAGAAGTCGATTTCTTCCCTCACCACTAACATCAGCGTGAGTAAAAAATTAAAATGTTGGCATAGGGGCCTATATAGCCTTTCCTCACAAACTGATTTGGTCATTGATCCTTTGCAGACGCACAAAGAGAGAAGATACTAGGCTACGTCTTTAGTAAATAGGTTTTCTCGCTATATTTGTTTGCATTTTAAGTATACATATTATGAAAACAGTTTCAATTTTGGACAGTGTCTCTGGGAATATTGGTAAAGCAAGAGATTTTAACGAAATATCCCAAAAAATGGATAGGACAATAGAGGTACTACGACGTGATGCGAGGGCAAAAAAGCGGGCGGAAGAAAGAGCCAAAATAATTGATAGAAAAATACTAGCAAGGAAATATTATAATAAGGGAGAAAAACGAGCAGTTGAAGCATTGGAGAGAAAGCGAGGCAATAACAGTCGTGTGAATAGTAGCGATATGAGCGTAAAACATAATACATCAAAGCGTTTCCGCCTTAAGCCAAAACCTAAGAGAGTAAAGGATCCACTACTGAAATTGTGCAAACTTGAGACCTTAAATATCCGGTGCTTGAAAAGAAGGCATAAATATAAATGGTGGTGCCTCCGACGTTATTTCCAAGACCAAACCATTTGTGTAGTGCCCCTGGTCATAAACAGTGTTTGCGTTGATTTTTGGATTGATACAGGTGCGACACTGAATAGTCTTTCACTTAAAACCGCACGGAAAATAGGTCTTAAAAACAAATATGCTTTCGAAACAACAGAAATTAGCATTGTTTGCTGGAAAGGAAAGATACCTTTTAAAACATTACATTTTCATAATGTAGATGTTTCTTTCGAAAATGGGCAAAAATGCTACATAGACATATATGTAATTTTGAGTCCAAAGATGCTACAATGGGACAACATTGGACGAACGACTTGCGCTCGATTAAATATTGTGCAACAATTTTCTTCGACTACTCCAAAGCTATATTTCAAATCTTTGAAGAAATTAGATAAGCCGTTGCGCCGCTGCAGTAAACATTACCTCCCTCCAATGTCACTAATAGCTAGACTCATGGGACCTGAGAAGCACCGCTTAGCCAAGCATTCCTTTAATGTTCTTGTCGACTCGGGAGTGACTGCAGAGCTCTGGATGTTACCTATTTGTTGTAAAAGATTAGCAGAAGCCAAGATAAACGTCCCGAGTAAAGTCAGCTTCAAACTTGGAAAAGGAAAATATATAGAAAGTCAAGTAACGAAATTTAATGGTGGTCCAAATTGTACGGTCAAAAATGATATGGTAATAGGCAACGACAGCCTATTTAAACACAATGCCATTATTGATTACAACAACGGTACTCTAGCTATCAAAATTAAGAGCAAAACATACTTACTTCAATTGCAACCATAGCAAACCCTTCCCGTATATCTGGGAATGGGGTTAGGTTGTGTTTCTGACATTTTGTAGGCGTTTTTGGCTTGTCAGCCTCAAAATTATAGCTTTATAGTATTTCTATAATTAATGTTAATCTCGCTAAAATTTAGTTTCCAAAAATCAGTATCGTAGAAAGATGACTGGCTTTGACCTGGTTGACTGGCTTTGGCCTGGTTGACCGGCTTTGCCTTGGTTGACCGGAGTTGGCCTGGTTGACCGGCTTTGGCCTGGTTGACCGGCTTTGGTCTGGTTGACCGGCTTTGGTCTGGTTGACCGGCTTTGGTCCGGTTGACCGGCTTTGCCCCGGTTGACCGGCTTTGGTCTGGTTGACCGGCTTTGGTCTGGTTGACCGGCTTTGGTCTGGTTGACCGGCTTTGGTCCGGTTGACCGGCTTTGGTCCGGTTGACCGGCTTTGGTCCGGTTGACCGGCTTTGGTCCGGTTGACCGGCTTTGGTCCGGTTGACCGGCTTTGGTCCGGTTGACCGGCTTTGCCCCGGTTGACAGGCTTTGCCCCGGTTGACAGGCTTTGCCCCGGTTGACAGGCTTTGCCCCGGTTGACAGGCTTTGCCCCGGTTGACCGGCTTTGCCCTGGTTGACTGCGGCTTCACCCTTTATATTTTATATCACTATGTTGTATTTTAGGTCTCTTCTAAAATGTTATCCTGGCTATGATTAGATGGTTTTATTCAGATTAGGAAGGTATTATGGAAGTCAGAAGGTTAATAATTATTATGTACCCTTTTGAGGCCCACAGATCCTTCCTTGGCTGTATAAAATCATCTAATAGTTAGCCAGGGAAAAATTTACACCTAAATGGCATGAAAGATCTTAATATTGACAAAGAAATAGGGCGAAAGGTCTCAAAATCGCCAAACAAATATGCCGAACGTCTTTTAATCTGTAAACTAATATCTGTCTTCGTGGTGCGATGTATAAGGTGTTGATTTTCGGTGTGAGCATCCTGGGTTCGAATCCACGGACTGCCACATGTGTTTGTAAATTTCATTAATCGATTTTAGGAGTATGGTTGGTTGTTGGAAGGAACATAATAATAGCTAAACACGAGGGAGAAGGGGGGTATAGAAAAAAAACACGACTAGTTCCCCGTTATGGGAACATGGGTCGTTTGTCTGGTCACTTTTCTCCCTCATGTTTAGCCCCATTAGTTTTCAGATGTTATGACGTTCGGCCCATTAGTTTGGCGATTTTAATACCCTTTTCCCCATTTCGTTGTCAATTTTAAGACCTTTCGTGCCATTTAGGTGTCGATATTTTCCTGGCGAGCGATAGCGAGCCTGTAATCTTAAAAGTAATCGGCCTTCGGCCAGGACAGTTTTCTACCGAAAAATTTACAAATTAACCTAGAAAGGGGATCTGATGGATGTTTTTTTAAGTTTGATGGAGGTCTAGGGAGGAAACTAACAAAAATAATAAATAAATTTTAAAAATCTACCAAAAAGTGAACCATCCCCCCTTAAATCCATTTGAACTATCTATTGTACAACTAATTACATGTATAATTCAACCCTTCTATACCGGCGACGTCCTATTACATGTATAATTCAACCCTTCTATACCGGCGACGTCCTATTACATGTATAATTCAACCCTTCTATACCGGCGACGTCCTATTACATGTATAATTCAACCCTTCTATACCGGCGACGTCCTATTACATGTATAATTCAACCCTTCTATACGGCGACGTCCTATTACATGTATAATTCAACCCTTCTATACCGGCGACGTCCTATTACATGTATAATTCAACCCTTCTATACCGGCGACGTCCTATTACATGTATAATTCAACCCTTCTATACCGGCGACGTCCTATTACATGTATAATTCAACCCTTCTATACTGGCGACGTCCTATTACATGTATAATTCAACCCTTCTATACCGGCGACGTCCTATTACATGTATAATTCAACCCTTCTATACCGGCGACGTCCTATTACATGTATAATTCAACCCTTCTATACTGGCGACGTCCTATTACATGTATAATTCAACCCTTCTATACCGGCGACGTCCTATTACATGTATAATTCAACCCTTCTATACCGGCGACGTCCTATTACATGTATAATTCAACCCTTCTATACCGGCGACGTCCTATTACATGTATAATTCAACCCTTCTATACCGGCGACGTCCTATTACATGTATAATTCAACCCTTCTATACCGGCGACGTCCTATTACATGTATAATTCAACCCTTTTATACCGGCGACGTCCTATTACATGTATAATTCAACCCTTCTATACCGGCGACGTCCTATTACATGTATAATTCAACCCTTCTATACCGGCGACGTCCTATTACATGTATAATTCAACCCTTCTATACCGGCGACGTCCTCTTACATGTATAATTCAACCCTTTTATACCGGCGACGTCCTATTACATGTATAATTCAACCCTTCTATACCGGCGACGTCCTATTCACTTTATATTGGCTACTATTAGACAATTTTCTTCAGGTTAGGAAGGATGTCTCCCAATTAAAAGGTTATAGACTATCTCACTTAATCCTTTTAGCTACCATATAGGCCTATACTTCCTAAGCTGAAATCAAATACAAAAGATGTCACCGGTACAGAAGAAGTTAAAACTCAATGGCTACACTTGAATACAGAATAGTGTAGGTCCACGAATGTTTATGAGCGACTGTACAAACTGCCCCAAGTCGGATGCATAAAATAGCACCCTAAAGAAGCTAGGGTTCATATTACGTGACACACTTCTTTTAAAACTACTTTATTTAATGCGTGGTTTTAATTATGGAAAAGATGATAAAGTTATATATATATATATATATATATATATATATATATATATATATATATATATATATATATATATACACCACATGACCTCTCCCCTTCGACACATGCAGCATATACGTTAACATACAGCTTCACGGCTCACTGAATTTTAATATGATCAAACACATGAGAGTGGGAGGGCTGGGGAGGATGATGAGTGGTGTTGTGGGGATCGGTTTTTACACCATACCCGAAAGAGGATTTATGGAGCTCCGATCTTACTCTCAACCATCTGAACAAATTTACCAACACACCTAAACTTCGTTAAATGCGGAAATAGCCTCACGAATATATCATGCCCTGGTGGGGACACGAACTCTCGACCCTTGGGTGTGAGGCAGACACCTTACCAGTTAGACCAATAGAGATATTCCACTTGGCCTGTTCGGGTCGGTATTTCCGCATCCGAGGTCTGTGGGGGGGGGGGGGGAACTGAGGGTGTGTGTGTGTGTGGGAAGGAGGGGGGGGGGGGGAAAGAGGTGTGTGTGTGTGTGTGAGGAGTATTGGTGAGAGGGAACAATGTGTGTGTGTGTGTGTGGGATGGGGGGGGGGGGGGGGCTCGTTTTGCATCATCTGGACTGTTCACCAATACATCATGTAGTTACGGAAAAATGGTGAAACACGGTTTTGTTTTCACGGCCGCTTGTGTGTGTTATTTTTTGTATAATGGTGTGCAGGGTCGGGAGATTTAACACTGTACAAATTAGTTCATGACTGTATTTCAACTATTTCATCTGACACACACACACACCCACACCAAGGTGTATGGTAGAAACTGCTTATGTTACTTAATTCTGAGTTGTGCCGTTTTATAAGGGAGCATTGTATAGAGGTATATTTGTATGCTTATAAAGTAGGTATGTATATATGTATTCATGTATGTATTCATGTATGCATGTACAGTACTATGTATGTATGTATGACATTAATCTTGATGGTTGTACATGGTAATATAGGAGCCCCACACAAGCAGTCCCTCACAACTTAACCCTTTGTGGAATAGAACTTGTGAGCTGGTACTGGTTCAAGGGGTCTGAACTCTGGGTAAGGTGAGGTGGAGGTGGTGGTGGAGGGATAGGGATAGTCTGAGTAAAGTCAGCTTCAAATTTGAAAAAGGAAAATATATAAAAAATAAAGTAACCCAATTTGATGGTGACCTATGTAGTTATGATATGGTAATAGGCAGCGACACCCTATACAAACATTCCTGCATAATTTATTACAAAAAACGTACTCTAGCCATCTACAGTATATTGCGAGCAAAAGGGGGGACCATAAATGCCTCCACACCCGCCCGACCTTCCCGTGACCAAGATACACTGTCACAAGCTTATAATACTTTGTATATTTGTTTACCCGGTCCAATCATTTTCATATCAAATGTAGGCTATTACTATATTACTATTATAATATTATAATATTATATTTAGCATATACAAAATGGGATAACTATTTTCAGGTTTAATTTATAGGTATTGGTTATTGTTCTAATTTCTTCTTACAACTAGGTTGCACAAAGCGGGATAAGGATTTCACAAAATTCGGTACACACTTATTTTATTAATATATACATGTGTCTATTAAAGTTAAATTATGAAGATTTGGACTTAGAGCACTGACAAGACCTGCGTCCAGTATCATCGTAAGGTTCTATCTATCTATTGCCTGACGCCGTGATCCCCGAAGGGGTGGCCACGAACGAACCGCCCCCATGCACCTCTGTCCCCATTCAGTCGACGCCCCTCCCCCCAACCAGCACCGCCTTCGTTCATGTAGTTCCTCACTCCATCCTTCCACCTCATATTCGGTCTACCTCTCCCCCTCTGTCCCTCCACCTCGCTCTCGTACACCCTCTTAGTCATTCTCTCGCTTTCCATACGTTCCATATGGCCGAACCATCTCAAGTTGTTCCTTTTCACACTTTCCAGCACATCTACCTCCACACCACACCTCCTTCTTACTTCCTCATTAGTCTGTCTATCCCTCCATGTAACTCCGCACGCACTCCTTAAGTAATTCATTTCCACTGCTCTCACTCTTGGTCTGAGTCTCTCAACCAACGTCCATGCTTTGCTTCCGTAAGTCAGTGTCGGGATTACCACACTGTCATGCAAGGACTTCTTCACTTCCATACTGACCACCCTATTTCTTGTTACTGCTTTTAGCGTTCCTACAACCCTCTTCCCCTGTTGTACCCTCTCCCGCACCTCTTCATCCATAGTCCCATCTTTACTCAACACACTGCCCAGATACTTAAAAGAGTTGACGATCTCCATAGCCTGACCGTTCAGCTTCACCTCACACTCTGTGACTTCACCCCTTTCGAAGACCATAACCTTGCTCTTCCCCGTATTTACCTTCAAATTCCGTTTTTCGCACACTGTTCCAAACTCATTTACCAGACCCTGCAACTCCCATTCATTATCACTCATCAGAACTGTATCATCCGCAAACAGCAGTATAGGTAGCTTCCACTCAATTCCCTCCCTTTTCAGCGATACACCAACATCCACTGCTCTTGATAGTATTTCTTTCATAACTCCATCCATATATATAGTAAACAACCACGGGGACATCACACACACCCTGTTTCAAACCAACATTCAGGTCAAAGAACTCGCTCTGCTCACTCTCCACACGTACTGCCGCCTTTGCACCCTCATACATGCTCTTCACTGCTTTCAGCAACTTGCCCTCTACTCCGTATATTCTAAGTACTTTCCACAAACCTTCTCTATCCACTCTGTCATAGGCCTTCTCCAAGTCCATAAAGGCAACATACACCTTTTGTTTCTTCTCCACAACACAATTCAGGGTAAAAATCTGATCTACACATCCTCTTCCCTTCCTAATCGTAAGGTTCCGTAAGGTTATTATGAAGAACATTGGACAGGTTACAAAACAATAATAACATAATAGAAGTGAGTACAAAAAGCCTTTGGGAAATATATGGAATGATACATTTCCTTGTTTAATGAATACAGACTTGCACCCAACAACTTCACAGTATAACGGCATTTTGTTCACTTACAATAGCAGAGCTACACTGTCACACGGCATTATGGTCACTGTTGTATTATAAAATATCGAAGTTATACTTTCACGGCACGAAGATATAGAAAACGGAGGATGCTGCTCCAACGGCTGTGATTTTGAGAATGAGCGGGAAGAAACTGGTGACCCCTTCACCCTTCAACACTCTGACGTCATGCGCGCGGATAGGGAGTTTGAGCGACCCCGTGGGTTGACCTGATGTATCTATGGACCTTGCCCGTGACGACCCCTCAAAATTACCTGGACCTAGGCTCGCGTGTGGCCAGCCGGGACCTTGGCTCCTCCAACAGCTCCCATACATGGTCATAGATTCCATTTACGACCAGCCATTCGCCCAGAATCAAACAATATGTTTTAAAAATACCTGTGTTTTAGTCCAGGCGAATCCGAGTACCTTGGCAGGTCATGTTCGAATTCTGTATATGCAAGGGTATATATGGATTCGTCTCGTCGTTGCGATTCGATTCCAACGGTATATAAATGTTTGGATTTAGACAATTTTGTAGGCCCAATAGGCCTAATTTTGATTTTGATTTTGAAAACTTCTAAATCACCCATAGACAGGTTAAGGTGTCTCAAACGTCGGCTAGGCCTAGGCCTAACTTCATCCAGAAATATTATAAACACCCTTTTATGGCATTTGGGTGTGAAATACGACACCATTTCCAGTCTATCGGAGATAGTGATGGTAAAGGAAAATGCGGTATAAGTGAATCTTTTAAATTTTTAGCAACTAAAAAGATTATCTAAATTCAAAATATATAATCTATAATAGAACTAATGGGGTAATAACCTATGAAGCCGGAAGAAAAAAAACAAAAAAAAATACAATGCTTCCCAAAATATGTTTGATATAGTAAATATATTACCCTTCCAATATACAATGGATTTTGTAATAATTTATATTTGCATAATTACCAGTTTGTTTTATAGTAATTATTATATGACATTAGAAGCCTTTATTTACATATTTAACATATTCATCAATTGAAATGCTGCTAGGTGTAGCGATGTAGCGGCTTTGGCAGCTTTCTTAACGCCTCCACTAAAAACTATTTTATGAACAACTTTTAAGGATTTACTTTTACTTTTAAGTACTTAATTTTAGTTTAAAGTATTTTTAAGGAAATTTTAAAATATTTTTGTATAAATACCGGCCCCGATATTTACTTTGTTCTTCCTGAGGCTGAACAGTGTTGCCAACTTAGCTATTTTTTCGCTAGATCTAGAGGTATTTACTTCGATTTTGCGGCAATTTCTTACAACTGACATAATTCCTATGGATATTCTAGATATTTCAGACGTTTTAGAGCAATATTATGGAGATTGTGGTATTTTTCTAGCGATTATTTACATATATGTACTATCTAGCGAGTTTTGAGAATGGTTTAGCAATATTTTGTTTTTTGATATAGTAACACTGCTCGAGGTTCGTATGATATCGAAATAAATAAATTACAAAATATAGAGAATAGGGTTTTTAGACACATATTAGGGGCACCCAGATATGCCCAAAAGGTAACCTTAAGGGGTGAAATAGGAGCCTCATCAATGGAGGCAAGAATTATGGAAGGTAACATAAAATATCTTAAATATTTAGTAGGAGAGGAAAGTAATGACTTGCTAAGAAGAATCACAGAGGAAAAACTTAGAAATAGTAAAGATCCCTGGACTGCAGAAATTAGAAAGTATGTAGGGAATTTGAAGTTAGGAGAAACAAATTTAGCAAATATTAAGAAGGACGACATTAGAAAAAGAGTTCTGGACTGGGATTCGGGAAGATGGCGAGAGGAGTTGGCAGAGAAGAGTAGCCTAGAAGTGTATAGGAGTTATAAAAAGGAGATTAAGAGCGAGGAAGATATTTATGACAACACACAGGCATCTATAATATTTTACAGATGTAGGACAAATAACTTAAATCTAAAGATAGAAATAGGCATGTGGGAGGAGAGACACAATGCGATATGTGTAAGGAAGGAACAGAAGACCTAAAACATTTTCTACTACACTGTTCATTTTATAAAGCATGCAGAATAAAAGATCCAGGGTTCCAACAGCCTTATATTGAAAATGAAAATCAAGTCATCGGACATCTTTTATTTAACAAAGAAATAAGCGATAGAGTGAAACAGACAATCTATCAAATGTGGAGAGTACGAGAGAAAAAATTGAAAGAACTGAAATAAGAAGACTGAAGAGAGAAGAAACAAGAATGAAGGAAGACGAGAGAAGAAACAAGACTGAAGAAAGAAGATTTCAGAAAAAGGGATGAAAAATGAGATATATTTATTTTTAAACAAATGAGCACGTCACAAAGTCACAAAAAGAAAAATAACAAAACCTCTTAGGGAAGTGCCGACGTTAAGGCTAAACTTCCCGAATTCCAACTGAACTGAACTGATGATCGTATCAGTTTGTTGTTGTTGTTGTTCCCTAAGCTGCCTGGCCGAACAGCCCCGAGTCAAGGAAGCCAGCCTAAGGAGTAAGGAAGGAAGCCAATAATCCTAAGGACTCAAAGAAAGAAGCTAATCCACCCAAGGAAGCTAAAAAGGAGGTTCACCAGCCCAAGGAAGCCAAGAAGGATGCTAAGGAAGCAAAGAAGGAAAACATCCCTCCTAACTTCCTAAGGACTCCAAAAAGGATGTCAATTCGCCCAAGGAATAACCCATCAAAGGATGCTAAGAAGGAAGTGAAGGACCCCAAGAAGAACATACCGATGATACCAGTATGAGTGTTTTAAGATAGTTGGATAACGTAAAAAAAAATAATAATCCGGGGAACAAGTAACAAATTTCAACTACAGTACTGTATAATGATAAAAACTACCTGAAGCCAAATAAACAGAAACCATGGGAAAATTAGTGGTAGTTTGGAAAATATTTCCGAAACTACCACTAATTTTCTCATTTCTTTTTATCTTGGTAGTTTTCATCATTTTACAGTAGGCCTACTGTAGCTGAAATGAGTTACAATCCCCGGATAATGTTTTTTCCTAGTTATCCAACGATCTTAACACTCAGTTGGGAAAATATAACCGAAACTACCACTAATTTGTCTATGGTTTTTCTTTTCGGTTTTAGGTACGGTAGTTTTCATCATTATACAGTAGTTGAAATTAGTTACACTCCCCGGAAAATGTTATTTCTCCCATTATCCAACGATCTTAAAATACTCAGATGTACCTGGTAAGTAATTTTCAGAGTAAATATACATATTTTTTTAATGCCGGCTTATTCGGACCATGGCTGATTCGGCCCACAATGAGGCTGATTCGGACCATATCAGTGTCCGATTCGGACCATGCCATTGGCTGATTCGGACCACTAATATTTTGTCTGATGGAGTAATGATTTTGGTACGATTTTAGTTTCTGGACACCTATTTTCTTACAGTTGATCCTCTGGAAAAAGGCAAACTAGGCCTGTGTATCCAGCTCAGTGCACTACTGCGGTCGTTCACTGTGTTGGCGGCGGCGGCAGCAGACGCAACATTTTTACTATTCTGTATTTTTGCTTTATAATCAAACTTCAAATCTTGTCTTCCCCATGCTTTATCAAGATTACTTTCAAACTTCCTTATTGATTCGGAATCGACTACATACTGGGGCAGCGCGTTCCACTCATTTACCACTCTATCACAAAATGAGTTCTTTGCCTTTTCCAGCCTATTTCTTTCTTTGTCAATTTTCTTAGTGTCCTCTCGTTCTTGTTCCCTCCAGCATCAAGAAGATACCTTCACACACATCCTCATCATACTTTCCTGACACTATCTTAAAAGTCTCTATCATATCCCCTCTCTTTCTCCTATATGCCAGTGTCGGAAGTCCCAGTGTCCTCAACCTCTGCTCATAGCCCGCGTTCTTCAACATTGGTACTAGCTTGCTAGCTCTCCTCTGCACTTTCTCCACTGCTTCTATATCCTTTACCGTATATGGAGCCCACACCTAGTGGGTTGTACAAATTAGGCTAAGTAGCCTAGGCTAGTCCAAAAGTTACAAAACTCTTGACCACTAACCTCGATAACTCACAAACGACTAGTCATACTTCATTGAGCTAATATTTCTACCATTTAGGAAGGGTCAGCCAGGGAATGGGCATGGGAACTTACAGCCCATTTGCTCTAGCCCTTTTTGTGTTAGCCTATAGAGGTTAGGATAATAGGATTCATGGTTTCTGAGCGACCTACTTGGAACAGGGTAGGCTATAGCCTAGGCTACTGCAGGCAGGGTGTCAAACGAAAGCAGAGTCCAGTCTTCGGCAAGAATGTACGGTAGTTACCGGGTGTACCGCCCGTCTTGTTTACACTACGCGGACACTCACCATCATGTTCCCGTCTATTTTGACTGCCTTTGGATACAAAAATACATTACCCTAACCAAACAACCTAACCTAACCTAACCTAGTATTATAGATTTATAAGTATTTATTTTATTATAAGTATTTATAGATGATTTATGTTGTATGTCGGTAGTGGTACACCCGGTAACTACATCCATCCCCAGTCTTCTTAGTCTGTATTATTGTAGGCTATATTTAAAAATAAAATTGTGGTTTAAAGTCAAATTATGTTTAGTTTGTGAGGTCCCTCAGTTGCTTTGGGAGACAGTTGAAAATTTTTGGCCTATTCTGACTCAGGCTGGCTGTCAGTTGGGTCTTAATTCTCTCGGGGGGGATTGGGTGGGCAGGGAATTTCTTGCACATTTTCTCCCTGAGCGGTCGGTGTGTTTGGTGGACATCTGGTTTGCTGGGTTGGGTACAACATTTTCTATTATTTTCCAGGTGTATATTGCTATGTACCGCTCCCTCCTTCTCTGCTGCGAGTACAAGCCGAGTTAGTTTACGTTAATATCCTTGTATTCGTTTTCATATTCATTCAAGTCTAAAACAAAATTGCTTTGGTTTGACACCCTGTCTGCAGGTCTGCAGGATAGATACTTAGGAACTTAGGCTACTTTGAATCACTTAGCAAATGTATTAATGTAATGTAACCCCGTCTTACAGGTCCAAGCGAGAGTCTGCCACCCGTGACCTGAGTGCCCTTCCAACCCCACAAGAACAACAACAACTATCGGTACCTGACGAGTCACCAGTTCCCGGGTACACGGTAGGCTACACCTCACTCTGCTGCAGAGCGGCTTACAACTCGATAGCTGATCAAGTGGTCCTCATGAAGAGGGACGCAGCCGCAGGAGTGGCGATCCATCACGACTCATAGGCGGCGCCTCTAGATTCTAGACTAGCCTACACCTAGTACAGTATTATACCAAGTAAGTATTACAAAAAGAAAGAAAAGGAAAAGTGGGGATTGGGCCTGAGTAAATAGATAGATAGAAGTATTAAGCGCATTGAAGTTAGTTAGGCATACTTATTTATTTTATACTATTGTATTTCCTTGTTGGCACTTATAGTGAAAAGTATATAAGTAACCTAACCAACTTCAGTGCTCTACAGTATTAGCCTAGTTCTGTATTTCAGTGCTCTACAGTATTAGCCTAGTTCTGTATTTCAGTGCTCTACAGTATTAGCCTAGTTCTGTATTTCAGTGCTCTACAGTATTAGCCTAGTTCTGTATTTCTAGCCTCAGCTATTTTTTGCTTTGTTTTTTTATTATCGTATTTTGTGCCTATTTCCATTATATACGGTATATACTCTAGGCATATCAAAATTAATTGGAAGATAACCTACCCCTGTTTAATCGTACCATACTTTAGCCTAGTCAGCCACTGAGCCACTGTAATTTTGACAAGTGTTAGGCCTATAAATATAGCTCATCATACCATACATACCGTACGTAATAACAGTAAACATTTACAAGTGGGCGTTTCCCCTTTGCGTTCTCCTCCGTCGTGCTGGGTTTCAAGGGTAAGCTCTTCTGCGAGATCATCAATATCCATTTTTTTTTTTTTGCCAGACACCGTAATTCCCGAGAAGGGGTGTCTATGAACATTAGGCGTTTGTCACGAATCACTACGTCAAGTTGCCCGGGCTTGACATCTACCAATGACATTTTGACAGTGCGGCCTCGATCCGCCAACCCTTTGATCAGCAGCCGATGCTATACTGACTATGCCACGAGCTTACCCTTGAAACCCCACTTTTATTGTTACGATACGCGATATCTGAGGCATTTTTCACTCTTCCGCAGTGCTTTCTAGTGATTTGATGTCTTCTGCATCATTTTTAAGAGCCGCCCCCTGGTTGGCAGGTGAGGGTAATGACAATATTGTCGTCAGGGGAGGCAGGTGAGACGGTGATTGATGAGTAACGTGTTTGTTTACGTCCACGAGTAGCCTCGCCAGCACAACGGAGGAGAAGGCCAAGGGAGAACGACCACTTGTAAAATAATATATCATAAATTCAGCATTGCTGTTCTGAATTTAAGTTTTGTAACAGAGTACTGTATGTGTATGGGTCTTTAACCCCTTTACCCCCTTCTTTACCAGGGACTTATTTTGTATTATATTGTAGCTATATTTAGACGATTTTATGCAGGTTAACACACTCCGTCTCATATGTCGCTAGAGCGTCATATGACGGTTTTGCCAAAATACTCGTATGACGCTAGAGTGTCATATGAACTTATCTTAATATCTCTCTAAAGTTATATGACGCTCTAGCGTCATATTGAGCTCAGTAAGTTAGGTAAGTTAGATCAAAATCTATCGAATGGTGGCAACCCCAAGTTCCTCCGACTTCTAACGGTCCCTCCGTGAGATTTTGACAGTTGTGGGGCTAGTACCGTGTTGTCTGGCCAGACAGTCTGGGGAACATACATAAAAAATATGCATAACATTTTAAGACTGAGTGTTCCACACATACGTGCAGTTTCAGTCTCTTGTCCTAATGGCGGCGTTCCAGGCAACCCTGTTAAGGGCTGCTTCACTTGTCAAGTTCTTGGATTTGAGATCGGCAAGTATAGTCCGATCCCAGGTCTTCCTCGGTCTACCCTTTGGTGCAGCTCCCTCCACAATCACAGACCTGCATTTTTTCACCCAATTTTGTTCATCCATTCTCTCCACATGTCCATACCATCCCAGTCTACAACAACAACTCAAGAATGTCTACAGTAATGAAGCTACCGTTTGAGAGTAGTAGGGTGAATTCACACATTTATTAGTTTGAAGTAGCCTATGTACAATTGTACATACAATCATACATACATACATTACATTTATAATAGTCAAATGTTCAATCTTTCAATATTTGGGTTTACTGTATTTTGTAAATTTTTCAGTTTACTGTCATGTGTTCAAAAGTCTTATATGGTGTTTTGGCGATGATGATGTCATCACTGTCAAACCTTCTCAACCATCAACCACCTTCACCACTACCAACAACAACCACACACAGGCCGTAGCTCGATTGGTAGAGCGCTCGCCTGCTGACCGTGAGGTTGACAGTTGGAGTCTCTGGCCAGCCAGTGAGTTATTGGCAGATGCCAGTGCTGTTGGTGAACGGCGCGGTCTAGCAATCTGTAGCAACTGTTCATTGAAGTCCCTGATTCATCATCAGGGCACCCACGCTAGCCCAGCTATTCAATTGGGAGTGTATGGTGGTAAAAACTGCATCATCATCATCATCATCATCAGTTAGTAAATTGATTGGTTATTTTTTTTTGTGGTGGGCTGGATCTGTCAGAGTTCCTTTACTTCCCATAGCCGTTTCTGACTTTACCTTTTTCATCATTCTTATTTCTAACTTTTTCATCATTCTTATTTCTAACTTTCCCTGAGAGTGCTGAAGGCAGTGGGGCCATAATGGTGTGCCCCATGGTTTCCTAGTGTCTTACTCTCACAGCCCACTGGCACAAGTCGGCCTTTCTCTCTGGCGTAGGGATGCAGCGACCCCACCGCCTGCCACTTCGGTGGTGAAGTCAGCCTCTGTAGCAGTTACGGTGATTTCTTGTTACTGACTTATTGTAGCACGGTTAAGGATGGTGTGGTGCGATTTCGCCAGGTGCAAATGCTTCAGGGGAACTTTATAGAGTTCTGCTGAGACACTGTTAGTACTATACCAACATCAGCCACAGTGATAACATGATGGGGCGTTGTTGTGGCAAGACTTTATTATACTGTGCTGCAGTGAAGACTGTAGCCACCGTGTTATGATTGCTGTGCACTGTGTGCAGTACTGTGATTGTACCATGGAAGCCACATTCACTGTGGACGGTTGCGGTCTTTAAACCCGTATGTATGTATGTAAGACTTTGTGTGTTGCTATACTAATAGCAACACACCCATTTGAATTGGTATTGAACCCAAGCAAGACAGTACAGTACCGTACAGTGTTACAGGTCTCCCTCAATATACAATTGGTTTACGTTCCTGAAAACCCGATCTTAAATATAAAAATTGTATAGCAAACCCTAAAATTAATGGGGTAAATGGGGATGCATTCTCGGACCAGCCAAAACACAAACACAAACACCTAAACAAATTTAATAATATCGTAAATTGGGTCATCAGATAGTGAGGGACACCTGTATATTACAGTACTGTGATTCAGAAGTGCCCAGTCCCTCTTCATACTTACTTCAATTGTGCCGCCTCTCCACATCTTTCCCCGTAGAACTAGGGCAGCTGAGAGCGCCCATGAATTTACACTTTCTCCTTCACAATGCAGAACTTCTGCTTATCAAAATTCATTTATCCCTAGAACTACTACTCTTTAGAATTCACTTCCCTTGAGTTGCTTTCCACAAACTTACAATCTACAAAAGTTTAAACCAGTTGTTACAAACATTTTATGAATGGAGGATGCCTTTAGGCACATGGACCTTTTTGTTTTATCTGTGTTTTTCCTTCCTCCGTTCATTGTCTCTTTAAAAAAACAAAAACAAACAAACACAGTAGTACAGTACCCCCATGTTTGTCTCTTAATCCCTCTATACTGGCGACGTCTTTTTTATTTTATTCTAGCTATATTTAGAAGATTTTATGCAGTTTGACCCCTCCTGGCACCATTACGTAACTTTATGCAGTTTGACCCCTCCTGGCACCATTACGTAACTTTCATCATACTGAAATGGGTAAATACGATCTCAATAAACCCTCTTAATAACATGGGACCTTCTTAAACTGCATAAAATTGTCTAATTTTAGCCAGAATCTAAGGTAACTGGGTGTCATGGTGCTGAAGGGGTTAAGAAGGATCTGTGGTGGTAAAAAGGGTTAAGTGAGATAGTTAAAAGCCTGTTAATTGCTGGTGGCTCTTCATAAACTGAATAAAATCATCTAAGAGTATCCAGGCATTTTGGCTCGACTTTTCCTTGATTTTGGCCCTGTCACTTTCAACTCTGGGGGAAGCACTCATAACAGTCAGTTTTACCTTTTGTCTCCCTCATCCACATAGAAAAAACAAATAAAGTTAAAGGGACAGCACCGGTACTATGAATTTGGCTCCCTATCACACTTTCAACTTTGAGGAGGAGACTTGTTACAGGCAGCTTTGCCTTTTGTATCCTTCATACATATAAATTCAAATGTAAAACATAAAACAAACAAACCAAAATAGAAGAAAAATATCACTTGAGGATGCAGTCAATCAATGTTGTATTACTTCCTTATACAGTACAGTATCTCTAAATGTATAGTATTGTCTGGCAAGTTGGTACACAGCAATACACTGCCTTACATTTTTTATATTATTTCCACATAGCAATTTGATAAGTTCTTTTGCCTTTATATTGTGACGTCCCTGTTTTGGTTTGTTTATTTTGCAAGTTTTACATTGTAATAGTGAATTGTGGCTGAACACCGCCCAGGAATGCTTCCTTTGCTCATGCTACAATGTTCTTTCCACAACATGGGAGTACTGTACAGTACTGTACTTCAGTTCTTTCCTATAAAATTAACATATCACTAAAGTTGGATTTCCATTAATGTTGTGATCTTTCATAAATAATTGCCTTTACAATTGTCATCACTGGCATTTTTTTATATACTCCATTGAAATTAACTGTGCAGCAAATCTTCACCCCCTAAAGCCAGTATCACGGAAACTTTTCCCTTAACTTCTATTGTCAGCTCTGATTTGGGAGTTTATGAGGTCAAATTTTTATATAAGTTTGTCCCCTAGAGTAATCTCGTCTTGTTTTTTTTTGGTAGATTTATTTAAGGGGAGAAGGATACCCCCGATCCCCTCTAGCCGACTTCTACGTCTCGCAGGGGTAGGCTGTGGTGGAAATTTCTCACCCTTCCACCACAGAGGAGGCTATCTGCACCAGAAAGTGGTGGGTGTTGGGGTCGCTGCATCCCTACGCCATTTAAAAAATTAGAGATGCAGAGGGAGAAAAGATAGAAGTGGCTATGGGAACTAGAGGACACCAACCCTCACTCTGACAAAGGGTCAGCTTGTGGTTTCAGCTTCGCTGCATGTCTGCCTGCTGAGACCGGAACCTCTCCAGATTGTCGGGGGCTGGGGGAGTGCTGGTAGGACCTTGGTGACCCTGGTCTCTGGATCTTCTCCTGGGTGACCTAGATATGTGTGAATTTGTATTTTGTTTTTATGTGTTTATTGTTTTTGTTGTGTTGTCCCTATTCGTGCTCTGTCTTGAGTCCCCCCCCCCCCAAAAAAAAAAAATGGGGAATGGGCCTGAGTAAAGACATACATACGTACAAATACAATTATTATCACTGGCACTACCATATTTATTTGTATATACTCCATTGAAATTAACTTTGCAGCAAATCTTGACCTCTTAATGCCAGTATCACATGGAAACTTTTCCCTAAATTGTTATTGTCAGCTCTGATTTGGGAGTTTATGAGGTCAACTTTTTATATAAGTTTGTCACCTAATGTATCTTCAGTTTATAATCCATTCATTATAGGTTGGCCCAAAAATCTGGACCACTAACCTCTATAACTTTCAAATGACTGGAGTTATCAAGATAATATTTCTACCATTTGGGATGGGTCACGTAGGGAATAGGTTTGGACAATTATAGCTTATTTACTCTAGCCCTTTTTGAGTTACAAGTTCTGGCCTACCTATAATGAATGGACTATAGTTTCCAATACCAATGTAAAAGGTCTCATAATGTTGCCTGAAAAATTACCATCCAAAATTGATGATTAAAGCTCTTGTTTAGTTTTTCCATAAGTATATGTATGTATGTATGTACAGTATATACTCAGGCACATACTCCATAGCTGGGGGTGGCCGACTCAAGACAGTCCGAACAGAAACAACATTTAAAGTTCCAGTTCTTAGAGTCCGAGACCACTTTCGCGTTCCCTCGACCCCTACTTTGTCTCGTCCTAATGGCGGCACTCCAGGCAGCCCTGTTCAGAGCTGCCTCACTTGTCAGTTAGTGGTATATAGTGGCGTACCTTTTATGTGACGATTTTGTGTTTTTGTTATATTTCAAAATAATGTTTTGCTAAGTTTCAATACGTTATTTCCACATAGTACAGTATGGTGATTTTGATAAGTTCGTTTGTCGTTATTGCGCGGTTTCCGGTTTTGGTTAGTTTGTTTTGCAAGTTTCAATTTTATGGCTATGACAAGTGAGGCCGCACCTCATGTGAAACTCTCGGTTTCAAAATGTATCATCATTTATATTTATGTACGTGTGAATGTAATGTTCTCTAGTAATCAAAGAAGTAAAATTTATCTTCATTAATCCTTTGAAACACACAGTTCCATCCTAAGCTGCATAAATTTGTCTCTTGGTAGCCATAAATAACTACAGGTAGCGATATATATTTCATACTGATTTTTATTTACAGTGTTTAGTTGTGGTAGGGCTTCGATGCATGTCTGCCTGCTGAGATTAGAACCTCTGGGTGGTCGGGAGCCGGGGGAGTGCTGGAGGGACCTTGGTGAACCTGGTCTCTGGGTCTTCTCCTGGATGATCTAGATGTGTGTGAATTTGTATTTTGTTTTAGTGTGTTCATTGTTTTCTGTTGTGTTGTCCCTATTTGGGCTCTGTCTAGATTACTGTACTTGTACTGTACTTTTATAATTATTTTATACTTAATAAAAACAGCAACCACACTTTGTGCTTCTATCATCCAATATTGTCTTATACTGTATATGAAACAGCCAAAATCATTAGTTCACTGATAATATTGTATAGCCAACCAGTTGGTCTAGTGTATAGCGTCTGTCTTGACTTCCTACCCAGGAGGTCGGGACTCGGGAGTTCGCGTTGAGTTCGTGCGTGAAGATTTTTTTCCACTAAACCCTTTTTTTTTTTATAGTCCTACAATCCTTGTATGTTTTATAATAGCCTATGAATAATACTTTTTGTGTCATGTCATAGAAAGATTGAGTTAATCTCCTACTCTTGATTTTACAGATTTTACACAAGTAGTAATGTACACCCTATGTGGTGGATTGTGTTCTTATATATCAGAATTTTATTTTCCCAACGCATTGTTTCCACATAGCGATTTTGATTATTAGTTATTTTGCTTTTATAATGTGTCGTCCCAGTTTTGGTTTATTTAATTTGCAAGTTATATATTATAAGTTATCAGCAAGTTTTTTGGCAAAGTATTGATTTTGACTATATTTTTGACTATATTTGACTATATATCTTTTATTTAATAATTTTCATTTTAGTAAGCGTTGTTTCCACATAGCGATTTTGATAATTTAATTTGACTTTATATTGTCCTTGTCCCAATTTTGGTTTGTTTAGTTTGCAAGTTTTACATTTTAATACAACATTTTAGAAGCCTAAGGTGAATGTGTAAATTTTTAGAGTTAGACAAATATGTATGATACTATAAGAGGGTATCATTTTGTATGTATGTACTCAGGCCCATTCCCCATTTTTCCTTTTTTTTTTTCTGGAGGTGGCCGACTCAAGATAGAGCTATGCATATTCTATTGTCATCAAGACTAACAGAAAACTGAGCCTAGATCACAGATAATATACTGTACTGTCCACTCGTTTGAAATCTCTACTTGCATTAGCGAACCAGATTAACTTGCTCATGTAGTAATGTACACCCTATGTGGTGGATTGTTCTTTTATTTCATAAATTTGATTTTATTAGGCATTATTTCCACATAGCGATTTTGATTAGTTCTTTTGCATTTATCTTGTGTCATCCCAGTTTTCGTTTGTTTATTTTGCAAGTTTTACAATTTAATTAGTGAACAATGCAGATACGAATTTGAAAAAGTTTATTCATCTGTGACTTTGTCTCATTTTTTGGTCTATGTGTTGGTGGTGTAATGGTTTAGATGCTTATGTTCTGGGTGTGGTGTCCCGAGTTGGAATCCCGGGAGGACCATATACTTTCATTAGTTTAATCAAGTGCATTGGGGTTTGTAATTGATGATTAATGTTAAGAATGGGGCATTACTTAATTATGAGGAGGGATGTTGCTTACACTGTTGGACTTGCAGAGGGATGCTCTTAGACAGCTTGTGGCTTGGAGCTGCTGTAGAAAATAATGAGTCAGGCCAGGACAATTTTGTTTTAACCCCTTCAGCACCATGATGCCTTTTTACCTTTGATTCTGGATAAAACTAGATGATTTTATGCAGTTTAAGAAGGATCTATGTTATTGAGAGGGTTTATTGAGATTGTATTTATCCATTTGAGTCGTAGAGGTAAATTTAAAAATGATGAAAATTGTCTAACGGTAACCAGAATATGATGAAAATTATGTCATGGTGGTGAAGGGGTTAATATTGGAATAAATGTGAGAGATCATAGTAAGTGGGGACATTCTTTGACCAAGGTGTTGTTCAGATAATGCATATTTGCTACAAAGTGTATCAAATCAGTGACCAGTTATACTTTCCAACATATCAAAATGGTAGACAATATCGCGTGGTTAACTTCGGAGGTGATCTCTTGCCTTGACGATTGACAATGTGAGGATTACATATATGGCTGGGATTGTATCAAAACTGTCAGATAGTCATGTTGGGTGAGATAGTGTAAATAGACATTAAACTGATGGTTTAGAGTTATCAGGTGGGACTAAATTGTTGTTTAATATCTTTTAATATTACCAACTTGCTGTTACTTTGTCATGTGGGGTGTTTTCCTTCAATTATTAGCTTATTTACCAACTTCTTACATTCCATTAATTTTTATGCAGTTATATCGTGTGCATGAGTGCAGCTCTACATAAAGGGACAGCCACAAACAGTTTCCAGTACGTTCAGCCACAGGCTGTAGTGCAATTGGTATAGCACTTGCCTGTAAACTGTGAGGTTGAAGGTTTGAGTCTCGGGTCATGTAGTGTGCTATTGGCAGACCCCAGTGTTGTGGTGAACGGTGCGGTATAGCAATCTGTGGCAACTGTTCACTGAAGTCCCTCACCCACCCATGACATGTTGACGAAATATTTATAAACAATCCCTTTTAGCACAATTCTTGGAGTATTTTTTTTTGCCTCATTCAGTGTTCACTGGTTTATGTTTATCACAGCGATTTTGATAAGTCTTTTGCCTTTACATTGTGTCGTCCCTGTTTTGATTTGTTTATTTTGCAAGTTTTTAGTACTTCAGTGTACCAGCTACGTTTGCAGACACTTGTACCCTGGTAACTGTATTACTTTCTTACAGTTTCTTACAGTAGATCCTCTGGAAAAAGGCAAACTATGCCCGTGTATCCAGCTCAGTACCAGTACTTGCACTGCTCGCTTGGTGTAGTGACTAGTGTCTTGGACTTCCACCCAGAAGGCCCGGGTTCGCGCCCACGCTCGGCGCATTAAAGATTTTTCACAAGCACTGAGTTGTTACCATCCCTCATGAGCAAAGGGATGGGGTAGTAGTACAGGACCCCAATGGAAATACGCCTAATCGGCCTTATTGAGCTATCCTTAGCTAGCTTAGCATGCGCTAGCTTTAAGAACTATTATTATTATTATTATTAATGCTGCGGTCGTTCACGGTGTTGGCGGCGGCGGTAGCAGACGCAAAATTTTTACTATTCTGTATATTTGTTTTATAATCAAACTTCAAATCTTGTCTTCCCCATGCTTTATCAAGATTACTTTCAAACTCCCTTATTGATTCGGAATCGACTACATACTGGGGCAGTGCGTTCCACTCATTTACCACTCTCACAAAATGAGTTCTTTGCCTTCTCAAGCCTATTTCTTTCTTTGTAAATTTTCTTAGAGTGTCCTCTCGTTCTCTCGTTCTCCTCAAGTTGTTACTTGGCTGGGTGATAATCATACTGCATTAGGTGCAAGTATAGCCAGCTGGTTGGTAGAGTGGATAGCGTCTTGACATCTTACCCATGAGGTCAAGCGTTCGCGCTGGGCTTGGGCATGCAGATTTTTTCACTAAACCCTGGTTGGTTACTGTCTCTCTTGAGCATGGGGATGGGGTAATTGTGTCTGTTGGTTATTACAATGCTATTAAATCTCGAAGGAGAGAAATTGCGCTTGCTTGATAAAAGACCTGACTTATTACTACCTAAACATTGGCTCCACGGAGGACCACTGTTGACTGCTCTGTTAACAGAGCAGTGTAAGGTGGTGTTTACCTAAAGTTTACATCCATAATCCCCGCCGTTGGGGAGCCACCTTGTCGTGGTGGCGGGGCTCGAAGCGGGGTCGCTGTCATCCACTCTTCGGAGCAGGGATTACAGCGGCGTCGTGGACGAAGTACCCCCCGTCGTCATTGGGATAAGCGGAACCTTCCGGTGACGGCGTTTTTCTGGTTCCCGATTTTGACCTCGCTTTGCGGAGGGTTTCCTCCTCCTTTTTCACTAAATTGTGCCGGCTAGGCTCAAGACGCCTTCCCTCGCTGAGTGGGGAGTTCTGACTCCTACCCGTTTACAGGGGCAGTGGCGGCTAGCTCACTGCACGTGGGGGTTGGTACCGGGGGCGGCGCGGTCGCCCGTGCTGTCGCTCCATGGACCGCCCATCAGTGAGGCCCGGTCTCGGTTTCCGGGGGTCCGGTCTACCTTCCTGGTGGGTTTCCTGGCTTCTGTCCGGCTGCCCTCCATTACGTACAGATTGGGGATGTTTGCAATTCATTTTGCCCTCAGTCCCAGTATAGCAGTTTTGCCTAAGCTAGGCCTCTCTGTACGTAGTGGTGCTATCCCCCCTTGTCTAGGGGGGTAGGGTATGGGGATGAAACCCCCTAGGACCTGCCCCTGTTTGTGCCGTCGGTGTGGGGGTCGGAGCTTCCTGACTCGCGACGGGGGGCTCTGTTAGCTCTTATGGTACGCTCTTTATTTTTGCTTTGTTTCTGATTTTTCTTTTCTTTTTCTTTCTTTTTCTTCCCCTTGGTTAGTTTTTCTTTCCTTTTTCGTTTTCCGACAAACCGAAATTAGAATAGTAAAAACAACTTGGGTCATCATGGTCCGTCCATGCAACCCCACTACCCCGGAACAAGCTAAGGCGCACCCTGTCCCCGTCCCACGCGATCTCACGGACTCTCCACCTGACCTTTCTCAACTCTCTGGGGCTTCCGCCCTAGACGTATCCATACCTACTAGTACCGTACCAGCTCAAACCTCTGACTCTCTCCTCATTGACCGCTCTCCGGCGCCTTCCTCGGCTTCGACTTTGGTAGACGTGGAGTGTGTCACCTCTCTTTCCGATTCTTCATTAGTTCAGCCTGCTCTTTCTTCTACAGCTTCCTCTTCCATATCCCTCCCCGCTCCGCCAGTTCAGCCCTCTTCTCTTCCGTCGTTTGCTATCCCTTCTACTGCATCTGCCACTCTTCCTTCCTCGTCTTCTTTCTCCATTGCTTCCTCATCTCACATCGTCACTTTCGAACCATATTCTCCTTTTTCTTCTTCTTCAGTTCCTTCTCCTTCGGTTCCATCTACTTCAGTTGCTTCTTCTGCTCGCCCTCGTTCTTCTATTCTTCCTCTCTCCGATCTCTTTGCCCCTGCCGATTTTGTTAAATTCTTTTCTATCCCTGCCTCAGCCCCTCTTGCCGGAGATGACCTTCTGTTCCACCTCAGTCTCCTTCAGAAGGTGGGCAAGGATGTCACTTTCCACTCTCGTCATGATCATTCCCGTCTAGTTACAGTGCAAAACGAGAGTCAGGCTGCTGCTATGGCGGCCTTTGCAGATCCCAACGGTACTCCCATCCCTGCTTTTAAAGACCAAAGAATGAACTCGTGCACAGGTACTGTCCTGATCCCTTCTTATATCCAACTCGGTGATCGGGACTCCAAAGAGTGCGCCGACCTTATTGGGAAGGCCGTTGTTGCTCAAGACCATGTTGTAATTAATATTGTCTGTTACACCATCCAACCTCTCCACAATCGCCGCTATCCCTCTAATATCGCTAAAATAACGTTCGATGGTAATATTCTCCCTTCTCACGTTATTGTCGGTGGTACTCGCATCGACGTCTTAGAATCCCTTCCCCGCCCTCAGCAGTGCAAGGGTTGCTGGCGTTTTGGCCATCCCGTGAAATACTGTCACTCTCTCAACCCCGACTACCCTACATGCCCGTACTGTGCGCAACCTGGCCATATTGCTGATGAATGCCCGTCTACGGCCCCCTGCTGCCTCAACTGTAAAGCCTCCCATCCTGCCTATTCCCATGATTGCCCCGTTTACAAATTTAAATCTGAAGTTACAATTCTTAAAGCAAAACAAGGCCTTACTCACTCTACTGCCCGTAAGGAAGCTCTTCGCCTGGGCTTCTCACCTCGTCCGATTTCTGCACTTATCTCTCACCCTCCCGTCTCTTCTTCCACTCCCTCCGTTCCGCTTCCCTTGTCCTCGTCCTCCTCTTCCTCTACTTCCTCTGTTCCGCTCTCTGTCCCTTCTTCCCTTACTTCTACGCCTTCGGTTTCTTCTGTCTCCACTACTCCTATTACTGTCTCTTCGTCTTCTATCCGTTTGTCTAACTCTTTCTCTGTGCTTGACTCTTCTACTCCTACTTCCGTTTCCACTCCTTCCACTTCCTCTACTCGCCCTCGCCCCTCTTCTTCTGGTTTGGCTCAACGCCCCACCCGCCAGCGGTCCCATCCCAAGCCTTCCTCTAGTTCTTCTCCTCCTTCCTCGTCTCGTGGTTCCCTTTCCTTCCGATCTCCTGTCTCTACCAAACGGATTTCCAAAATTCCTTCCCGTACCTCCCGTTCTCCCTCTCCCCACTCCTCTTCTAAACACAGGGACTTCCACCGTAATGTCCGGAGTCCGAGTCCCGGTGAGAAGAAGAAAAAGAGGTTGCCTCCTTCCTCCACCCCTCCTTCCTCCTCCTCTCCATCTCTTTCTTCTTCTTCCTGCCTTCGCCCTCCCTCTGACTTAAACATGTCCTTTGAGTCCATTCCCAAGATTCGAGACTTTCTCGATTCTTCTCGTCCCCCGCCTCTTACCGTTTCAGCTGACATTCATCCCGTCCCCTCTACACTGCCCCTTACCCCTCAACCACCTCCTCCTTCCCCTGTCCCCCCCTCTTCCGTCTCTTCCCCTTCCCAACCTTCTTCTCTTCCTTCTGTCTCTCTTCGTCCTCTGCCCTTCCCTCCTCTCACTCTGGCCCTCCTCTTTCTGCTTCTCTTTCGCTGTCAAGCCTCCCTATGCCCCCCGGTTTTCGGTCCTCCCCTCTGCCTCCTTCTCTTCTGTCTCCCCGTTAACCCATCCACCTCTTCATTGTTGTACATAAGTGTGTATTTTTCCCTTTATCATTATTTGTATTTATCTGTCTCCCCGTTCGCCCATCCGACTCTTCATTGTTGTGCATAAGTGTGTATTCTTCCCTTTCTTTTTTTGTTGGCTTTTGCCTCCTTTTAATTCTCCACGTTATCCTCATTCACCTTTTCTTAGTTGTACATAAGTGTGTGTGTTTTACCTTTATTGTTATTTGTGTATATTTCTTTCCTTCTATGTGTGTCCTTCCTCTTTTTCTGTGCGTTCTTATTTTCGGTGGCTTTTGCCTCCTTTTATGGTTTTCTTTTGTCTGTTTTCGTTGTTTTTTCGTCCTTTAGTCTCCTCTTAGTTTCTTTTTTCTTTTTGTTTTACTATGTCCATTTTGCAGTGGAATCTTCGTAGTCTTACTGCTCAAAGGATTGACTTACGTTTTCTTCTTTCTCTTCACTCCCCTAAGGTCGTTTGTCTTCAGGAGACTCGTCTTTTCTCTCCTCCTGTTCCCTTTCCTCATTACTCTTTTTATAGTTCTCCCCACTCTCTCCATGATACTTGTCTTCTTATTCATCGTTCTGTCCCTTTTGAAGAGCTGTCCTTTTCTACTCATTTCCCTTGCACCTTTGCTAGAGTCTATCTTGACCGCTGGTTAACAGTGGTTTCTGTGTATTTGTCGCCTTCTCTTCCCATCGATTTTACCGAATTCTCCGAGATTTTATCTAAGTTGCCCACTCCATTCTTAGTCCTTGGTGATTTTAATGGTCGGCACACCTTGTGGGGTGACAATGTTATTTCACCCCGGGGTCGTCGGCTTGAACCTTTTCTCTCGGACCGTAATCTTTTTATCCTTAATTCTGGTGCTCCTACTCATTTTGATGCTCGGACTCGTACATTTTCCTGTATCGATCTTTCCCTGTGTTCCCCTTCAGTTTCACTTGATTTTCATTGGTCAGTTCTCGAGAATTCTCACAATTCCGACCATTTTCCCATTCTCCTTTCTCTGACTACCTACTCTCCTACTCCTAACTCCCCTCGTTGGTGCTTCCAGCGGGCGGACTGGTCTTCTTTCGCTTCCCTTACTGTTCCTTCTTTGCTTCCTCCTCCTTTCTCATCGGTCCATGTCATGCTCTCGTTTTTCTGGATCTGGTTTTCGGTGCTGCTTTGACGTCCATTCCCCGGACGTCTCGCCCTTTCTCGTCTAAATGCGTCCCTTGGTGGTCTCCTGAGTGTTCCAGGGCCCTCCGGGTTAAACGGGCGGCTTGGAAAAGTTTTCGCCGTAAGCGTCTCACCCCTGCTTCTCAGGAGTCATTTTTTCTCTTTCGCCGTGCATCTGCTCTTTTCCGTCGTACTACCAAAGCCGCTAAACGCCGGAGTTGGGAGTCCTATGTTTCTTCTATTACGTCTCGCATCCTGTCGCTTCGGTTTGGAAACGTATTCGTAAGATCTCTGGTAAACATCTTCCCTTCCGTGCTCCAGTCCTCCGCATTGATGGTGTTTCTGTGGCAGACTCCGAAACAATTGCTAATCGATTGGGCTCGTACTTTAGCTCAGTTAGCAGTGGTTCTCACCTCTCTGCTGAGTTTCACTCGCTTAAAGTCGTTGCGGAAAGTACTCCAATTACTTTTAGTCTTTCCTCTGACGAATCCTATAATGCTCCTTTTTCCTCAACTGAGTTACGCACCGCTCTCCGTGCCTGTAAGAACACTTCTGAGGGTCCTGATGGTATCCATTATCTCATGCTCAAACATCTTTCCTCGCAAGCTCTGGTCTTCTTGTTAGCTCTCTATAACAAGATTTGGTCTTCTGGTGTTTTCCCTCCCTCTTGGAGTACTGCCCTGACCATACCTTTTCTTAAACCTGGCAAGTCTGGGTTCTCCCCACAGGACTATCGCCCTATTGTCCTTACCAGTTGCCTGTGTAAACTCTTTGAACGTATGATTAACGCTCGTCTCATGTGGATTCTTGAGTCGCGCCATTTGTTGTCTTCTTCCCAGTTCGGGTTCAGACGTGCTCGTAGTACGCTTGACCCCCTCATTCGTTTGGAATCTTATATCAGGACAGCTTTTGCTCGTCGTCAAACTGTCATTGCTGTTTTTTTCGATCTCGAAAAAGCCTATGATTCTACCTGGAAGTACCACATTTTGCGTCAGCTCCGTTCTTGTGGCATTTACGGTAATCTAGGAGTCTTTATTCAGAATTTTCTTTCTTCTCGGTCCTTTCGTGTCAGAGTCGCTTCCCACTTATCTCGTCTTTACCCTCAGTTGGAAGGTGTCCCTCAGGGTTGTGTCCTGAGTACCATCCTTTTTCTCATTGCTATCAACAGTATCGTGTCTTCTCTTCCTGTCGGGGTTCGGTCTTCCTTGTATGTCGACGACTTTGTGATTTACGCAGCCGACTCAGATATTGCCGCTTTACATCTTCTTATCCAATCCGCTATTCTGGCTGTTTCTTCATGGGCAACCCGCCACGGGTTCCGTTTTTCCACCTCCAAATCCTGCGCGATGTCCTTTACTCGTTGCCATTCTATTCCTCATCCTCCTCTTACTCTTTATGGTACTGCCCTCCCTTATCGTTCCTCTACTACTTTTTTGGGTCTTACTTTTGATTCTCGTCTTAATTGGTCCGCTCATGTTTCTTCTCTCAAGGTTGCTGCCTTACTCCGCCTCCGCCTTCTTCAGTCCTTGTCCCACCTCACTTGGGGTGCTGATCGAGCGCTTCTTCTTCGGCTTCATACGGTTCTTGTCCTCTCTAAGTTGGATTATGGCTGTCAAGTTTACTCTTCAGCCTCTGATTCTGTTCTCCATGCTCTTGATTCTGTTCATCACTCTGGTCTTCGTCTTGCCCTTGGTGCTTTTCGTTCCTCTCCTGTTGAAAGCCTCTATGCTGAGTCTGGTTTCCCTTCTCTTTATCGCCGTCGGGCTCTCCTGTCCCTTCGTTCTTACGCTCGCCTTCAACAATTCCCATCTCCACATCTTTCCCTTCCCCCTTCGGTCGTTGCTACTTTTTCGTCTCACCCCCGTCTTGGTTCTCCGTTTTCTGTCCGCATGCTCTCGCTGCTCACATTGTGCTCTTTCCCTGTTTCTAACGTCCTCCCTTTCCGCTTTTGCTCTTTTCCCCCCTGGCTTTTCCCTCGTCCTTCGGTTTGCCCTTCCATCCTCCCTTGTTCCAAGTCCTCTACTTCTCCCCTCGTTCTTCGGTCTCGTTTCTTAGATCACCTCTCTCTTCACGCTACAACCACTCCTGTGTTTACTGATGGCTCCAAGACGTCGGTAGGCGTGGGGTTTGCCGTCCTTTTTCCCACTTGCTCGTATCAATATTCTTTACCTCCCATTGCCAGTATTTTAACTGCTGAACTTTATACTATTTTTATTGCCCTCCGTTTTATGTGTTCCTTCCCCTCCTCGTCCTTTACTTTGTTCTCTGATTCTCTCAGTGCTCTACTTCTCTTACAGTCCTCCCCTGCTCTACACCCTTTAGTTCTTTCCATTCAGGAATGACTTTTCCACCTTTCCGTCCGCAAAAAGCTTGTACATTTTTGCTGGGTTCCCAGTCACGTTGGCGTTTGCGGTAATGAGCGGGTTGATTGCCTTGCTCGTTCTGCTGCCGTGCGGGGTACCCGCTCCTCACTTGCTGTCCCGGCCTCTGATTTCTTCCCTGCCTTGTCCAGGTTTCTTTGGTCGAGGTGGCAGACTCAGTGGTCCACTATCTCCGTTAATAAACTTCGTTCTGTCAAACCGTCCGTTTCTGGGTGGTCTGATCCCTCCCACCGTAATCGCCGATGGGAGACGGCTTTGGCCCGTCTCCGCATTGGCCACACCAGACTTACCCATTCGTTTTTAATGTCCCGTTCTCCTCCGACTCTTTGCTCGCGCTGTACCGTTCAGCTTTCTGTCTCCCATCTTTTCCTCGATTGCCCCTTCTTTTCCGTTGCCCGCACGCGTTTCTTCCCTTTTCTGGCTTTCCTCCGCCGGCCGCCATGTCTTGCTGATTTTCTTTCTGAATCTCCCTCGTTTTCTATCTCCCGTATTATGTCCTTCCTTCAATGTTCGAGTTCTCGATGACATTTAGTTAACTTCCTTCCCGTCTTTAAATATTTCGTGCCATATGGCCTTTGTCGCCTGGTGCGTTGACTTCATTAATGTACTGTACATCCATAATCAGGTCTCATGAATGCCAAAAGGTTATTTTGACCCATTGTTAATTGATTCTTTACTGCATGTCGTACAAGACAACTAATAGGGGGGATGGTGGTAGACTTGTAACAACAGTCATTACAGTACTCTACTGTACACTAAAACCTTGTTATTTACTTCCCATTTTGACTAATTCCTTGAACTTGACGATGGTGCATTGTTACATGTGCGATCAGTTTGCCTGGGAACCAGATTGACTTGCTCATGTAGTAGTTGTTGTTGTTGTTGTTGTTCCCCAAGCTGCCTGGCCGAACAGCCCCAAGGCCCCGAGTAAGGCCAAGGCCATAAACGAGCGCCCCCACAGAACCCTCCCTGTCGACCACAATAAAGCCTGGGTGACCGAAGCCACTCCATGGCGGGGAGCTGAGAGGGTGCGTAAACGCCCGGGAAACCAAAGCCCCACCCAGGGCCCTGTGCCCCTCAGCAATTATGAAGAGAAAGTTGAGGGGCAAAGGAATAATGTGACGCTTTAGCTTCCAATCTTGGTAGATTGGGAGGTCAATCCACGGAAGAGACGCCGTCACTTGAGATCTAGAAAATATAGAAGTAAAAGGAACAGTCAGAGTAAGCTATGGGTATGGCAGAGATCGCTCAGGTCTCACTCTGATAGACCAGCCCATCGCCATCATGTAGTAGTGTACACCCTATGTGGTGGATTGTGTTCTTTTATTTCTAAATTTTATTTTATTAAGCATTATTGCCACATAGCGATTTTGATTAGCTCTTTTGCATTTACCTTGTGTCGTCCCAGTTTTGGTTTGTTTATTTTGCAAGTTTTACATTATAATTGGCTTGGTATGGCACTGTCTAGGCTGGTGGGGCACAGATAGGTGCCACAGGGGACTCTACTAGTCTTACTTGGATGCTGGTTGGTGCCACACAGAGTCGGCCATAGTGTTTACGTGGTGGGGCAGTTTTGTGGCAGGATTTTGTTCTAAAGTCCAAGTTGCCTAATGTACAGTAGAGTCTTGTAGTTCCTTTGCGTTTATCTTGTGTCGTCCCAGTTTTGGTTTGTTTATTTTGCGTTTTACATTATAATGGTACCGTCTTGTAGTGCTGTTGAGGCTGGTGTGGTTTGCAGATACTGCAGGTATAGGTGCTGCAGTTGGACTTAGTTGAGCTTTTCTGCGACGCGGTTACCACTATGCCAACACCGGCCGCAGTGATGACGTGTTGTGACGGGACTTTATTTTATTTTACTCCAACTGTGGAAAGGCAACCACGTCTGAGCCGTTACAATGTTTGTAATGGCGACATAAAATCATTGTACTGTATGTATGTATGTATGTATGTAGGCTATGTATGTATGTATGCAATAACTAGTATTGCCACACCAGCAGAGTTAGACATATAATTGATGGTTGTTAACAATGCTAGGTAGGGCAAAATTTTAAATGGTCATACTTGGAGTTTGATTTGAACTTTAATTTGAAAGAGTTGATTGTTATTGTTATGTAGAGCAGATTAACCAGACCACTGAGCACCATACGGAACTCTCATAGGTCCGAGTTGATGCTGGGGTGAAACAATACTATCTGAAGTTCAGGCAGTAGTGTTCTTTATAAGGTATTTTGCTCTTCTCTGGTTCCACTCTAATTTTTTTCTAAAAACAGCTCGATTGAGATATATCTTCAGTTTTTGTACCAGTTTATGCACTTTGATTATATATGTAGCCTACAGTGCTGTATACATTCTTAATTCTTAATTCTCAAATTATGTTCTTTTATTTCATAAATTTTATTTTAGTAAGCGTTGTTTCCACATAGCGATTTTGATTAGTTATTTTACCTTTATATTGTCTTTATCCCAGTTTTGGTTTGTTTAGTTTGTAAGTTTTACATTTTAATTCAAGAGTATGTAGGCCAATATGTCTCAACCTCTGGTCAGAGGGTAGATCTCCAAGAGCCAGGACAAACAATGTAGCACAGCGCTGGATGCCCTCAACTAGTTAAATATCCTTAATCTTACATGGCAACCCGAAGCTGCCTGGAACACCATATACGATATGAGAATCCTGTGTCTGCATCATGTTAATGCCAAAGTATTACAATTATGCAATATCTTCATAATAGCTGAATCCTTAACCCTTCCAGCCCGGCTGTCCTGTTATAAGGACACCGCGGCAGTTGGGTAGGACCCCGGGTGTCCTTATAACAGGAAGTAAGCTTGAAAGCCTATTCAGCTTGTTTTGAAAGCCGTCGGTCCGACGCATGTAAACACAGCCGGTTGGACCGACGCCGCGCACCTCCGAACACACGAAGGAGAGGCGTAGTTTGTTTTTGTTTCTGTATGTTGTTATTTCAGTAGTAAAAAGTCTCATATGGCTAAAATCGCGGAAAAATGCGCTCCACGGAAATCGTCATCACAACTGAACCAGTTGACTTAGAGAGCTCTACTCAACGCCAGTCTACAGATTGGAAACCACAGTATGTTTAGACATGCGTGGGAATTTTCTAGCAGTTAAAATAACAAAGATACGGTAGCCTAGGCATAGACATATTTTGGCCATATCGCCCGGGTCTCAATAACGTCCTTAGGATCGGGCCCCCGGGGGGGGGGGGGGGGTTAAGATGGAAACCTGACAATTTACTATCAGTTAAAAATTATAGTTTCAATTTTTTAATGTTGCTCGATATGTGAAACCCAATTATATACTGTATATGCAAAGGCCTACTATGAAGATCTTGTTCTACTATAATTTATTAATTATGAAGAGTAGATATTGTGATCCCTATATAAACTGGAGGAAATGTTTAGAAATGAGGGTGCTAAGCCAAATGATGTAAATATCCAATAGAACTTCCTTGATCATAGCCTTCTTGCTGCCACTGACAAAGTTTGTGGCAAAACTAAGGGTCCCCCCAGGCATAAGACTTCCTGGTGGTGGAATGACAAGGTTAAAAATGCAATAAAGGAAAAAAGAAGATGTTTCAAAGCATGGAAGAAAGGAGGCAGCAGGGAGGAATGTCTGGCGGCTAACTGAATTGCAAAAAAAGATATAAGAAAGAAAATTATACAGTACATGGCCATTGACCAAGTGTGTAAACGTAATGGGATCTCTGAGCTGTTCGCCCAGGCAGCCTAGGGAACGACTACTACTACTACTACTACATAATGGGATCTTTAATTTAACTAGGCAAGTTAAGGATGATATTAGAGTAAGCATTGTTTCCACATAGCAATTTTGATGAGTTGTTTTGCATTTATATCGTCTTTGTCCTAGTTTTGGTTTGTTTAGTTTGCAAGTTATACATTTTAATTAGAGGTGTTGTAGGAGAAAAGTGTGTCAGAAATGGTAATGGGACAATTACTTACGCTGACAAAGAAATCGGTGATGCTTAAAAGGTACACTACGAACGATTACTCAATGTGGAGTGAAATAGAGAGCAACTTAGTAACGAAAAGCCAATATTTGCCTCTGATATCGCCAACTGTTGTAAGTAGCACAATAAATATATTGAAGGATGGAAAAGCAAGCAGGGTGCTTTGGCATTGTCGCTGAGATGATAAAAGCTTCAGGTGACATAGGAGTGAGACTGGTCACTGAGCAAATAAACTCCATATTAAAGAGGAGGGAATCTCAGATGAATGGCATAAAAGTGTAATAGTAATCATATACGGGTAAGAGGGATTCGTTAGATGGGGGAAATTATAGGGGACTGAAATACTTAATCAAATCATGAAGGCCTGTCACACGGGTCTGTGAGAGAGTCTTTGAAGGTATAATCAGGAACGGCGTCTTTATCGATGATATGCAATTCGGTTTTATACCGAGACGTACAATCAATGCTATCTTCATAGGCAGCTGCATGAAAAATATTTACTTAAAGATAGGGATCTGTACTTTGTGTTTGGAGACCTGGAGAAGGTCTTTGATAGGGTGCCCAGAGAAGTTGTGCAGTGGACTATGAGCAAACTTGGCGTAGAGGAGTGGTTGGTGTGAGTGATAATGAAGATGTACGAGGACTCCCAAACGGCAGTGAGGCTGAAAGGTAGTACTGAGTGAGGAGTTTACAGTTCACATCAGAGTCCACCAGGGATTAGTGTTAAGCCCTCTCCTCTTTGTTATGGTTACATACATAAAATTTTAAGACCGAGTGTTCCACACATACGTGCAGTTTCAGTCTCTTGTCCTAATGGCGGTGTCCAGGCAACCCTGTTAAGGGCTGCTTCACTTGTCAAGATTGGCACGTATAGTCCGATCCCAGGTCTTCCTCGGTCCACCCCTTGGTGCAGCTCCCTCCACAATCACAGACCTGCATTTTTTCACCCAATTTTGTTCATCCATTCTCTCCACATGTCCATACCATCCCAGTCTACTTGTACGCATCACCTTGCTAATACTCTTTACACCTAAATGTCTCCTCAGCTCAACATTTGTTATTCTATCCTGTAGCCTGGCCCCACACATCCATCTCACCATTCTCATCTCATTACATTCCATTCTGTTGACATCCTCTACTTTAACGGCCCATGTTTCTGAGGCATACGTCATTGCACTTCTAACACATGAGCCATACACCTTTCCCTTCAGGGGGAGAGGCATTCTTTTCGTGGTCAGGATTGGCAGCAGTTCTCTGAACTTCCCCCAGCCACATCTAATTCTAGCAACAGTGGCAGCCTCGGCCCCACCACCGGCAGAGATGGTATCTCTTAGGTAACAAAACTTGTTCACCAGCTCCAATGACTTATTTCCAAAATTCACAGCCACAGGATCATCACTTAACACAAGCTCACCTTTCCACACTACGCACTCAAATGTCTCTATTTCTGACTTATCCTTTGGCAGGGGTCCCTTTATTCTACTACAGTGCTTATTCCCATGGTGCACCCAGCGTCGACAGGTGCTACATTGAATCGCGTTAACGCCCACACCCTTTCCACACACTGCACATGGGTATGCACCGCTCTTTTCCACATTGCCTTGTCTCAATCTACAATGCATAACCTTGGTTTTGATAATATTGACTCTTAAACCCTTAGAATTCTCTAGGACTTATAGTTTGGGCTACAGAGGACTTTTAACCTCTTCAGACTCCTATGACCCAAGGTTTTTTGGAAAAAAATATTCTCGATTCTGGGCGAAAATGAAATCTACGACCATGTCTAGAAGCAGCTCGGCGAGAAAAAACGAATGGCACCAGTTAGAATTCTCTAGGACTTACAGTTTGGGCTACAGAGGACTTTTAACCCCTTCAGACTCATATGACGCAGAGTTTGCCAGATTAGCAATAAGAAATAGAGTTCTCTCACTCATAATTACCTCTCTAAAATTAGTTTTCTGCCCACAGCTAACTCAAAGACAACTGCAGAGATTGAAGTAACTAAACTAAAGGTTTCTAAATACCCCTGATGGTAACAAAGGCTTTAAACCAGAAATTACCGAAAAAATCGGACCCAAACCTAAAGGAAAAATTAACCAAAAATAACTCTAATATGTTCGTAGTGGTACCTGTAAAGTGTGCGCTACTAAAGTAAAATCACACCTTTAACATTCTCCTGTCAGTACAAGCCCTAACACTGGGTAAAGATGTAGCTAAAGGCGTGTGTATTACGTGAATGTACAGTACATTACAAGTAGTTGCGGTAGGATCAAAATATATTAGTTATCCAATAAATAAAATTTTCTTTGGTAGTGTCTCATCAAATATGGAATTTATATGGGTAATTATAGTAAAAGCAGAAAATCGTTGTTTTATTACATTATACCTAAAAAAAATCATGCATTTTCAAAACAAAAGTACTATAAATGACTTCAGTAAACTGATTTACTCAACACATAAAAAATAAACAAGACAATTTTCAAATAAACACACCTATATTACATCTCGACATTTTGGAGAGCTTTATTGGCTAAGCTAAGTGTTTTTGTGATTCAGTTAGTTGTCAGTGTTCTTCGGTTGATACACGTCACGAAACTTACGGCCTTTGTAATAGCTATCTCTATTACAAGTAGTCTAAGATATATCGTTTGGGGAAATATTTGTACTATTTGTTCTATATTCATACAGGAAGATATACTTAGTGATTACCTTAAGCGAGATCCCTTTACATTTCTCATTCCCAAAGATCCTTCCTAAGTTCTGTGAAAACGTCTAACAATTGACAAAATATAATTAACTAATGCATCCTAATATACTGAAAGCGTAGCCTAAGTAATAAACGAATGTTCCTATAAAAATGAAATAAAAATACATTGTAGAAAATCATCTCCACTTTCTCCATCGCACCTCCCTCTCATACAGTTAACTTTGGTCGAAGGAGAGGTATTTTTGTCATAAAATAAGAATCATATAAGAAAACATTACAACGTGTACAGGAAAATAATGATAGCCAAAGACCTGTGTACTAGAATTAAGCTCATTAGTTTACACAGTCATTATTATATATCTTAAGGAGACCCTCTATGTAATCGTTAGTTAGTACCCTTGGGGCAAGGTAATCAAGGGTCAAATGGTCACCTAGTGTCAGCCTTCCAAGGATGAGTTTTTCGGCGTAGGACGGAAGGCCACACATAACTACCCGTTTTGTGGTACACGGGAAGACGACTACTAGCCAGACCAGCACAGTGGCGGTGGTAACCAATAAACCAACCATCATATAGCAAAGGACAATCAACAATCGTTCATAAACAGGATTGGCCTTATTGTAGCAGCTATACACAATACTTGCTTCGCCTATTATGTGGTCGGAAGGCGTTAGTTGACACTTTGTGAACGGAGGGAAGGCTACCGTCACAGGGTCCAGGAGGGTATCGTAATCCTTCAGTGGGCTAAAGTCATTTAATACGAGACTCGGCAATGAACCGTTTGAAACATAATACATAAAACCCAAAGATCCCAGGCTGACCGTCAACAACAGCAAGTGCAGAAATATGCACTTGCAATATAGTGCCTTAAAAGTACCTAGGTTGTCTTTTAGAGTCTCACCATAGAGTTCATTAAGTTTTCTATTTTTTCCATAATAATTTTCCAAGTGTTTTGGTGACAACCTATTGTCCTTAACAAATTGTTCAAGGACAAAAAGAAGTACAATAAATACAACATTAATTATCATCATCACTTGGAAGTGAGTGTAGGCGTGTGATATACGCTTATTTTCGTCCGTCCTGCTATAGCTAGAAGAATATTGCTTTTGAGCACAAATCGCTTCATCTTCCTTAGGGATAGGCTCCCCTCGGCTTTGGTCCATGCAAACCAAGCTGTTGGTACCGGAAAAGAAACAGTTTATTGCAGCGATGCTAACTATCGTAAATATTATTATTAATTTACCAACAAGTAGAGCAATCGACCCGAAGGGTGATGTGCCCTTGACAAACTCGTTAACTCTGTATACAATGGTGATGGGCTGGTCTATCAGAGTGAGAGTTAAGTGTTCTCTGCCATACCCATAGCTTACTCTGACTGTTCCTTTTACTTATATATTTTGTAGATCTCAAGTGACGGCGTCTTTTCCGTGGGTTGACCTCCATACTGCCAACCCTGGCAGATTGGGTGCCAAAGCGTCAAATTTTTCCTTTGCCCCTTAACTTTCCCTTCATAATTGCTGAGGGGCACAGGGCTTTGGGTGGGGCTTTGGTTTCCCAGGCATTTCCGCACCCTCCTCAGCTCCCCACCTTTGAGTGGCTTCGGTCACCTGGGCTTTATTAGTGGTAAGCAGGGAGGGTTCTGTGGGGAAGCTCGGTTATGGCCTTGCTCGGGACCTTGGGGCTGCTCGGCCAGACAGCCTGGGGAACAACAACAAGAACAACTCTGTATACAAACATTGTTATCGTATATTTGTTATTATAAAAGTACTTTATAAGGTTAATTAATGATTTTGACAAACACTAAACGATCGTATCAAGATATAAATACCTTAAGACAAGCACTGAACGACTATCACTATTTTAACAGCTTATCACAATCACCGAACGAGTATCACTAACAACACCAATAGTTCTACCCAGCCACTGTAACTAAATGTGAAGCTAAAATATATATGTATAATATTTATCTTAATTATGTATATTTTAATATTTTGTGTGTACTTGTGTGTTTAATAGGCTTTAGTTCGGTAAAAGAAAACTAAATAAGCTTCTTCATTTACTTAAGAATATAATTGTTAGCCGTAGAATATATTTTATTTTATGGTTTGAGTAAGAAAATGGATAGTCATGCACTAACTATTTCATTTTTATGATATGACCCAATATTATTTTAGCTGTGTCATTACTCACTATTTTCAGACTAAACTATCATAGTACACTTATATAGCCTAGCTATATAATACATATATATATTGTGGGAGAAAATAAGTAACTTACATTTTAATATTCCAATTACATTTCTTAATTGTTTCTATCAATTGAATAACCTAAAAGCTATAGCTAAGGAGAGACTTTTGTATATATTTGTTTATTTATTTATTTATCTATCTATCTATCTATTGCCTGACGCCGTGATCCCCGAAGGGGTGGCCACGAACGAACCGCCCCCATGCACCTCTGTCCCCAGTCAGTCGACGCCCCTCCCCCCAACCAGCACCGCCCCCGTTCATATACTTCCTCACTCCATCCTTCCACCTCTCCTTCGGTCTACCTCTCCCTCTCTGTCCCTCCACCTCGCTCTCGTACACCCTCTTAGTCATTCTCTCGCTTTCCATACGTTTATTTATTTATCTATTTATTATTATTTAGTTTTCAGGGAGATCTCCTTCAAGCTCTAACCCCTTCTGTACCGCCGACGTATTTTTGGCTTTTGTGTACTGTACAAAATCGTCTAAGTATAGCTAGAAAAAAATATAGAAAAGACGTCACCGGTAAAGAAGGAGTATATATTTCGTAGGTACAAAATGTGGCTAGGGTTTCTGTATCTACCGAAAAATTTACAAGTTTTAAATAAATAGTATATATAGTTGAAAGTGTGAAAAGGAACAACTTGAGATGGTTCGGCCATATGGAACGTATGGAAAGCGAGAGAATGACTAAGAGGGTGTACGAGAGCGAGGTGGAGGGACAGAGGGGTAGAGGTAGACCGAATATGAGGTGGAAGGATGGAGTGAGGAACTACATGAACGAAGGCGGTGCTGGTTGGGGGGAGGGGCGTCGACTGACTGGGGACAGAGGTGCATGGGGGCGGTTCGTTCGTGGCCACCCCTTCGGGGATCACGGCATCAGGCAATAGATAGATAGATAGATAGTTTTGGTCTAATATGAACTCCCGAAAATCATTAACAGATTTCCAAAATGTAAATAATAGGCGATTAATTAATGAGAAGATCCGATTAAGGGGGCTCACCTGCATTTGTTTTCTCTCCTTTTCTCTCATTCTCTGGCTTATATCCATTCGGCCCCAAACAGCCTACTGTTTTAAGACGTCTACCCCCATCCAGGTGTCAATATTTTCCTGGCGAGCGGTAGCGAGCCAGCATATATATATTTTTGTTTTGACAGCAAGCTAAATTTGTACAATTTTCGATAGAAAAATTTCTCCGGCGAAGCCGGATTTCTCCATACAATGCTGGCTCGCTATCAGATCAGATCAGATGAAGTATTGAGGGATAAGCCTTTACAACGGCACCTCGTATCTACATTCTATTTTTCCTATTTTTCTGAAGAGTGTAAAGAGGGGAGAAAGGGTGTTGGAGAGAGAGGAAGCTGTTGGAGTGGCTTTGTTATGTGTGTTTAGTCTGTATACGTCGTCAGGATGTCCCCTGACTGGGTGCGAGCATGTGAAACATGCTAGGACGTACTACAACACCCACTAAATGTCCGCCGTGGCAGGGATTCGATCCTGGGTCTTGCAGATTCACACGTGAGCGTGCTCACCACTCGACCATCACGGCTCGCCAGGAAGAAATCGACACCTGGATGGGGATAAACGTTTTAAAACAGTTGGCTGAATGGTGCCGAATGGATACAAGCCAGAGAAAGAGAGAAAGGGAGAGGAAGATAAAAAAGGCAGGTGACTCCCCTTAAGTTTGGGAGAGATCATGATGTTATTGATGTCCTCGAGTGTGCACATAATTTGACTCGCGCAGGTAAGTATATAATTCTGCGCATATGTTATAGTTAGTTAATAAATTAAGAGGCTATCAACCCTTCTGGATTACTAGGCCAGCATAGTGTAAGTCAGGAATAGCGTTAGGACTGGAGACCTTTTTCGAGAACTCCATTCCCTTGCGCAGAAGCTTGACTTCATTTGTTTTATGGTGGGGGTGATATCGATGCCATTGTTTCAATTAAAAGAACAATTAAACGTGCATAATATACCCTATTTAGAGATCACAACAACCTACAAATACCTAAGACAAAACAAACTACGTGCTGAGAAAATCCTGAGCCTGAAAGTAATGAGGAAGTTGATTAATTAACAGTATTTAAATCCGATCGAGTCTCGTGGATTTGGGGGGGAGGGTGGGGTTGAGAATGACGTCATTCATCAGTACAAGCATTCGAATAGTAGGGGTAGGACGTCCGCTGCTGGCTCCTGGTATATTTGGCCGTATTTAAGGTGTGTACAGGCAATATTTCGTATATATTTTGACAATATGGGTGTGTATTAGAATGCTATTTATGTTAAGTTAGTTAGACATTTAAATTATTGGATTATTATACGAAAACTGTGGTCGAATGAGCCGGTTCCCGTATGCCGTGTTGTCCGCATATATTCCAACTAGTAATTGCGGGAATATTGTTGACCTCTATGACGTTTAAGTAATCACATATACTATTTGTCTAGTTTACATTGTGTTTGTCCTGTGCAGTTAACATAGAGGGGTACATTAACTCAACATTATGGTACAAACTACCGAACGAGGTGACTGCGTTGTGCCCCTCCCCTCTCCCCCCATTTTCTTTCTCAAACTTCGGAGATTGGAGTGTTCTTGGGGAACCGGATCTTGAATAGGAAGAGTAAAATAATGGAAGTCACGAACATTATGCTACTGTTCGTGACTTCCATTATTTTACTCTTCCTATTCTTTCTCAAACTCCCAGCCCCACCCGTGTGTGTGTCTCTCTCTCTCTCTCTCTTCTGTCCCCCTCCCTCCCCCCTCCACTCTCCGCTATTCTCGCCTCCCCCCCCTCCTTTCTTACCTCCCCCCTTCCCCATCCACCCCCTCCAATTTCCCTCGCCTCCCCACTTCTCTCGATTTCAATTTAGGCAGTCTCTAAGTATATTACGGATATTAAAAAGGATGACTGAAGTGTTCATTATATATTCTTATAATATTATAACAACGTATTGCCATACTTTACCGGCGACGTCTCTTTAATTGTATTCTAGCTATAATTATACGATTTTGTGCCGTTTAAAAAGGATCTGTGGTAGTAAAAAGGGTTGGTTACGATTTTAGTTACTGGACACCTATTTGACAGGTACCGCCAACGATTTAATACATATTTTGTTTTGGTTTCCACGCATCCAACACCAAGCTACACCCTGTTCTGGTGTACGAAACACTAAAAAAGCAATGGGGACACTTTAATAATGATAATTATTATGTTCCTTCCAACAACCAACTATACTCCTAAAATCGATTAATGAAATTTTACAAACACATGTGGCAGTCCGTGGATTCGAATCCAGGATGCTCACACCGAAAATCAACACCTTATGCAATATGAGACGAAATATAAAGACAACTCGGTTGCGTTCGTGGAAGTAGTGTCGCTTTGTTTACTTTACGCTCGGAGTGACTTCCCGGTCCCGCCGCCTTGGCGGTCGACTTCAAATGGCTAAGTTTATATAACCAGTTGTTGGGTCCATTTTGTGATGAATACTTGCGTTATAGGCCGTGGGATACAGGACAGGGTTGAGGGGGGGGGGGGGGGCTGCCCCCCCCCCCCCCCCCCCCCCCCCCCCGTGAATTATAATAATCGTCATGTATGTGGCCAGCAGGGGGCAAGTAAAACAGCTGGCCGTAGTAACCTCGAGCGTCCTGGGTAAACAACCGCGACGACGGACTCCCCCCGCCGCCGATTTTCGGCACAAACGCGCCGTTTTATTCTCGTCGAAAACCACATTTAAAAAGTTATTATATCGTTTTCAATACTATTACCGGACCAGAAAAAGGTGTAGCTTGGTGTTGGATGCGTGGAAACCGAAACATAATATGTATTAAATCCTCGGTGGTACCTGTCAAATAAGTGTCCAGTAACTAAAATCGTACCAAGGGTTGAATGACATAGTTCGTAGCCTGTTAGTTGCTGGAGGCCCTTTCTAAACTGAATAATATCGTCTAATAGCATCCAGAATATAGTTAAAAAGACATCGCCGGTACAGGAGGGGATACAGTGTTTATTATATGGCCTACCCAATTATTTGATGTACATTCGGCCTAATAAGTCATGTCCCAGTTGTCATTATGTTTGGCTTGCTCGGTGCTGTATTAATGTCTGTCAGATGTTGAATAGGGCGGGTAAGTGTAGGATCATGTTTGTATATTTCACTCGATATGAAGAAATGAAGCTTAGATATTGCTGATACCAATTATTGATCAAAACATACTTAGTGCCTAGACATGACTTATTAGCGCGACTGTACCTTTGTCATACCCTTATTACCCCCCTCCCCCCCCACCCCCCACCCCACCCCGATATCATTAAGGGATTGTAAAACTATAGTCTATTTTCTTCCAGTTGAGGGTAAATTATCATGTTTCTATCTTTGTTACTCAGCTATAAGGTCGATTTTTTAGCGAAATATGCTGTTATTTATGAAAACTTGCCATTAATACGACACACAGCCATAGTAGTTCCATATATTGCCATTAATTATCGAGAAATCAGCTACTAAGGGATTCAATTTACCATCAGGTGAAAACAAAATGAGTATAGTCATCGTATTATTGTCTTAAGAGTGGTTTAGATGCTGCCCTATAAAGTGATCCTGCTTACTACCCCCCCCTACCCCTTTCCTCCCTCCCGCACAGTCACGCGCTCTCTCTCTCATCTCTCTCTCATCTCTATCTCATCTCACATCTCTCTATCATCTCTCTTTCATCTCTATCTCATCTCTCTCTCTCTTTCTTCTCTCTTTCTTTCTTCTCTCTCTTTCTTTCTTCTCTTTCTTTCTTCTCTCTCTCCTCTCTGTCTCTCTTCTCTCTTTCATCTCTCTCTCTATCTTTCATCTCTCTCTCTATATTTCATCTCTTTCATCTCTCTCTATCTTTCATCTCTCTCTCTCTCTCTTTCTCTCTCTCATCTCTCTCATCTCTCTCTCTTTCTTTCATGTCTCTTTCTCTCTCCCCTCCCCAACTCAATTTTCAAAATGGAGAGCCCATACTTGGCATGCATATTCTAGGGTTTTTAAAAGCATTTTCTTGTTTTTGTCCTCTCACCTGGGGAGAAAATGACTAAATAATTGTAATGCCCAAATCGAGTTGGAGCCACCGTTAGAATTATACCAATATGGCTGACCCAGATTATACCAATATGGCTGACCCAGATTTATACCAATATGGCTGACCCAGATTTATCTCGAGTTTACCTACAATGGGGTTCAGGGGACATGGGCCGGTTTTCTGGATCACTTTCTCCCTCATGTTTAGCCCCATTAGTTTTCATATGTTAAGATGTTTGCCCCATTAGTTATTTAATTTTAAGAATTTTCGTCCCATTTCTTCGTCAATATTTAGACCTTTCGTGCTATTTAGGTGTCGATTTTTTCCCTGGCGAACGATAGTGAGCCTGTAATGTTGGAAGAATCGGCCTTCGGCCGGGACATTTTTCAACCGAAAAATTTACAAATTAATCTAGAAGAGGGATCTAATGAATGTTTTTCTTAAATTTGATGGAGGTCTAGCGAGGAAACTAGAACAATAACGAATACATGCAAAAATCGCCCCAAAAGTGAACCATCTCCTCTTAACCCTTTGAAGCTCTGACGCGTTTTAGCAGTTTGTTTTGGCTATCATTAAACGATTTTATGCAGCTTAGGAAGTATATGTGGGTATTAAAAGGTTAAATACTATCTCAATCAACCCTTTGACTTCCATATACCGTTACTAATCTGAATAAAATCGTCTAATAGTAGCCAGAAACGGAACAGAAACGCATATTTGAGGTTGAAAGGGTTAAAGCCACCGCTAGAATTATACCAATATATGGCTGATGCAGATTTCTCTCGAGTTACTTACAATGGGGTTGAGGATGCTGGTGTCTGACGAACTGGTCCCACAGTCTTAAAATCGCCAAACTAATGGGGCGAACGTCTTAAAAGGTCTAATCTAATTGGGCTAAACACAGGGAGAAAGGGGCCCAGGGGAAACAAATTAAGGGTAGATTATTATGTACTTTATTATTATTACTTATTGTTTTTGCGGATTAGTCTTGCACAGCGATATATGGCGATAGGCCTAATTTCTCAACTGTTTATTTTATTATAAATAGTTGATTACTAATTATTGTAATTCTTCCTTCCAGAATGTGAGAGTTGGGGGCTTTCGCTACTACGTCTGCTACTACCACCACCACCACCACCATCAACACCACCGTCGCTACTACCACCACTACGTACCATGACTACAACCACTAACATTGGCACTACCACCCTCACCACCACCACCGCTACTACCACCACCACCGCTATTACCACCACCACCACTACCACCACCACCACCACCACCACCGCTATTACCACCACCACCGCTATTACCACCACCACCACCACCACCACCACCACCACCGCTACTACCATCACCACCACCGCTACTACTACCACCACCACCACCGCTACTACTACCACCACCACCACCACCGCTACTACCACCACCACCACCGCTACTACCACCACCACCACCACCGCTACTACCACCACCACCGCTACTACCACCACCGCTACTACCACCACCACCACCGCTACTACCACCACCACCGCTACTACCACCACCACCACCGCCTCTATACTCAACCATCACCGCAACCACCGTGGAATGACTACCACTACAACCACATCTAACCCAAGGTGAGTCATTCATCAGTAGATAATAGACTAAAAAAAAACACAGGTAAGATCCTGTGTAGCGGGGAGAACTGTTTTTTAGATGCCCATATACTAAGAAACAGTGAACAATATCTTTAATCTAACCTAATCTAGTATATGAGTGGACTATTTATGAATGTAAAATGTAAAAATATATTCTGACATTACCAAATTATCGAGATATAAGTACAGGTCTTCCCGCTACACAGGATTATACCAAAAAGAACATTATGTAGTTTTGTAAGTGTATATCTGAAACGGAGTGTATAAATAACTAGCAAATTGTGAAAGTAAACATTTAATATCAGCCATAGTTTTATAAATCATACTTTAGAGTGCGTGGATAATCAGTACTTAGATGCTATACGGTTTATTTATATTACTATTTGTTAATGAAAATTTATAATATTAGTTAATAAATAGTATAAATACTTAATAATTTCACCAAGTGCTCAGTTACAAATCGGTTTGTGGAACGTCGCGCTAATCTATTAATATCTTACGTATTGTGTTTGTTTATAAACATATATGAGCAAGCCATTTTGTCTACACAATTAGAACTATCTATTGTCAAAGTTTCAGCCTTTTAACTCGAAAACTGCAGAAGTTACAGAACTTCCAGTTGTTTTGACCTAGAAATACGATTTATGGGTTTACCGAGTGAGAATAGAGACAATTCATGACTAGTTTCAAGGGTAAATGATGCGGTAAATCGAATGACGTATGTTAGAAAGGTGTAGGTTAATTTGGGGGTAGTGAATTCGGCGTTTTAAGCTGGACTTGGCACCAGGCAGCCAGACTGGGCCAGAGTGCGTGGATCACCAAGTATTTCATTATCTACATTATTCTGTTATTATAAAAGTTTCTTCGTTTTATCAGTATTTATATAAAACGGAATATATAATTGTGTGCATAATTATGTGAGTAAGCAACTAAGTTCAACCACATTTACTTATAATTCACGTTTTATGAATAGAGCGGCACTAATTTATTCATATCTCTCGAAATAAATAAAATTTAAAAAATCTAAAAAAAAAAAAAATTCTAAACAACCTATTAATAAGAAACAATGTATAAATAAGTGGCACACTGCGTATATACTAAATAAGTGGCACACTGCGTATATACTAAATAAGTGGCACACTGCGTATATACTAAATAAGTGGCACACTGCGTATATACTAAATAAGTGGCACACTGCGTATATACTAAATAAGTGGCACACTGCGTATATACTAAATAAGTGGCACACTGCGTATATACTAAATAAGTGGCACACTGCGTATATACTAAATAAGTGGCACACTGCGTATATACTAAATAAGTGGCACACTGCGTATATACTAAATAAGTGGCACACTGCGTATATACTAAATAAGTGGCACACTGCGTATATACTAAATAATTACGTAAATCAATGATTGTGACCGGAAAATGTGAATGGAGATAGACAAACACCCTGATAAGGTTCACAGGATTGAACTATCCGCGAAGGGGTCAAATGATGCGGTAAATTGAATGGCATAGGTTAGAAAGTTATAGCGTATATGTGGGCGTGGTGAATTAAGTTATTTTGGGTGGATAAGGCACCAGGCAGTCGACTTAGCCGGAGCCCTAGGATCACCCAGTCCTTCAATATCTACATTATTCGCCTTATTACTCACTTGTCTTACTATTTTAAATATTCATATCAACGGAATATATAATTAAGTGTATAATTGTGTGGAAGAACAATTAATTTCAACCATATTTACTTGTAATTGATGGTTTATGAATAGAGCGGCACTAATTTATTCATAACTTTCTTAAAATAAAAAAAAAATAAAAATCTAAAAAAATGCATTTCTAGAAATAAATGGAACTACCTATTGTCAAAGTTTCAGCCTCGTAACTTGACAATTGCAAAAGTTAATGGACTTTCAAATTTGTGACTGAAAATTTCGATTCTTGGCTCAGGGGAGGCGAATATGGACAATCTGACACAAGTCCAGCAAAGAAAAATGTTCAAAAGAAAGTCTAAAATAATGCGGTAAATCGATTGGTGTAGGTTAGAATGCTGTAGCGTTAATTTGGGCGTGGTGATTTAGGGCGTTTTGGGCGGTTTTGACCGACTCAGGCAGGCAGGACCCACGAGCGAGCAAGAGTTTTATATACCACCCAGTTCTGTGTCGATGTTTAAATGCAACTTGGTTCTTTATGCTGTTAACATATCCTGTATTTTGTACTTAATTCATAGTTAGATAATATAATGTTTTATATTTATATTTGTTAGGATACATATGGTACTTTGTAAATATTTCATTAGAGTACTCTCGATTAATTAAGCCACGATTAATATTTGTATACCCCGTACTGTCTGCGTAAATAATTCTTGATCTCATGTTAATATATTTTTCGTCTCTTTTTCAGTATTTGAGCTGGTATTTCGCACAACCAAAATATGGACTCCCCGACACACTACAAACCTACCAACACCATCATCGAAATATGGACTCCCCGACACACTACAAACCTACCAACACCATCATCGAAATATGGACTCTCCTAACAGACGAGAACCTACCAACTGTCTGGGGTAAGTTACTGTCCAACTCATTATAGATTATACTATATCATAATACACTCAAATTGTGTCCTGTTCTGTTCATATTTAATTAGGGGGAGACGAGTTGCTTATCTAGACCACCTTCTCCCTCATCTTTAGACCCATTAGTTTGGCGATTTTAGGAAGTTTCGCCCCATTTATGTCAACTTTTCCTGTCAATTATGTCTCGATTTTATCCTGGCGAGCGATAGCGAGCCTGTAATTTAAGAGGAATCGGCCTTCGGCCAGGAAATTTTTCTACCGAAAAATGTACAAATTTATCTTGAAAGGGGGTCTAGGGGGCTTCATTCTAAGCTTGATGGAGGTCGAGCGAGGAAACTAGAAAAATAATAAATAAATACAAAATTTGACAAAAAGTGAAGGATCTCCCCTTAAAGAGACAATCATACAGTATATAGCTGATCATCCTTAAAGAGACAATCATAAAGTATATAGCTGATCATCCTTTCATTATAAATGCTTGATAATTAGCATCGTATTTCTTGGCTTAACTCTTATATGTTAGATAATAAAATTGGAAGAAAAAAACTAACCATATTTACTTATAATTCGCGTTTTATGAAGTACCGCACTAATTTATTTCGTAATAATCATAATTAAAGAAATCTGAGCAAATCATAATCTATACATAACGGTACGGTAACTATAGGCTGTACAATTATTAGCCTCGTATCTTATGAACTGTAAACATTACTGAACTATATCATTTGTGACCAGAAAATGCGATTTGTGGGCTTCTAGGGAAAACCCGTGGCTATTTTTACAAAACTACTATTTAAGAAAGAATTAAATGATGCGGTAAATCTATTAGAATAGGTTAGAAAGGTGTAGCGTTAATTTGGCGTGGTGAATTAGGGTGTTTTTGACTGGAGACAGTCAGACTTAGCCATAGTACGTGGATCACCAAGTCCTTAATATATACCTAATTCGGCTATTACTTGAGTTTCTACTTTTTAAGCATTCATATAAACGGATTATATGAATGAGTGTATAATTATGTGAAAGAACATATCATTTCAACCACATTTACTTACACTTGACGTTTTATGAATAGAGCGACACTAATTAATTCATATCTTTCGTAAAATTCAAAAATATAAAAATCTGAGAAACTTCATTTCTCTAAATAAATGGAACTACCTATTATCAAAGTCTCAACCTTGTAACTCTAAAATTACAAAAGTTACTGGACTTTCAAATTTGTGACTGAAAATTTCGATTCTTGGCTCAGGGGAGGCGAATATGGAGAATCTGACACAAGTCCAGCAAAGAAAAAAGTATATAAAGAAAGTTTAAAATGATGCAGTAAATCCATTGGTGTAGGTTAGAAAGGTGTAGCGTTATTTTGGGCGTGGTGATTTAGGGCGTTTTTGGGCGTTTTCGGGTGACTCAGGCAGTCAGCCAGCCCCAGGACCAACGCGCGAGCTACCGTTTTCTATACAACCCAGTTCAGTAGAGACGTTTAAATGCAACTCGTTTTTTTTTGTACTGTCAACATATCCCGCAATATCATTGATAATTAGACATAATCAGAAAGTTTATAATTATTCCTTTCATTATTTATGCTTGATAATTACCATCGTATTTCGTTGCTTACCTCGCATTACTGAAAAACATTCCATTTGTGAAAAATAGTAGTTTTATTTATTATTTATGTGAGCTCTCATCTTGGTAATCTATTGCCCAAATTAATGTTTTGTTTCTTGTTTTTCAGGATTAGGGTGGCTGCCTGTGGACTCTGCTGCCTGTGGACTCTGCCGGTTGCTGCCTTAGGACTCTACCGCCGCTGCTGGAGACTGCCCACGCCACTACGATTCAAGGGGAGTGATAGTTGTGTTTTGTTTGTAGTAGTAGTAGTTTGTAGTATGTAGTCGTAGTATGTAGTCGTAGTGGTGGTGGTGTAGCTTAGGAGGGGAGGGTAGGTTAGGTTGTAGTCGTAGTATGTAGTCGTAGTCTGTAGTCGTAGTCTGTAGTCGTAGTATGTAGTCGTAGTCTGTAGTCGTAGTCTGTAGTCGTAGTCTGTAGTCGTAGTTTGTAGTCGTAGTATGTAGTCGTAGTCTGTAGTCGTAGTATGTAGTCGTAGTTGCATGGTATGAATGGTGTGTGTTAGGTTAGGCTAATCTATTTTTCCCTTTCAGATAAGATAGGTCTTATTACCTTTACTCTAATCTTTGCTATTTTTCTCATTACTTCACAGTTTTGTTGCTTTGATGATGTCCCCTCTCCCCCCCTTCTTCCCCGAGTTGGTTCCCTCCTTCAGCTTCAATATTTTGCTTTGCTTTAATTTCAATAATGATTGTATTTGCCTTAAATGTAACTTATGATATATTCTATCACTTGAATTCATAACTCTGTATTTGCTATTAACTTCACTTGATATAATATTGTTATATATCGTCTTTGTCACGCGAACTTTACTTAATAAAAAAAAAAAACTAACTTCTATCTTTTATTGATCACTATATTATAAGCTATAACTGATAAAAACAATTCTCAATTATAAATAAAGTTCCAATATATGGACTTAGAAACAAAAATAAATAAAATATGAAACTATACACATATAAGAGAACTGAGAAAATATACTGAATATGAAAAGAGAACTTAGAAAAAAATAGTTCTCAAATTATAAATTAAGTTCCAATATATGGACTTAGAAAATATACTGAATATGAAAAGAACTTTGAAAAACTATAATTGAATAACTTAGTAATAACTAATTATATAACTTTAAACAAAACTATACTTGAAAACGGACTATATAAACTTGTAATAACAGAACAAAATTATAATGGATATTAAAAAGAATATATCGACTTAGTATTTTATTGATCAGTCAGACATACATTTGTATAATATCTTACAAAACACTACATACAGTATATAAACTTTAAATAACAGGAGAAACAAAAATATAATGGATATTAAAAAGAATATATAGACTTAGTATTTTATTGATCAGAGTCGGACATACATTTTTATATTATCTTACAAAAATCATATACTTTTAAATACTTCGTTATTTTTGTATTACCCTTACTGGTTTTATATATTTTATAACAAATGAACAAAGTTTTGCTTTTATATTACGTACCTAAAGTACTTTATACCGAACTTTGCTTTGTGACCATAGTATAACTTTTGGTTCACTACATTATTTACCCAATATTTATATGTACAGTAATTTTCTTTATGTACATCTTTATAATTATTAATTTTCCAATAACCATTGGACTTTCGGTAATTTTTCATATAGATTTATTTTGGATTTTAAGCTTATAATATCGAGTTTCATTGGCAATGCAGTTGGCATTTTTTATAATTCTTAATTATTGATTTCAGTTTAACTTATGTTTAATAGCCAAGCTGTTAAGTATTACTTTTATATTGTTTTCAATGTTCTTAAGTGTTGTCCTTATATAATTCTTCAGGTTCAATCTAGTTCATAAGGTAGTCTACCTAGACTATCTCGCTCTCCCACCAGGCAGTACTAACTAGTTAACTAACTTCTAGTTTATAGCCCAACTCTAACCTATTCTGCTTATCAAGTAGTGTTTAATACTTTTGAAACTAGTGTGCAACTTTTGGGAGAGAGGTTCGTTTTCAGAATTAGTTTTTGGTCTTGCAGTGTGTGGTGTGAATGTGTAAGGTTATGTAAGGATGTTGGCAAAATGATTTCAGTTGGCATTGTGGTAAAGTGTATTGGAAATGTGATTTGTGGATGTTGGCAGAGTACATGATCAAAGTAGGGTAGGTATATTCATTACGCGACTTGTGTGTATGATTAGGTGTTAAAATTGTACTGTCAAATTAGGCAAGTTAGTGTTATGCCGATTAAATGTGTGTAGGACTGTTGGCAAAGTAAAGTGTGGATTGTTGCCAGAGAGGTGTTGAAAATTATTCAACTTAAATGTTGGCAGTGTGATTTAGTGTGTTGGTAATATTCAGTGCTCTTGGTAATTACGTGGTGTTGGCCAAGTGGTGTATATGTTTTAGTTAATTTAATCATTTAAGGTAAAATGCCACTGGAGCCATGTACAATAAAGAAGCATATGTGTTGGCAGTGAAATTTGTTGAATAGGTAGGGTTATTGAAGTGTTGGCAGTGAAGTTAGGTCTGTTGGCAGTGAAATTAGGTGTTGGTAGTGTACTTTGTGGGATGACAGTGGCATTTGGGGATTTGGCGTGCTCTAATATTTTTTGTGTTTGTAGTGTTCGGTGTTCTCAATATTACACGAGTCTATCAAAGTATTACCTATGCCAAAGTTAATTATTTAAATACTAAAGTTATCATGTGACTGGAGCTATGTGCAAGTTAGGATTCAATCTCTCTTATCTCCATCTAATAGTTTTTACTGACTGTATCCCATAGAATTGTTCATGTTATTTTAGGAAATGTACAGTATATATTGAAGTATTATTAGGCTTATGTGTTCTGTAATTTGAAACTATTGTATATATGTAATTACTGGGTTAACTAAGCTATATATTCCTGAACTATATATCTGATTATTCTTCCCATGTAACAGGTGTATATCTACCAATGTAACCGTCATGATCTATCCCATGTAACTATTGCTATTTGCCTGCTTATCCCAAACCCATATAGATCTTCCTACCTACCTCTCCAAGAATCTAGATATATTAGGTATTGAAAGTCATCCCTCCTCACCCAGAAATTTTATTTTGGAGTTCGTTTCGTGAACTTGTCGTTTCTATTATCTTGCAATGTATTCCAATATTTCAAATTTGTATTTATAATAATTTGTAAAGTTTTCTTTAAATTTATCGAGGGTATTTGCGTGTAGTAATTGTTAAAACTAATTTTTCTATTCATTCCAAAATTAAGATTAATATTTCTGCGATATTGGATTACAATAATTCGTTCAATTTTTTTGCATTCAAAGTTAATATGAATAACTGTCAGAAATATATAAGATTGATCTACAATATTGGATTACATCAACAGGTTGGAATCAATAGTCAGGATTCAAATATTTTATTTTTTTTATTTTTTATTGAATAGATAGGTAGTGTTCTCCATTGGTCCAGGGTCCTTAGTCTGGTCACAGCAACACATCACATCTGTACAAAAATTAAAATATTGAGGCACCAGAAATACAGGAATTTCAAGGAGGGGGTAGAGGGGGGGGGTCCTGAGGGGGTCCTGAGGGGGTAGAGGGGGGGGTCCTGAGGGGGCAGAGGGGGGGGGGTCCTGAGAGGGTAGCAGGGGGGGGTCCTGAGAGGGTAGCGGGGGGGGGGGGGGGGTCCTGAGAGGGTAGCGGGGGGGGGGGGGGGGGGGGGGGGGAGTCCTGAGAGGGTAGCGGGGGGGTCCTGAGAGGGTAGCGGGGGACCCAGGGGTTGGGTGGGGGTAGGATGGGGGTCCTGGGGGGGGGGGGGGGTTCTGGGGTGGGGGAGAGTTTTAGGGTTTTCTTATATATTAATATTTTTCGTTCAGTCTCCTATATAACCATCCCTCACCCGTTACGAGTTTTTCCTTCCCTTCCCTGGTAGTTCATCCTATCCCCATCCCAGATAAATCTTATCTTCAGCCCTAGTCTGTTCTATTCTATTGTGCACACTAGTTCTATTCTGTAATCTGGCTAAATCTATTCTGTCCTCCCTCCTTCCCTGGTATATCAATACCCTCCCTGCAACACGCCCCCAAACACACATAAGAAAAGTCAGGAATATATTTTTAATGTATTTTTTATTGTCAGGAAGCAGTCAAGAAGTCGTCGGTGTCAAGTATGTGATATGAGCAGACGGTATCAAGAAGGACAAACGGTAGGAGTAAAGCAGATGCAGCAGACAGCAGAAAAGGCTAGGCACAGCAGAACGGGCCAACGACAGCAGAACGGGTGACAACAGACCGAGTACATCGACAACAGACAAGGAATTAACAATGAGGTAGGAGCGAGCTTGCTATGGTTGGTCAAACAAATTTATCTGTTTTGACTAAGATTTGTTTGGTATATTGATTATCTGTCTTTATGAAGATGTATATTTGTTGAATATATATGGAGAGATATTGAGTGAGCTGGAGTATTCAGTATGAGGATATAGGTATTCCATTTGAGTTGGTTGGTAGTGAAGTGGGAGCATAAATTGGCGGATGGTGATTAGTCTAGTTATTGAATATGACTTTATTCGGGTCGAAAGGTGGGATTCAAACAAGATGTGGACAGACGAGAGCAAAGCGATGGTGATGTTCCATCAACGGCAACTATTGGACACACATCAACGGACCCTTCAACAGTGGTGACTGAATGATTGACATCAACATTGGTGCGAGAGAAAGCATCATGAGGAGCCGAGAGAGGCACCATTGCAGCAACCAGAAGCGATGATTCGGTGAGCAAAGCTATATTGTTTTGTGGAAAAAACAGGTCAGTCAGTCAGTCTACCTAACTTCATTAATAAGTCAAGGGGAACAAGAGGCCCCTAAGAAAAGGAAAGCAATAGAATGACATAGAAAACAGTGTGCTCAACAAAGTAGGCCACCCTTCATTCACTCTTTTATATATTCCAAATCAATGCATCAACTTTATGACTGAAACTTTACTTTACATTTACAGTATAGATCTGTATTATTGGAATTATGAAAGCTAAGACAAATAATTGGCAACAGATTAAATTTGTTATTCATTAACCAATTAAATTTAATAACTAGTTAAATAAGATCGTAAAGTCTAAAATTATACCAAGTTCCTGTAAATTGCTTATCATATTGTTAACGCAATTATTGATAATACTATTATTAAAGACTTGGGGTAAACACTGGAGAATAATGGTTAAGAGTTTATATATACTCTTCTAACAGTATTTCTTGTAGAATTTATGTGATATATGAAAACATTTATTTGATCACACTACAAACAAAACAATGCCAGCTGGAGAACAAATTTATCAAAGACTTAATATCGGTTATCAATATTTACCTAAACAAATGGACCTTTTAAGTAAAGCATTAGGACTGCTATTATTCTAAAGACGAGCCATAGTTCTAAAGTTATATCCGTTGTACAAATAGGCTTGAATACCTTTGAAGTAGTCATAAGGAAATAATCCAATTAACAGTACAACAATTTACGCTTTTTAATATTTATCACGAGCATGTAGGCTTGACGTTAAGTATTGCAACAACTTATAAATTACAGTCCTTAGCCATAGGGGGACTGATAATTGAAGATAAATTGTTCGGATCATGGGGATAACTGCTTAAAACGAGGGATAAGTGCTCATAAACACTATTTAAAAGCTTACAGAGTCTACCTAGGATTAACATTAACATATCAAACTTTGCATGGACCTTGGTAACAATTTTGTAATCAATGCCTTGTTTGTAGTCGTCAGGGACAATTGGAACAGTATCTGGCATTATATGAAGCCTGGTTTACCTATTATTACCAACTTTACTTCTAAACGCAATTACTGAAATCAACAAATACATGTGGCACTCCAAAGACTCGAACCTAGGATACTCGCACAGAAATTCCACTCCTATTATATTGTTCGCCATTGAAGGACAAATTTGCAAAGTATGTTACATGGATTGACGAGTATATATAGATGGTTATCTGGAGTTACTTTGGACACTTACAAGGTCATACCGATATTGAGTTTACTCTAAGCTGGTCTATGATAATTTTCATCTGCAGTGGCATGTCAGAAGGTTAAATAAGATTTATTCAGTTATATTGGTCACATAAAAGTGAAACTATGCAGTTGTATGGTAAATCTCAAATTATATTACTAGTTTCTTAGTCTCCAGTGTTTTGCTCATTAGTATAAAACTTACTGTATGAGAACTAATTGACTACATACTAATATTGACAAGGGTACAGTCAATTTAAATAGTTCGCCGATACTTATGACATTAAACAAATCTTGCTAGTCACAGGCTGCTAGAAGCATATGAAGAAAAGTGTCTAGTAACTTATAATTGCACTGTATTTGAGCAGGATTTTGGGCGAACTATTTTGGTTTCGACTAACTGGCAGCATTTTTCTAGATCTAACTAAAGGAAATTCGTACATTTGGCAACACTGATATAACAATTTAAAGAATGTATGAACAGAGTAATTCATATTTTTTGTTCACCAACCAACTTTACTTCTAAACTCAATTAAATCAACAAATACATGTGGCACTCCAAGGACTCTAACCTATGATACTCACACCGAAATTCTGCGCATTTATGCATTACGCTATGAAGACATAATTTAACCATTGAAAGCATATTGTTAATGACACAACCATCGAAGGATAGAAAGGTAGATCTAATAAACACGTGAAGAGCTATCAATATACAACTATTCGATTTACCAATATTATAGTATCAGTCAATCATAACCTATGTTGATGTATTCAAGACTGAGAAACACCCACTAACAGATGACCATGGCAAAAATTACTCAAGGTTACTTTAACAATTTCGATTTGATCATTGCTACCTCCAGACAATTTTTAGTTAACTTAGAAATAACCTGTCAGAATTTGAGCTTGAATTCGATGGTCTTGGGACTGATTCCCAGAGCTTAGTGAAACCTGTCGGTAGCATTATTAAAAACAAAAAAGTCACTACGGTTATCTATTTTATTCTGGCTACCCGTAGACAATTTTACTCAGTTTAAGAAGGACCTGTTGGATTCTAAGGGTAGATATAATGTGTACTCTATTGATTCCTTGTAGTCCTTAACTAATCTATATAGTCTTGTGAAAGCAAAAATATTGTTTTACCTGATCATCAAACTGAATGCTTTCAATGAAATTACGCCAAATTGAATTATATTTTGCTACCTCGAGATTTTCATCAACCTAGGAAAGGCCTGTCAGATTTTAAGGATTCATTTAAATATTTGTTAGCCCTTTCATTTCCAGTAGTTCTTCTAAAGCTAATTAAACAAATGATCTGGTTGTAGAAATTTATCAAGAAACAGTCACACGATTGAAGGTCTATAACTATTCTTAATTTAATTACAGTTAACATTTAATTCCCAATTTACCTTCCACTTTTTCCGCAATTTTTGTGTTGTGACCATTTTTCCAATCCCTTGTAATGATTAAAATTATTGGTTTATATTGTTATAAGCGCCAGTTCTCCACATCAGCTGATTCAGTAGCGCTAATATTATTTAAGTGTCCAAGACTAAAAGTTTGGTATCTTAATTCAAGATAAATTCTTCAGTAGGCTACTTTTAGCTTGAAACTAATGCCTCGACTTAAATTGCCATCCTAAATTGAATACCGACAATAGTTAAATACCGAATTAAATACAATAACTATTTAAATTATATTTAAAATTATGTTTACTAAATATACACTATTACTTAAATATCTCTGCCTACCTATAGTGAACCGTGTCTAGTTAATTTAGCCTGTTTTAACCATTCACCCATTTCCTAAGGTCTCAGTTTGGAAAGTATCTGTTGCAGGATAATTCAATATAAATCAGTGTTGCCATTTGTACGAAATACTTTAAATTGTTTAGATAAAGCTGCTGCCTATACCACTGTCCACCACTCATGATAGTCTATGGAATATTTTGAAGTTTATTAGGCATTACTAAACTGGTTTACTTAAGCCAATTTGTCATTCAGTTGTTTTGGCCAATGTAGGTTAAGAATATAATGATTATAATCTTATAATAGTTTAACCAAGGAGTTTTGACAAATTAAAGTTATACAAACTAGCTTCGAAATTCCAGGATGCACACATTTAAAACTACCATATATGACATGGTAATAACTGAACTGAAAGTCACCAAATCCCATTTTGAGAATTGTGATGGTGAACATTTCTAACTTAAATTTTAGGATTATGGGATATCGTCGACCAGTTACAATGATATTTTAAACTGTAACCAGCAAAATTAATCATACTTTGGGGGATAAGGAACAACAGTTAAATATTTAGTTAGTTATAAAGGCTACGTCCACTAAGACAGAAACCAGCCGCCTGTGTGTACTCCAGGACAATTATTCTTCAGGCCAAAAGGGCACCAATCATTAATTCACTATCCATAGCTATTAAATTCGTAGTTTAAACTGACTTTGTAGACCAAACTTCAAAATATTACATTGCATAGACTTTCATAATAAGATCGTATTAAAACATTTTAGTGACAGACCCGTATTACAGTCGTGATTGATGAGAGCTTTTGGTCCACGAGTCCCACCATCCGTCTGTTGTCCCCCTCAGGCTGGACGTCTGTCATACATCTGAAACATTAGGTTAGTATTAGTTAACATCCTGATGTATAACGCTAATAACTAGTCACCACTGCATTAAGGCCTTTTTCTGGACCCCTTCGCCCTAATTTTTAGCTCGGTTTGAGATTTTATGACTGCCTACTTTTCGTTTTGACTATTACAAGACTTTTTGCCCCAATTTGTCAATTTTGTGACCTGTCATGCCATTTAAGTAGCTAATTTTTCCTCACGAACGATAGCTAAGCCTGTAATTTTGGAAGAAACTGCCTTCGACCGGGACATTTTACTACCGAAAAATGTACACATTTATCTCTAAGAGAGACTTTATGGAAATCTAGGAGAACAAACTAAAAAAACCTCCCCGTAAACCGTGATGTTGAGTAACTAGTCAGTCCTTCTTCGTATTGTCCAAGGTTCAGGTTTTGGTAACTATACATAAGCCTGCAGTGATAAGTTATATATGTTAGTACCTTTTTTGTTGAAATGATCTGCAGTGTAGTTTATGCATATACTGTATACTTCTGAATTTGTTAACCCTTTGAGTACCAGCGACGTGTTATATTAATTTATAGCTGTATTTAGACGATATTATGCAGTTTAGGAAGGATCTATGGCAGTTAAAAGGGTTGGTTGAGATAGCTTGAAGTCTTATTGCTAGACTTCCTTCCTAAGCTGTATAAAATCGTCTAATAGTTGCCAGAGTAGGATGAAAAGGACGTCCCTGGTACTGAACGGGTTAAGGCAGGGGGAATATTTTAATGCAGTGGCGGCTACTGTTATTGACCCTTCCAGATTTTTATTTTTTTCTATGTGAGTGAGGGACACAAAATGCAGAGCTGCCTGTATCGAGTGCCTCCCCTAGAGTTGAAAGAGTTACAGGGCCAAAATCAAGGGACGTTCGAGCCAAAATGCCTGGACACACTGAGTTTGAAGCGATTTAAGTCACATTATCATAAGTTGTGTCCTACCTACATTTCTAATTTCTAGTAAAAATAACCCATCCACTGACAAAATTCCACAATATTATTATTAAATCTTCACACTGGACGCGATTTTCGCCCTTTCTGGGATACTTAAACACCTTTGTGACCATCAGGGGCGTTTAGAAACTTACTTCAACCTCTGCAGTTGTCTTTAAGTGAACTGTGGGCATTAAACTAATTTTGGAGAGGTAATTATGAGATTGATTACTATTTCTGAATGCAAATAAGGTATTTGTAATTAACCCTATGTTTTAGTATTAATACAGTAAATGGAACACCAGCATTTGTTAAAGAGAACCAAACCCTAAATACACAACTTTAGAAAATAGATGCTCATAATATAGTGAATAATACAGTATATGGGATAGGCTAAGGGAACTTAGAGACAACTATACACATGGTAACCTAAACTTTTAATATTGTTAAGGAGAGATGGGTCGTTTTTCTGGTCCCCCTTCATGTTTAGCCCCATTACTTTGCAGATTATAAGACGTTCAGCCCATTACTTTGGCGATTTTAAGACCTTTCAATCTATTTGTGTCATTATCAAGACCTTTCGTGCTATTTAGGAGACTAATTTTCCTGGCGAGTGATACCAAGCCTGTGATGTAGGGGGAACCGGCCTTCGGCCTGGACAATTTTCTACCGAAAAAATTACAAATTTGTCTAAGGGGGATGTTTTTTAAGCTTGATGGAAGTCTAGGGAGAACACATTTACAAATAATTATATCTATATATACCAATGAATAAACCCTTACCCATTAACCCTATTAAGGGGAGATGCTCGTTTTCTGGTCCCCTTTCTCCCTAGTGTTTAGTCCTATTAGTTTTGAGATTTGTAGACTTTCGGCCCATTTGTTTAGCGATTTTAAGAACTTTTGTTATACATTTTAAGACCTATCGTGCCATTTAGGTGTATTTTTTTCTGGCGAGCGATAGCGAGCCTGTAACTGAAAGAGGAACCGGCCTTCGGCCGGTAGATTTTCTACCGACCAATTTACAAATTTATCTTGAGGGGGGGTGGGGGGGTCTAGGGGATGTTTTTCTAAGTTTGATGGATGTCTACCGAGGAAACTAAGAATTTATGAATTAATGAATGTATAGGCCAAAAAAATTAAAACAAAATATGTTGTGTTCTTACCCTAGTTTGTTGGTGAAGATGGTTAAGGCTCCGTTTGTGTTTCTGAAGTTTGTCTTCAGTGTGTTCCCTCCGCCGAGCCTCAACTCTCTCCCTCACATCTGTTAAAAAATCCAATATTAATATTACAGCTTAAGGAATTGACCACTTGCGAGTTTCAAGCTATAAGGGAGTTTTTTTATATAGCCTAGACATTTAGCAGAATTACGAGCTAAAATATGAGTTGTATTGCATATATAAACACATAAAACCAAATTCACCGTACTTTCTATCCATCAAAAACCTACATTACATTACTGCACTTCTGTTTAATAACTTTCTATACGGCCCAAACTTCCTTGTAGCCTCAAACTCACAAGTGGTCAATTAGGCCAATATTTTATCAATTCATATGTTTTTGCAACAACAAAAAAACATTATATCTCAACCATAGTCAAGGTGGTCGTGATTCCTTGGGTCGGGTAGAGTCAGGCTGTCGGGCTAGATCGCGACGGTCCTCCCATCTCTAACCTGTTGGGAAGATTTAACATCACATTAGTCACAGGGTTCTGGCATACCTTATTTCACCGTTGTTCCTCCGTCGGGCCATCCAGCTCATTCCTGTTGATAAAATATTTAATTATTTCAGGAGCGCCGTTCTGCCAACAACAACATCGGTCTGCAAATCGGCCACATCGGGTCTGCAAGCTGCCACATCGGGTCTGCAAGCTGCCACATCGGGTCTGCAAGCTGCCACATCATCTGAAAACCTGCAACCTTCACAACCAACGAACAGACTACCAGAATTCTACCGGCCGGATTTCAACCAACAGAAAACAAACCAAATAATCTAACTAACTAACTAAGCTTCTACCCAAGCCTCTAGCAGACGGCTAACTAACCTCCTCAGGGAACCGAATAGAGCAACACCTAACCAATACTAACCTAGAACAGACTCCTACCTATCCCTACCCCTTGAACTAACTAGAGCTGCTACCCCCCCCCCCCACCTCAGCATCCCTACCAGAAACCTGGTCTAATTCGAAGCCAACGACGATAGGAGAAAAATATTAGTGCATGGATTAATTATATTATATTTCATTATACAAAAATGATGTTACGTTATTGGAAATATTATAGTTATAGCAAATGTAAAAAAATATATATACCAGATTTATTTATATATAAATTATTGCAAAACAATAAGTATATCATTTACACTGAAATGTATGAAAATAGAATCTTACCTTAAATTGCCGCCTATCCAACGTAATGTCTATACACATGTTAGTAGAAGGGAGGTGGTTTAGGTGGTGACAAGGATAATGGAAGGAAGGGGAGGGGAGGATGGTTAGGATTAGAGGGAAGTTTGCTCCGGCCCCTTTCTCCTTCATGCTTAGCCCAGGTTATTTTGAGACTAAGACTTTCACCTAGTTTGGCACTAAAGACCTTCTGTGCCATATAGCGATCTATTTTGTTCCTGGCGAGCGCTAGCGAGCCTGAAATTAATGAGAAACTGGCCTTATTATTATTTTATTATTTCGGCTGGTACATTTTTCTATCTAAAAATTTACACAATTATCTCGAAGGGGGGTCTTCGAGGTATTTTATTTAAGTTTAACTGAAGGTCTTGGGACGAAAAAATATATATAAAAAATAAAATTAAAACTTCCCTTTACAGAGGACACTGATGGAAGGAAAGGATGGTTAGGATTACAGGATACGGCTAATTGTTGCCGTGATGATTGTAGTGGTAGACTGAAGTAGTTGAAGGATCTGGTTGAGGTTTCCATCATTCACGACATCTGTAAAAGAAAAAAATACATTGTTAAAATATATCTCAATCAGCCAAGTATACTGTATATAATTTGGGTAAATATTGAAGAGACTCCGGACAACCTTTTTACCTAACCTAACAAAACGACAAAAATAACTTGGTCTCTTCAATTTTTACCATAATTTGTTTGTGTTAGCATTATTATTATATTTGTGTATATTTAGAAGATGTATTTTTCCCAGTGCGTAATGCATAGGTGCGCGGAATTTCGGTGTGAGTGTCCTAGGTTCCAGTCCTCTGAGTGCCACATGTATTTGTTGATTTCATTGAGTTTAAATGTGAAGTTGGAGTATAATCCTGTGTAGCGGGTGGACATTTATTTATACCTCAATAATTTGGTAAGGTTACAATACATATTTAAGTTTTACATTCATAAATAGTCCACTATTTATACTAAGTTAGGTTAGGTTTTGGTTAGGTTAAAGATATTGTTCAATGTTTCTTAGTAAATAGGCATCTCAAAAACAGTTCTACCCGCTACACAGGATCTTACCCTAATGTGCTTCCAAAGAGGTACATTCTCTCACTTTAATTATTCCTTTGTATACTTTCTTTAAATTCATAAGTTGGTTGGTGTTAAAAACATAATTCTGGCTATCATTAGACGATTGCATGTACAGTGGCGCTAATAAGTGATGTGTCGGCACCAAGAAGGTTTTGATCAATAATTGGTATCAGCAATATCTAAGCTTCATTTCTTCATATCGAGTGAAATATACAAACATGTTCCTACACTTACCCACCCAATTCAACATCTGGCAGACATTAATACAGCACAGAGCGAGCCAAACTAAATGACAGCGGAGACATTACTTATTAGCGCGACCGTAGCTATCTTGATTATTCAGCTATTACGAAGATTTGGTAGCTAAGCATGTTAATGATAAAAACCTTAGCATTATTATGATCCAGAAGCATTGAGTACTTTCAAAATGGCATTAATTATCGAAAAACTTTAAAGTCACAAATTGTTTAACATTAGCAACATTCAACTAAGTAGATTGGAAGAGCTAAATGCACTATGAAGAAGTAATCCATAGTCGGTTATATTTCAGCCAGCGGTAAATTGTCATGCTCCCATGTTCACTACTCGACAATTAAGACGTTATAGCGAAATGTTAATAATGAACTGTATTAATAGTACGCAGATCCACAACTATTCATAGTTTGGCGCTAAGCATTGGTAGTTTAGCGGCATAGGAATTGAATTTTCCGCCAGGTGCAAAATTAAACTGGCCTTATCCTTGTAATAATATAACCTGCCATGTGGTTAATGGAGGCGCTGTGAGAGAACGGCCACTATTTTCCTTGGCCGCCATTTTGTTGTCAATTATCAAACAACGGGGCGATATTTAATTTTTGTAAATTATATCCATGGAGTAAACTATATATCCTGTACCAGTATTACCGAATGTTTGTTATGGGTGTGGAATCTATGGATATATTGGTGTGTAAAGAGAGGATCACCACCCTACTGGTTACCAAAATGGCGGAGGTTGGTCAATCTGTTACCTGCGCCAAATTACTGCCTTGTTTGTTGATTATCTAGCATTTCACTGAACTATATCAACACTATCTATAATTTTAACTTTTAACCTATAAAGTGATTTGATAAAGCACGTGTTGACTGATTAATGCAATGTTATTAATGATCGCATATGGGTAAGTGGATGAAGCAGAGTCTTAACTCTTTCATGTTTCTATATAATGTAGATTTTGTGCAGTTTAAGAAGGACATGTGGTAGTAAAAAGGGTTAAGAGATAATTAGAAGCCTGTTAATTGCTGGAGGCCCTTTTGAAACCATAAAATCTTCAAACATTAGCCAGAATAAAGTTAAAATGACTGCGCCGGTACAGAAGGGGTTAAATCCCAAGGTAAATTGACTACATTGCTCTCATTAATGCCAGACTTAAGCCCAAATTTGCCGGTTTGACACTTGGGAGGTTGAAAAAAAGCGAAGAAATGCAATTCAAAAATAGAATAAGATTTATAAAATAACAAAATAAAATCGAACAAAACCTATACAGTATATAAATAAAACTTAATACATTTGCCTGAAACTTCCACAAGGCTTTCCAAAACTATAATATCGTTCAATTAAAATATGACAAACATTACATAAAATTAATCTGCGTGAAACTCAAAAGCTTTCTAAAACTAAAATCTTGCAATGATAGCCGAAATAGAATGGAAAAGATCCTTATGCTAACGTTAATAAGACGGTAGCCTATACAGTAAATACCCACGAGGTATCCAAGTTAACCGGTCTCGTGCCCTTAGGATTCCCACACATCTTTCGTATACTATAAAATCTTCTAACGATAGCCAGAAGAAACTCAATAGGTCAATGTTCAAAGGGTTAAGGGGACAGTGGCTATTTTGTTAATCTATTAATTTATTATATTCATTCAAGTTTTATTTTCCTCGCTAGACCTCCAAGCTTAAAAGTACACCCCCTATACCCCCTTTCAAGATTTATTTTTACATTTTTCGGTAGAAAAATGTCACGGCCGAAGGTCAATTCCTCTTAAATTGCAGGCTTGCTCTCGCTCGCCAGGAAAGAAATTGACACCTAAATAGCACGAAAGGTCTTAATATTGAACAAAAAAGCGAAAGTTCTTCAAATTTCTAAACTAATGGGGCGAACGTATCTCAACAGCAATGGGGCTAAACATGGGGGAGAAGGGGTTCCAGAAAAACTACCCTCTTCCCTTAATGATCAATAACCACGAGGCGTCTAGTCAGCCGGCTTAGATTCGCTAGTTTGCCAAGTTTGCAAAATCCAATTAAATTATTCTAACCAAATCATCCACGTCATCATTAATTAAGGCATCTATTACTCGTGGGTTAATAGGTAATTAATAAATATATAAATTCTATTAAAGTTAAAAAATACTTCGCCAAATTCAGTTTAGAAAAAGTCACATGGGAATATAGCCTAAGTTTATGCCATAAATTTATAATCTGGATCTCAATTTCTTCCTTAATGAATAAAATAAACTAGTGATTGCCATAATATTGAGACATGGTTTTATTGGAAGGGTTAAGGAGGTAGAACTGAGCGAACGATCAAGTGCCGGCTTCCAGAAAGTTCGTCAAACCTGCCGGCTTTTTCCGTCACATTTCTGGCCTTATTTAATGCAAAGGTATTAAGAATTATGGGAAAATCAATAAGCTCTTGTCCACAAATTCGGGTTTGGCGGTAAATAGGTCACGTTATTTAGCTATTACACCTTAATTTCTTGTATTTTCAGGGGAAACAATGGGGGAAAATGGGAGCACACGAGACTTACCTCTTTAAAGCTGGACGACCGGGAACAAAATGAACGAATGAGGCGAAAATTCAGAGTTTATATAACCTCGGTTGTATTGCTGGTGGTTGATGGCAACTATTGGGTGACAGATGATCGATAATTTCACTTACAAAATCGTCAATATCTCCCTAACTATACATTTCTGAATAAAAGTTACTTAACATAAATTATGCGTATTTGTATCCTCTATCTTTTGGTATAAGTTTGACAATTCTAACATACATATTTTGTGAATAATTAATGGTTGTCGTCATATTTCCTTCACATGGGGCTAGAGAGATAGAGAGAGAGAGAGAGAGAGATAGAGAGAGAGTTCCTATGCCGCCAAGTGGATTTTAGGTACCCGTGATTTTTATGCAGCTTTATCATTGCTCTCGTGTCCTAAAAAAACAAAAAAAAACAAAAATCTTTTACCACGCATTAGAGCCCTCGATCCCCCCATGAACGCCTAGAAGCCCGAGGGGATGGCCACGAAGGAATCGCCCTATAATGTATGCTATTATAGAGACGTTATAATTCAATAGAGGTGTGAATAGGAGTTTATTATGGGCTATCTGTATACTATTATAGCTTAATGTGATGTATACGATTATAGAGGGCCTTTTCATAATATTCTGGAACTATTAAACGATTTTATTCAGCTTAGGAAGGACGTCTATATATTCAAAGGCTACGAAATATGTCACTTAATCCTTTTAGCTGCCACATAGCCTTCCTAAGCCTCATAAAATCGTCTAAATGAAGCTGATATCAAGTAAAAAAATATATATATAGACAGTATCAATATAGCGTAGAGAGTGGGAGAGCAGCGATCTAGCCTGCCTCCCTTGCTGGCCTCTAGAGCCTGCCTCCACTCAGCTCTTGTCTCGAGTTACAAGGAGAGACAGCCCCCCCCCACCCCACCCAAACCCTCATCCCTCCCCCCTTTCGATGACGGGAGAAACCGGACAACTCATCCGGTCGCCATTTTGGGGACACTAGCTTAGGCATACCTATCCTTTTTTTTTTTTTTTTTTTTAGTTTGTGCTCTTTATCTCTATCAAACTTAAGAAAAACAACAACAATCGAGATAAATTTGTACGTTTTTCGGTAGAAAATTTATCTGCTTAAGCCCTTCTAAATTGCAGGCTTGCTATCGCTCGCCGAGGAAAAAATGAAACCTAAATGGTACGAAAGGTCTTAATATTGGCAAATATATGGGGCGAAAGGTCTCAAAATCGCCAAACTAATGGGGGCGAACGTCTTAAAATCTCAAACTTAATGGGGCTAAGCATGAGGAAGAAGGGATTTCAGAAAAAACACTCCAAGCATTAATTACTTGTGTCTACACTACTGAATGGATAAAGGTTAGGGAAATAGGTTGTAATAAATTCATCTTTATTCATATGCATACACTTCATACAATAAATACATCATACACGAATACAATCAAATAAATTAACTAAAAATATCAACAAAGCACCTAATTAGACGATTTTATTCAGCTTAGGAAGGATCTCAATTAAATCGCTACACATGATCTCAATTAACGCTTTTAATTACCCCAGATCCTTCCTAAGCTTCATAAAATCGTCTGAATGTAGCCGAAATCAAATACAAAAAAGACGTCATCGGTACAGCAAGGGTTAACTATCACAGGTCCTTCCTAAGCTTCATAAAATCCTCTAAATGTAACTATGATAACAAAAGACGTCGCCTAAACTAAAAGGGTTAAGAACATAAACGCCATTATTTGTATTACATTTTGGCTTTCATAGGACAATATTATTCAGCTTAGGAAGGTCCTGTAGAACTTGAGAGGGTCTTTCCGAAGCCGAATAAAATCATTTAGTATAATTCCCGTAATAATAATAATAATAATAATCCATACTCAAGGTAAAAATAAAATATAACTATTAGTATGTTTTATTATCCCTAAATGCCTGTGACCCATGAGAAGAACTATTTTCAAGTATAATATTACTACTACTAGTAGTAGTAGTAGTAGTAGTAGTAGTAGTAAAAATAACTTTTAGTAGTAATAGTAATACGTGAAAATAGGAGTACATTTTCCGTAGATTATTTCCATTTACGACAGGCAGAGTACCCTCGCCATGTTCTTCATAGTTGCCATGTAGAAGAGTTGCCAATTATACAATAAAAACCAGTAATTATCAATCCCATTTCAAACTATTGCCTAATTGACCTATTTAGCAATATACTATTGTTTATTAAAAGCATATTAGTGATGTTGTTATTGGCCTTATTAAACCCTGTACCTTGCAAAATTAAATTACAGTTGCATAATTACCATTTCGTCTTGCCCCGCCCACCAAGACTAGGGTAACATATATTAACATGGTTCACAACTTGATATTTGACCACCATCTTGACTCCAACTCACGCTGTAGAATATACCTCACCATTATTTATATCCATCTTATTTTGAGCATATGATGTTTATTCTATTAACATTTACACTTATTTCTATATTCCTATCCATCAATGTACCCTGACTGAAAAGAGTGGTTGGCAGGAAGTGAGTATGGAATCAAGATGGCGGCCGGAACCTCTACGACTACATACTCTGTTAATGTAGGGACTCGAACCATGAACACAGGCTCGGCTTCAAAACACACGAATCTGAAACACAATTTGATTCATTAGTTATATATTACTACAATTACTAACACATTTTGTCCACACATATATATTTAAAGTACATATTATTTTTCTTTATATAGGCCTACAGTAATATATTATACAGTAAACATAAGAATTATCAAGATTATTAATTTTAGGTCTACTTTCAAATAACCCTTTCAAGATTCAATTACGCATTTCATATTTTTTTTTTCTATGTGATTGAGGGAGGCAAAAGGCATTACTGCCTATAGCGAGTGCCTCCCCCATAGTTGAAAGAGTGACAGGGCCAAAATCAAGGGACGTTCGAGCCAAAATGCCTGGACACACGGAGTTTGAAGCAATTTAAGTCATAGGAAGAGGGAAAGACTGATTCTGGGAGAGAGTTCCAGAGCTCAGCTGTTGAGTAGAAGAAAGTTTGAGAGTAACGTTTCACTCTTGGGTTGGAGAGTTGCACAGAGTAGGGGTGGGATTGAGTTGCAAGACGGGTACCACGTGCCCTACGTAAAGGAGGTGGTATGCACTGGGATAGCTCTGAGGAACACTGATATTATAGTAGCGATAGAATAGCGAGAGAGATGCAACATTGCGGCGGAGAGAGAGAGACTGCAGAGAGTTGGTGAGTGGACGGGAGTTAATGATACGAAAGGCCTTCCTTTCAACTTTGTCTAAGAAGGGTAGCCTAAAACAAAATTTCTTTGTGTATGAAGAAGACAAAAAACAGGTTGCCTGTAACGAGTGTCTCCCCCAAAACCAAAAGAGTGACAGAGCCAAATTCAAGAGACATTGGGGTCAACATGCCTGGACACACGAAGTTTAAAGTAGTTTAAGTCATAGGATGAAGGAAAGATTGATAAAGGGAGGGAGTTCCAGAGTTCACTTGTAAGTCGGATGGTTAATTGAGATAGTCTTTATCTGTACAACCCCCACACATCCTTCCTAAGCTGTATAATATCGTCTAATAATAGCCAGAATAAATGGTCAAACTGCGCCATAATCTTCAAAGGGTTAACTCCTGTACCGCAACGTCTTTATCATTTTTCTCTAGCTATATTTAGACGATTTTGTGCAGTTGAAGAAGGATCTGTGGTGGTGAAAAGGGTTCAGTGAGATAGTTCGAAACCTGTTAATTCGTTGGAGGCCCTTAAACAACTGAGTAAAATCGTCTAATAGTAGCCAGAATAGTTAAAAAGTACGTCGCCGGTACAGAAGGGGTTAATGGCAAGACGGGCGCGAGATTATTCAATAACACCACTATGACCCTGCTTCGAAACTAAACGAAATACCAACCCCTTGACGATCATGAAGCATTTTGAAAGTTTATTCTGACTATTCCTTAACGATTTTGTAGAGCTTAGGAAGGATCGGTGGGAATGAAAAGGATGAAGACTGCCTTAATTAACCCTCTGACTTCCATCTACCCTTCCTAACCTAGATAAAATCGTTTAACAATAACCAGAATAAACTGCCAAAATGCGTCATGATCGGGATAACAATAATCGAGTTTGTTCGGCTTAGGAAAGACCCTTCGCCTTCTTCAGCTCCTTCCTAAGCTGAATAAAATTGTGTATTGAAATTCAAAATATAATAAAATATTAACGTCAGTGTTTTTAATTAGACATTATTTTATTGTTTTGTTTATGTAGGCCTATGTATCTATTATTTAATTTTATTTGTTATTTGTTTTATTTATTCGTGTAATTTGTATTATGATTTACTTATTGTATGAAGTGTTTACATATGAATAAATATTAGTGTATTACAACGTATTGTAATGACCCTTACCCATCAGTAATGTAATTACAAACAGCTGGTAGGCCTGCTAATAATACAACACTAAACACAAAAATAATTATAATTCAAGAGGACATTAAACGATTACTTCCTTTACTTATTAACCCCTTATTGGCGGCCTAGGCGGTTTATTTGACCGTACCGCACAGCGGTTTTTTTTTTACCCTAAATAGGGTTGTTTCCGTGCTCATTTTCATGCCTAAATAAGACCCAGAGTGTAAAACAAGTATCTATCCCTGAAAGGGTGTAAACAGAGCTTTCCAATGACACCCGAACCATCCTTGTACGACCACTGGTTCTGTTGCAACGATAGTGCAACACGAGTGCAAAACCCTGAAATAAGGTAATTTCCTTACATAATTCCCTTTGTAGCAAGTGACAAAGGGGGGAGGAAAGTAGAATACGGTTCAGTATGTCCACGGTGGTCGTGGGGAGCGGTCATAAGGTTACTACGCTCTTCCCACCGCTCAGCTCTCTCTCTCAGCAACATTACGTGCTGAAAATGGCGCTCGACAGATGTCGTGCACCGCCATATAGTCCAAATTTATTTCACTCGACATATGTCGTGCGCCGCCAATAAGGGGTTAAATAGTAATATACAAAGAGATGGAAAAAAAAATCCATTTTATTTTATTTTTATTAATGTCGGCAATGAATAAGTTAGAATAATAATAATAATGTGTATGGTACAGTTGGCCAAATAAGTCGTGTCGCCACTGTCATTACGTTTTGCTCGCTGTGTGCTGTATTAATGTCTGTTAGATGTTGAATAGGGTGTGTACAGATAGGAACATGTTTTATATCTCACTTGTTAATGCTTAGATAGTGCTGATACCAATTATTGATCGAAATACAGTATACTTGGTGCCGCGACATCACTTATTTGGACGACTGTACCTTCAGACAGAGAACTATCTTATTTTTAATGCATAAGATATAATTATATGAACATCTGTGTTTTTGTCTCCAAAATGGCCACAGGATGAACAGTTGTCCGATCTTAATAGCTTTCCCCATCATTGAAGGAGGATGGGGGAGAGAGAGAGATATATAGAGATAGATAGATAGAGAAAGAGAAAACGAGAGAACAAGGGGGGGTAGAGGAATGCATGGTGTGTGTGTGTGGGGTGGGGGGGGGATGGGATTGTCTCTGCTTCAACGCAATACAAGGGTTGAGTGAGCCCGGGGAGTGAGGCTAGATCGCTGCTCTACCACTCTCTGGGATATCACTATACTCGGTTTCATTTCATCTGACGGTAAATTGAATCCCTTAGCAGCTAATTTCTCGATAACTAACGGACAAATGAGAAACTACTATATGTCTGCATCATATTAACCCGTGGAGCCCCGGCTAGTTTTGTAATGTTTGCGCACCAGAACCCGGCCGGTTTTCAAAAAATGGTTTTATTCCAGAAACAATAGCGAATGGGTTAGGAATGAAGGAAAAACCACGAAAAACCGCTCAAAAAGCTTTAAAAATGGTCCTACAGAGCCCCCGAAAACGGATTTTACAAGAGTACAAAATTGAAGGCAATTATCCCAAAAAAACAGGTTATTGCGCGCTCGCGCGCACGCACGTGGACTTTGAGAGTTTTCAACCATCGGCACGGTTGCGTGGGATACGTACACAGTTCCCATACAAATCTGAGCCCTCTTGAGTGGCTACACCTGAGGTTACGGTCGGCGCAATTAGGGTGACGCGTCAGGCGCGTCTCTGGGGCTGTGCGTTACATACATCGCCGACGCGTCAGACGCGTCGCTGGGGCTGTACGGGTTAAGACCAAGTTTATATAATTAGCACCATTTTTCACTACACAATCTTCAAAATAACTGAGAAATCTTGATGGGAACTTTGCAATTTGCCGTCAGTTGAAAATAAACAGGTATAATAAGTTATATTATTCAAATAGGCTATGTAATAAACACATAGATCGTAATACATTCATAATAACACCTCTATTGAATTCGGGATAATATTCAAGGACAGTAGTGCGACGTTATGAGAAACAATTTATTAGGGAAAATAGGCACCAATAGATTCGTCATATTTTTCTCCATATAGTCCGCATGGAGGATTTTCGTTATCAACAAATTGAAAAATACCCACTTCACAGACAAATACACCAAAAATCTAAGTCAAAGCGGGGGTGTGGGGGCGGCAGCCCCCACCTATAATACTAGGTTAGGTTAGGTAAGGTTGTTAGGTTAGGCTAATGTCCTTTCAAAGGGGTATAGGCTAGTAAACACTAGGATAGCCTATACCCAGTCAGAGGTAAGAAGAAGAAGAAGAAGAAGAGTCCTGCAGTAGTCTCCTTGAATGTTACCGAATTCGGACGTCTTTATATCTCTACACCGTACTTCTCTTAATTCGGTTACTGATGATTAGGGAGATTAATTCGTGGCCACCTCATTCGGGACCCAAACGTCTGGCAGTAGATTAAATACTGGTCGAGGGCTACAACACGTGCCTTATAGATTATTCGTGTATTTTTGAGGAAATGAGAACAAGATCATTCTTTTCCAGCTTAAGATTCACTTCGTTATTGATAAACTTGTAAAATAATGTTGGGAATAATTGCATAATTATATTGTTTGGTATAGACCCGCATTGCCCGTAGCGAGCCACCCCACAAAATGAAGACGAAACAAAAAGAAGGAACTCTCTCAAACACCCATGTTCAAAGAAAATGGGCAATCGTGAAGGGAATATGGGTACTTGGCACCTTGACTCCCAGAAATCATTAATGACTTCCATTTACCCTTTACCCTTTACCCAGGTATACCCAGTCCCAGATGATGTCACTGGCACGCGAAAACATCCACTGGGACTGGGTCGACCCAGGTACACCTAGGTACAGGGACTCAGGAAAACTGAGCTGACCCAGGTATACCTGGGTGTACCTATGTAAATTGTCTCGCGAAAACGCGCCTAATGACTCCCCTTATGGCACCAGACTCCGCCCACTCTTAAGGAAGTGGGCGGAGTTTGTTGACACTATTAATGAATCACCAGACAAAGCATATCATCAACAATCTCAAGCACTCACCCGCCTGTGGCCTAGACAACATAAACAACATACACCTCAGACACCTGGGACCACAAGGCATACAAGCACTCACTAACATATCAAACTACAGTTATTCACACAACACAATACCAGACATCTGGAAACATGGTATCATCATCACATTCCCCAAACCCAACAAAGACCCCACGCTACCCTCCTCACACCGCCCCATCACACTCCTTTGCACCCCCTCCAAAGTCATGGAACGCCTTGTACTACAACTAATTAAACCCGACCTACCCCTAGCTCCAACAAAACATGGCTGTGGTGGTGATGGGCTGGTCTATCAGAGTGAGAACTGAGCGATCTCTGCCATACCCATAGCTTACTCTGGCTGTTCCTTTTACTTATACATTTTCTAGATTTCAAGTGACAGCGTCTCTTCCGTGGATTGACCTCCCAATCTACCAAGATTGGAAGCCAAAGCGTCACATTTTTCCTTTGCCCCTCAACTTTCTCTTCATAATTGCTGAGGGGCACAGGTCCCAAGGTGGGGCTTTGGTTTCCCGGACATTTCCGCACCCTCCTCAGCTCCCCGCCATGGAGTGGCTTCGGTCACCCAGGCTTTATTGTGGTAGGCAGGGAGGGTTCTGTGGGGCCGCTCAGTTATGGCCTTGGCCTTGCTCGGGGCCTTGGGGCTGTTCGGCCAGGCAGTCTGGGGAACAACAACAACAACAACAACAACAACAACACAACATGGCTTTAGGCCACTGCACTCCACAAACACTCTTCTCACAGACCTTACACAAAGAGCTTTTGACGGCATCAACTCGGCTAGACCACCACACAGATCACTACTAGCCACACTCGACATTAGTAAAGCCTTCGATGCCCTCCCCCGCCACAACCTAACAAACTAAATCTACAACACAAACATGCACAACAACACAAAAAGGTGGCTGGCCAACTTCCTAGCAGGCAGATGTGCACACGTATCTTTTGCCGGTCAGTCATCTAGCATCAGAAACTTTCCAAACGGAGTCCCACAAGGATCCGTCCTATCGCCCGCACTCTTCGATCTGTACATGCATGATATAACTACACCCAATACACCCCAAATAAACTTAGCCTCCTATGCAGACGACATAACACTCACATGCACACACCATGACCCAAACACAGCAACAGATCTCCTGTCCTGATGTGGCGGCGTCTACGCCGTGGGGCCACCTCCTGAGGCTGCCGACCCTCCACGGCCGAAGACAAAATCAACGACCAGTGGAGGAAAACCGGATGCCGGCCGTGGGGAGCAGTTTCGGGAGCCAAACCGTCACAATCATCCCCTGCCCCCTCCCTGGGGGCACGGGTCCTTGGAGCGGCTTCGGTCGCGCCGGGAATTTCCACACCTCTCACACCACACACACACATCACACAGTTTTTCCTACACCGAGAAATGACGGCTGTAATTTCTCGAAGACTTCTTCTAGCCGGAGACATTGAGAGCAACCCAGGACCCACGTACACATACATATGTCCAACTTGCTCAAAACCCATCACTTCGAGTCGCCATACTAAGGGTTCAGTTCTCTGCAATTCATGCGGGAACTGGACCCACTTCACCTGCACAACACTTGCCTCCAAGAAACACTACACAAACACCTGAACCTGTTCCTCATGCCCCTCCCTCTCCCAGTCAAATCCCTCACCTAAAACCCGCCCACCTCTCCTCCCCAACCCACCTAACCTTCCCATATCATCCACTCCCCCCCCCCCTAAAACCCGTCCACCTCTCCTCCCTAACCCACCTAACCTTCCCATACCATCCACATCCTCAACTCAATACACCCCATCCTAATCCGTTCCAACCCCCATCTCCTGCTCCCCAATCCCCACCCCCACCTCACCCCTCCCAACCCCCAGCCCCTCCCTCACCCCCACCCCCACCCCATCCTCGTGCAGCAGCACTCAACATACATCGTGCACATAACATTAACATTCTTCAACTGAACATAGATGGCATCAACACCAAGACCTCTATAACCCATCATCTCCAGACATCACCTTTTGCTCCCCAGAACTCGCCCCCACAACATCCTGGATGGTGGTCAGAACCTTAGGCTCTGACCACCTCCCGATCATTATCACCACCAAAACCAGACTCACCCCAGCTAGCCACAAACACACATACACCAATTATAAAAGAGCTAACTGGGAAGCATTCACAAATGAGACAGAACAACACTTCACAACTCTAAACAGTACACCCATCATTAACATCAACAATGCTGTACACATACTCAATAAAACTATCCAAAATGCTGACAAGAAACACATTCCAAGAGGTAACAGAAAAAGACACAACCCCAACTTCACACCAGAAATTCAAAACCTCATCAGACAACGCGACATACTGAAACACTCCCCAGCACCCCACACACAAGACATCACACAACAAATTCAAGCACTCAACACCCAAACTAACAACAAAATACAAGAACAACAAAAACTAAATTGGAATAACTTCCTACAAACACTTGATCACAAAAAAAAAAAAAAAAAACTCTACAAAACACTAAACAGCATCACACTTTCCAACAGCAACACAACACAATCACATGCTGCAATCACAACAACAGACTCTACTCCTTCATGTAAACAAGCAAACACTCTCATCAATCACTTTTCACATGTCAGCCACCTAAAACCTCACAAAGACGACCGACGTGTCATCCGACGTAAGAGACAATTCCCCACAGACCCTGACTATACACCCTTCACCAATCACCAGACAAAGCATATCATCAATAATCTCAAGCACTCATCCGCCTGTGGCCTAGACAACATAAGCAACATACACCTCAGACACCTGGGACCACAAGGCATACAAGCACTCACTAACATATCAAACTACAGCTATTCACACAACACAATACCAGACATTTGGAAGCATGGTATCATCATCACATTCCCCAAACCCAACAAAGACCCCACGCTACCCTCCTCGCACCGCCCCATCACACTCCTTTGCTCCCCCTCCAAAGTCATAGAACGCCTAGTATTACAACTAATTACACCTGACCTACCCCTAGCTCCAACACAACATGGCTTTAGGCCACTGCACTCCACAAACACTCTTCTCACAGACCTTACACAAAGAGCTTTCGACGGCATCAACTCAGCTAGACCACCACACAGAACACTATTAGCCACACTCGACATTAGTAAACCCTTCGATGCCATCCCCCGCCACAACCTAACAAACAAAATCTACAACACAAACATGCACAACAACACAAAAAGGTGGCTGGCCAACTTCCTAGCAGGCAGATGTGCACACGTATCTTTTGCCGGTCAGTCATCTAAAATCAGAAACTTTCCAAACGGAGTCCCACAAGGATCCGTCCTATCGCCCGCACTCTTCAATCTGTACATGCACGATATAACTACACCCAATACGCCCCAAATAAACTTAGCCTCCTATGCAGATGACATAACACTCACATGCACACACCATGACCCAAAAAGAGCAACAGATCTCCTTCAACCCTATCTCAACACACTACATGGCTGGTGCACTACAAACAGACTTAATCTAGCCCCAGCCAAATCCACCACAACCCTGCTCACAAGTTGGACAGAACACGAATACATCCCTCAACTCACCATAAACAACACACCCCTAACACATACACACACTCCCAAAATCCTAGGAGTAACATATGATACTCATATGACATTCAAACAGCACACCACAAACATTAAAAAGAAACTGACACCCAGACTTAACGCCCTCAGGTCACTTGCTCACACAAAATTTGGACACAACAAAGAAACTACCTCCACAGTATATAAACAATACATAAGATCAGTGATGGAATACGCAAGCCCAGCCTGGGCTTCTAACCTAGCTGAAACACATCATAAGACCTTACAGACTATTCAAAACAAAGCCCTGAAGATCATTACAGGCTGCACAGCTACTTCACCCACAGATCACCTACATCAAGAAACCAAAATTCTCAAAGTCAAAGACCATCTGGACATGAGAGGCACTCAATTCCTGGCAGCAGCCTCCACGAACCAAGACCACCCACTAAACTACATGGCAACACACCCACAGACACCAAGAAATATCAAAACAACACCCAGCACACGGTATCACACACAATTATTGTCCTCTCTCCCTCCCTGCCCACCCCGAACCAACTTCCAAAAGCACATCCATACTCATATCTCTCACTGATCCATCCACTCACTCACAGACAACACGCAGCTGCATGCACGACCTCCCGAAATCCATCCTTCCGAATCCTCCCTTCCTCGCGAGGACAGAGTCCACCTGGCCAGGCTGAGATGCGGACACCATCCAGCTCTCCTGAGCTATCAGAAGAGACTGGATGACTCCGTTGTCGACGCCTGCCCGGGATGTAACACAGCACCCCATACCATTAAACACATCATAGAAGACTGCATTTCACACAACCACTTACGCCAACAACACAATCTACACTCAATGAGAGCTCTGTGGGAAAGCCCGATCGTGGCCATGGCCTTTCTCAGGGACTCGGGGCTGTTCGGCCAGGCAGCTTAGGGAACAACAACAACAACAACACAAAGAAACACGAACTCTCACACTTCATCAAACAACACAACATACACATTGCCATCTTACAAGAAACAAAACTCCGCACAACACAAAAAACACCTACATTTCATAATTTCACCACCATCAGACAAGACCGGGCTGTCGGCGGGGGCGGTGGACTCATCACCCTGGTACACAAAGAAATATCATACATAGTAACCAGTGTACAAACCAAATCCCTCCTCCCCCCAAATGATAACACAACAGAAATACAGTCAATTAAAATACGCACTGGCAACAACTCCAACATAACCATCATAAACACATACATCCCTCCCCAAACATCCCCTACAGTACCAAATGAATACAGACCACACTTACAACACATCACAAACACCCCACACACCCCACATCCTGGGTGGTGACTTCAACGCCAAGACGTAGGCCTGGTTTGTCGACAACCCCGACACAGACAGAGGGCTGGTACTACAAAACCAAACCGATAACCTCATCATCCTTAACGACATCCATCAACATACCCATATTCCTCACCAAGCCCTCTATAACCCATCATCTCCAGACATCACCTTTTGCTCCCCAGAACTCGCTCCCACAACATCCTGGAGGGTGGTCAGAACCTTAGGCTCTGACCACCTCCCGATCATTATCACCACCAAAACCAGACTCACCCCAGCTAGCCACAAACACACATACACCAATTATAAAAGAGCTAACTGGGAAGCATTCACAAATGAGACAGAACAACACTTCACAACTCTAAACAGTACACCCATCACTAACATCAACAATGCTGTACACATACTCAATAAAACTATCCAAAACGCTGACAAGAAACACATTCCAAGAGGTAACAGAAAAAGACACAACCCCAACTTCACACCAGAAATTCAAAACCTCATCAGACAACGCGACATACTGAAACACTCCCCAGCACCCCACACACAAGACATCACACAACAAATTCAAGCACTCAACACTCAAACTAACAACAAAATACAAGAACAACAAAAACTAAATTGGAATAACTTCCTACAAACACTTGATCACAAAACAAACCCCAAAAAACTCTACAAAACACTAAACAGCATCACACTTTCCAACAACAGTTTTAGACGATGTCGATCAACTGCAGACATTCTTTGCCTTCTTACGCATCAAATCAACCAAGCTACAGACCAACATGGTGAAACACATACAATAGTACTGGATATATCAAAGGCATTTGATAGAGTCTGGCATCAATCCTTATTGTCGAAGATGTCACACTACGGCCTTGCATCATTAGTTCCACTAATTTCTTCTTATCTTCATAACAGAAAAATATGTGTAATGGTAGATGGCCTTTATTCTCAATTTCACTCAATAAATGCTGGTGTTCCCCAGGGATCAGTTTTGGCCCCAACTCTGTTCCTCATTCATATCAATGATCTCATATCTACCACTCATAATCCAATACATTCCTACGCAGATGACTCAACACTCCACAGTTCCTTCACATTTACCAATTCTTTCACCCAACCCGATCTTATTCAAAAATAAGCACTGCAATTTCTCTGAACCAGGACCTTTCTAGAATTGAAGAATGGGGACAAAAGAATCTAGTTTCCTTTAATGCACAGAAAACCAAGTACATTAATTTTCTAACCGACAGAATCTCACTGACTCCCATATATTTTTTAATGATGTAAATATTCCCACTTCCCCTAGTATTGACATTCTCGGTGTAACATTAACTACTAACTTGAGCTGGACACATTATGTTAGAAGCATTGCTAAGAATGCCTCTAAAAAACTGGGACTCCTGTACAGAGTTCGAGAATTCTTCACTGACGAGCAGTTGGCCGTAATATATAAAAGTCATGTGCGTTCTCAGATGGATTACTGTTCACATCTGTGGGGTGGAAGTGGAGTGGTTGCATTGAGGCAGTTGGACAAAATTCAAAATAAAGCTATTAGATTAATCAATAACCCTGCAATCACACAGGACCTTCCTACATTATCCATACGAAGAAACGTTGCATCCCTTGCATTATTCTACAGATATTTTCACAGCAATTGTTCCGAGGAACTTGCTTCAATTGTGCCGCCTTTCCCCGTAGAACTAGGGCAGCTGAGAGCACCCATGAATTTACACTTTCTCCTCCACAATGCAGAACTTCTGCTTATCAAAATTCATTTATCCCTAGAACTACTACTCTTTGGAATTCACTTCCCTCGAATTGCTTTCCACAAACTTACAATCTACAAATGTTTAAATCCAGTTGTTACAAACATTTTATGAATGGAGGATGCCTTTAGGTACATGGACCTTTTTGTTTTATCTGTGTTTTTCCTTCCTCCGTTCAAGTTCATTGTCTTTAAAAAAAAAAAAAAAAAAAAAGCAACACAACACAATCACATGCTGCAATCACAACAACAGACTCTACTCCTTCATGTAAACAACAAGCAAACACTCTCATCAATCACTTCTCACATGTCAGCCACCTAAAACCTCACAAAGACGACCGACGTGTCATCCGACGTAAGAGACAATTCCCCACAGACCCTGACTATACACCCTTCACCAATCACCAGACAAAGCATATCATCAACAATCTCAAGCACTCACCCGCCTGTGGCCTAGACAACATAAGCAACATACACCTCAGACCACAAGGCATACAAGCACTCACTAACATATCAAACTACAGCTATTCACACAACACAATACCAGACATTTGGAAGCATGGTATCATCATCACATTCCCCAAACCCAACAAAGACCCCACGCTACCCTCCTCGCACCGCCCCATCACACTCCTTTGCTCCCCCTCCAAAGTCATGGAACGCCTAGTATTACAACTAATTACACCTGACCTACCCCTAGCTCCAACACAACATGGCTTTAGGCCACTGCACTCCACAAACACTCTTCTCACAGACCTTACACAAAGAGCTTTCGACGGCATCAACTCAGCTAGACCACCACACAGAACACTATTAGCCACACTCGACATTAGTAAACCCTTCGATGCCATCCCCCGCCACAACCTAACAAACAAAATCTACAACACAAACATGCACAACTACACAAAAAGGTGGCTGGCCAACTTCCTAGCAGGCAGATGTGCACACGTATCTTTTGCCGGTCAGTCATCTAAAATCAGAAACTTTCCAAACGGAGTCCCACAAGGATCCGTCCTATCGCCCGCACTCTTCAATCTGTACATGCACGATATAACTACACCCAATACGCCCCAAATAAACTTAGCCTCCTATGCAGATGACATAACACTCACATGCACACACCATGACCCAAAAAGAGCAACAGATCTCCTTCAACCCTATCTCAACACACTACATGGCTGGTGCACTACAAACAGACTTAATCTAGCCCCAGCCAAATCCATCACAACCCTGCTCACAAGTTGGACAGGAGAACACGAATACATCCCTCAACTCACCATAAACAACACACCCCTAACACATACACACACACCCAAAATCCTAGGAGTAACATATGATACTCATATGACATTCAAACAGCACACCACAAACATTAAAAAGAAACTGACACCCAGACTTAACGCCCTCAGGTCACTTGCTCACACAAAATTTGGACACAACAAAGAAACTACCACCACAGTATATAAACAATACATAAGATCAGTGATGGAATACGCAAGCCCAGCCTGGGCTTCTAACCTAGCTGAAACACATCATAAGACCTTACAGACTATTCAAAACAAAGCCCTGAAGATCATTACAGGCTGCACAGCTACTGCACCCACAGATCACCTACATCAAGAAACCAAAATCCTCAAAAGTCAAAGACCATCTGGACATGAGAGGCACTAAATTCCTGGCAGCAGCCTCCACGAACCAAGACCACCCACTAAACTACATGGCAACACACCCACAGACACCAAGAAATATCAAAACAACACCCACCACACGGTATCACACACAATTATTGTCCTCTCTCCCTCTCTGCCCACCCCGACCCAACTTCCAGAAGCACATCCATACTCATATCTCTCACCGATCCATCCACTCACTCACAGACAACACGCAGCTGCATGCACGACCTCCCGAAATCCATCCTTCCGAATCCTCCCTTCCTCACGAGGACAGAGTCCACCTGGCCAGGCTGAGATGCGGACACCATCCAACTCTCCTGAGCTATCAGAAGAGACTGGATGACTCCGTTGTCGACGCCTGCCCGGGATGTAACACAGCACCCCATACCATTAAACACATCATAGAAGACTGCATTTCACACAACCACTTACGCCAACAACACAATCTACATGGGCGGGTGCCCGACCCCGAAAGGGGTTGAAATAGGGGAGCTATCCCCCCGCCAAAGGCGGCTTTCTAGGGCCTTTCCTATCTGATGCTGAGAGGATTGGGTTCTAGTCATGTGGTGATGGGCTGGTCTATCAGAGTGAGAACTGAGCGATCTCTGCCATACCCATAGCTTACTCTGACTGTTCCTTTAACTTATATATTTTCTAGATCTCAAGTGACGGCATCTTTTCCGTGGATTGACCTCCCAATCTACCAAGATTGGAAGGCAAAGCGTCACATTTTTCCCTTGCCCCTCAACTTTCTCTTCATAATTGCTGAGGGGCACAGGGCCCTGGGTGGGGCTTTGGTTTCCCGGGCGTTTCCGCACCCTCCTCAGCTCCCCGCCATGGAGTGGCTTCGGTCACCCAGGCTTTATTGTGGTCGGCAGGGAGGGTTCTGTGGGGGCGCTCGGTTATGGCCTTGGAATTGCTCGGGGCCTTGGGGCTGTTCGGCCAAGCAGATTGGGGAACAACAACAACAACAACAACACAATCTACACTCAATGAGAGCTCTGTGGGAAAGCCCGATCGTGGCCATGGCCTTTCTCAGGGACTCGGGGCTGTTCGGCCAGGCAGCTTAGGGAACAACAACAACAACAGATCTCCTTCAACCCTATCTCAACACACTACATGACTGGTGCACTACAAACAGACTTAATCTAGCCCCAGCCAAATCCACCGCAACCCTGCTCACAAGCTAACACATACACACTCACCCAAAATCCTAGGAGTAACATATGATACTCATATGACATTCAAACAGCACACCACAAACACAAAAAAGAAACTGACACCCAGACTTAACGCCCTCAGGTCACTTGCTCACACAAAATTTGGACACAACAAAGAAACCAACACTACAGTTTATAAACCATACATAAGATCAGTGATGGAATACGCAAGCCCAGCCTGGGCTTCTAGCCTAGCTGAAACACATCATAAAACCTTACAGACTAATCAAAACAAAGCCCTAAAAATCATTACAGGCTGCACAGCTACTACACCCACAGATCACCTACATCAAGAAACCAAAATCCTCAAAGTCAAAGACCATCTGGACATGAGAGGCACTCGATTCCTGGCAGCAGCCTCCACGAACCAAAACCACCCACTACACTACATGGCAACACACCCACAGACACCAAGAAATATCAAAACAACACCCAGCACACGGTATCACACACAAATACTGTCCTCCCTCCCTGCCCACCCCGAACCAACTTCCAGAAGCACATCCATACTCATACCTCTCGCCGATCCATCCACTCAGTCATAGACAACACGCAGCTGCAAGCACGACCTCCCGAAATCCTTCGAATTCCTCCCTTCCTCGCGAGGACAGAGTCCACCTGGCTAGGCTGAGATGCGGACACCATCCAGCTCTTCTGAGCTATCAGAAGAGACTGGACGACTCCGTCGTCGACACCTACCCGGGATGCAACACAGCACCCCATACCATTAAACACATCATAGAAGACTGCATTTCACACAACCACTTAAGCCAACAACCCAATCTACACTCAATGAGAGCTCTGTGGGAAAGCCTATTTTATTCAGCTTTGTAAGGATCTCTAGAATTAAAAGGGGTAAATACTATCCCAATTTATCCTCCAGCCACCACAAATTCCTTCTAAACTGAATAAAAGCATCTAATAGTAGCCAGAATTTACTGTCTCAAGACGCATCATAATCCTCAAGGGGTTAAGTATCGAGACATCAGCTGCTAAGGGATTCATCTGAAGCTGGTATCACATGAGAATGTTCTTTTTTTTTTTTTTTTTTTTTTCTATGTGATTGAGGGAGGCAAAAGGCATAACTGCCTATAGCGAGTGCCTCCCCCATAGTTGAAAGAGTGACAGGGCCAAAATCAAGGGACGTTCGAGCCAAAATGCCTGGACACACGGAGTTTGAAGCAATTTAAGTCATAGGAAGAGGGAAAGACCGATTCTGGGAGAGAGTTCCAGAGCTCAGATGTTGAGTAGAAGAAAGTTTGAGAGTAACATTTCACTCTTGGGTTTGAGAGTTGCACAGAGTAGGGGTGGGATTGAGTTGCAAGACGGGTACCACGTGCCCTACGCAAGGAGGTGGTATGCACTGGGATAGCTCTGAGGAACACTGATTATTATAGTAGCGATAGAATAGCGAGAGAGATGCAACATTGCGGCGGAGAGAGAGAGATTGCAGAGAGTTGGTGAGTGGACGGGAGTTAATGATACGAAAGGCCTTCCTTTCAACTTTGTGTGCTCCCCACGGAAACAACAAACCACACAAGGGCAATATGCTCACACATTGCATCTGGAAAAGAAGCTGTGCAGGAAAGAACCCCCTAAGGCGGTTGAGCACACCCAGCTTCTGGGAGGCTGCCTTAGCAAGACTGGTAATATGGTCCTTCCAAATGAGAGCTGAAGAAAAAGAGACACCAAGAATATTGAGAGAAGATGAAGGGTTGATTTTTGTATTGTTGAAGAATAAGGGATAGTCCGCTGGGAGATCCTGACGGGTAGATAGATGGAGAAATTGGGTTTTGGAAGCATTAAAGTTAACAAGGTTTTCTCTGCCCCAATTGGAAATAGTATTTAGATCAGAATTTAAGAGTTCTATGGCTTCATTACGTTCAACATTTGATGATGAACACTTTTTGGCAACTTTTATGGAATATTTTGCACTGGTATAGGAAACTAGACTGATGACAGATGAATTTAGGTGACAGAAATATAGAAGAGGTTTGCCTCATAAGCTGCCTGACCAGTGTTGAAGGTAAATGTTGAGGGAAAAAGCGCTTGTGTGATACCGGCTTTACCCTCAGCTGAAATATATCCCCTTTAGTATGGGGATAATATTTTAATTATATTCTGGCAAACATTAGATGATTTTATTCAGCTTAGGACGGACTTCTACGAATGAAAGAGGTAAACAAATCTCAATTAATTCTTTGACTTCCACAACCCTGATATTATTCAGCTTAGTACATTACATTACATTAATGAAGTCAACGCACCAGGCGACAAAGGCCATATGGCACGAAATATTTAAAGACGGGAAGGAAGTTAACTAAATATCATCGAGAACTCGAACATGATGAAGGAAGGACATAATACGGGAGATAGAAAACGAGGGAGATTCAGAAAGAAAATCTGCAAGACATGGCGGCCGGCGGAGGAAAGCCAGAAAAGGGAAGAAACGCGTGCGGGCAACGGAAAATAAGGGGCAATCGAGGAAAAGATGGGAGACAGAAAGCTGAACGGTACAGCGCGAGCAAAGAGTCGGAGGAGAACGGGACATTAAAAACGAATGGGTAAGTCTGGTGTGGCCAATGCGGAGACGGGCCAAAGCCGTCTCCCATCGGCGATTACGGTGGGAGGGATCAGACCACCCAGAAACGGACGGTTTGACAGAACGAAGTTTATTAACGGAGATAGTGGACCACTGAGTCTGCCACCTCGACCAAAGAAACCTGGACAAGGCAGGGAAGAAATCAGAGGCCGGAACAGCAAGCGAGGAGCGGGTACCCCGCACGGCAGCAGAACGAGCAAGGCAATCAACCCGCTCATTACCGCAAACGCCAACGTGACTGGGAACCCAGCAAAAACGTACAAGCTTTTTGCGGACGGAAAGGCGGAAAAGCCATTCCTGAATGGAAAGAACTAAAGGGTGGAGAGCAGGGGAGGACTGTAAGATAAGTAGAGCACTGAGAGAATCAGAGAACAAAGTAAAGGACGAGGAGGGGAAGGAACACATAAAACGGAGGGCAAAAAAAATAGCATAAAGTTCAGCAGTTAAAATACTGGCAACGGGAGGTAAAGAATATTGATACGAGCAAGTGGGAAAAAGGACGGCAAACCCCACGCCTACCGACGTCTTGGAGCCATCAGTAAACACAGGAGTGGTTGTAGCGTGAAGAGAGAGGTGATCTAAGAAACGAGACCGAAGAACGAGGGGAGAAGTAGAGGACTTGGAACAAGGGAGGATGGAAGGGCAAACCGAAGGACGAGGGAAAAGCCAGGGGGGAAAAGAGCAAAAGCGGAAAGGGAGGACGTTAGAAACAGGGAAAGAGCATGATGCGAGCAGCGAGAGCATGCGGACAGAAAACGGAGAACCAAGACGGGGGTGAGACGAAAAAGTAGCAACGACCGAAGGGGGAAGGGAAAGATGTGAAGATGGGAATTGTTGAAGCAGCTTAGTACAGACCTTTACGAATGAGAGGTAAAAGATATCTCTTCCCAAACTGACTACTGTATTTCCTTGAACGTGACGATAGTGCGTTGTTATGTGTGCGATTAGTTAGCTTGGGAAACAGATTAACTTGTTCATGTAGTAATGTACACCCTATGTGGTGGATTGTATTCTTTTATTTCATAAATTTTATTTTAGTAAGCATTGTTCCCACATAGCGAGTTTGATTAGTTATTTTGACTTTATATAGTCTTTGTCCCAGTTTTGGTTTGTTTAGTTTGCAAGTTTTACATTTTAAATTTGCCTTTATATTGTCTTTGTCCCAGTTTTGGTTTGTTTAGTTTTACATTTCAATTTAACTTCCACCAACCCTTCGTACACTGAATGAAATTGTATAAAGTAAGCCATAATAAAAGGAAAAAATACGTCAACTCAGTGAAAGGCTTAACCGACTAAAGGCGCTGAATTGACCAATTAGTTAGAGCTATAGACATAGATATTTAGCAGAATCAACAACTAAACTTAGGTTGTAGTACATTTATAAATACAGTACATAAAACCAAATTAATCATACTTCCTATCCATCAGAAATCTACATTATTATTGCATTTCTGTTCTCTATCGATGTTTACAGTTCCGAATTCCTTACAACCTGAAACTCGCAAGTGGTCAATTTAAAAGGCCGAATTCTTAAAAAACTTAATTCAGAAATAACCAGACCAAACTTTGTAAAAAAAAAATCATCCGAGACACTGAATGTGAAGCATTTTGGATGGTTACAAAATTTGAGAAACATACATACATACATACTGTACATTATTACATACAGTATATAAATAAATTTAAAGACCAAGTGCTCAACACGGAGTGCGGTTCCGGTCTCATGTCTTAATGGCGGCGCTCCAGGCAGCCCTATTCAGAGCTGCCTTACTTGATCATATATACTTTAATTAATTTCATTGGGGGTGTGGTGGTGAGATTAATAAAAAAAATATTGTCAGGTTATTTTTATTCAAGATCAGACCGTAAGGTCTGATCACAAAAGCTAAAGTATTATAAATGGTTCAATGCGTATAAAACATAAAATTCGGAAGCTGATAGACCAGAATTACCAACAATAAACTGTGAAAAGTTGACAGAAATAATAATAACACCATACAAGGAGGAGAACTTTAATGACAACATTTTGTATGTAAATTTGGCCTGATAAAACTACAATAGAAATATTGTCATTAAAGTAATTCTCCTTATATGGTGTTTTGATTCACTATGTCTCATATTTTACTAGGACTTTGCAACAATAATTAGTGTGTTTTTTCTATTACCTATCTTAGAACCCTGGTGATGCCATAAAATTTTGAAACGTTGGTACACTTGGATACCATAGATTCTAGCCTACTCATAAATATTCGTGCACTGCACTATTTGTTTGTTTAGTTTGCAAGTTTTACATTTTAATTATGGAAGCATATTTCTGGAAACTAATATGTGAACATAATCTTCTACTGTATACATCAACTAGAAAACTATATACAGTACTGTATACTATTAAAACTTGTTATTGAAAAGCATGTTCCATCCAAAATCCAATCCAGATAGTTATAATTGTATGATGAAAAACAGAGAGGGTCCACAAATTCTTATGAGTGGGCTAGAGACTATGGCATCCAAGTGTACCATTAACAATAAAGATGTTCGTTTATACTCGGTGATTCTCTTCCTTCTTCAAGACAGTTAATATATGCTTCTAGTTGCATTTGCAATGAGAAGTACTTGGAACAGAACTTACAGAACTATCATTGCAAATACAACTTGAGTATCATAATGACTATATACATACATACAAGTTTAAAAACCGTTTTGTCCACAGAGAGTGTGGTTACAATCTCACGTTCTAAATGGCGGAATTCCAGGCGACCCAGTTAACCCTCCAGCCCCGGCTACGCATTACATAAATATTGCCCGAAACGCGGCTGTTTTGGCCGAAAAACGTCTAGGCTAGGCTACCGTATCATTGTTATGCTGACTGCTTCCCGCATTCCCGCGCATCCCCAAGCGTAGCTGTATTATTTACCTGTAGAATGGCGTTAAGTAGAGCTCTCTAAGTCAAGTGGTTGATTTGTGATGATGATTTCATTGGAGATAACTTTATAGCCAAAACAGCCACTTTACACTACTTTTTGATACTTAACAACAACATACAGGCACACACGAACAAGCGACGCTCTCCTTCTTGTGGCCAGAGATGCGGGGCGTCAGTCCAGCCGGCTATTGTTTACATGCGTCGGACCGACGCCTCACACACCAAGGTCACAGGCTTTCAACCACTGGTACAATGTTGTACCACCCGGGTTCCTCGGGGCAAAACTTAATGGTACACACGTGTACCATCCGAGTTTGAAGGGTTAAGGGATGCCTCTGTTGTCAAGTTTTTAATTTTGAGATTGGACCGGAGTACCTGATCCCATGTCTTTCTATGTCTACCCCTACGTGCAGCTCTAGCTAGGAATACAGAAAAGTCCTATAGTAATTACCACCTACAATGATGGGGATCGTCTAGGAATATGGGTAATAAATATATTAAGCTCCATAACTTAACTAAAATACATGATGAACACAGAAAACAAAACAAAATCCAAAGTCTCAACACAAAAAATTGCAAATTTGTTTAACACACAAACAATAAAACAAATTACAAATTAAAAAAAAAAAAAAATCAGGCTATCACCTGGCCTGATTAACCCTTTCAGTACAATGATACCTTTCATAATTTTATTCTAGTTAACATTAGACAATTCTACACAGTTTAGGAAAGGTATCTCGTAGTGAAAGGGTTAACCCTTAACCCTCTCACCACGGAAGGGCTCTTGAACGCCCATAAAAAAGCATATAACAGGTACCCGGAAGGCCTCTTGAACGCCCAGTGGTTGAAAGCCTGTGAGCTTCGTGTGTGAGGCGTCGGTCCGACGCATGTAAACAACAGCCGGCTGGACCGACGCCCCGCATCTCCGGCCACAAGAAGGAGAGCGTCGCTTGTTCGTGTGTGCCTGTATGTTGTTGTTAAGTATCGAAAAGTGGTGTAAAGTGGCTGTTTTGGCCATAAAGTTATCTCCAATGAAATCATCATCACAGCTCAACCAGTTGACTTAGAGAGCTCTACTTAATGCCATTCTACAGGTAAATAACACAGCTACGCTTGGGGATGCGCGGGAATGCGGGAAGCAGTCTGATTAACGAATATACGGTAGCCTAGCCTAAACGTTTTTCGGCCAAAACACCCGGGTTTCGAGGAATATATATATAATACATAGCCGGGGCTGGAGGGTTAAAGAGTGGCGCTCGACTTAAGTCGTGCACCAATTTGCAGCAAGTTAGGAGCATTATTAAGTCTTTTAAAGGGTTAAAATCGAGTGCAAATGGCCGGGAGCACAGCGGGCCAGACAGCCGACTCCCAGGGCTTACCGCCGCCCATTAACTCATGTTCTCGAGAGGCCGGCAGTGTAGCCAGTAGTGATCATAGCTGGGAAATATATACCGATATATGCTAAACTTCCATGTTTGTGGCACCACTGCAAGAGAACCACGAGTGCTACGTAGCTCGTTCTGGTCTCATTTTGAAGCTTTTAGTGCCTAGTTTTTTGCTAAATAATTTTTTTTTCATGCAGATGCTTGATTTATCATGTAGGAGGGCCTGAATATGCCCAAATGAGCCCAAAACACCCCGCTAGACAAGGGTTAATGCCACCGTGAGTTGTTGTTGTTGTAGTCCCAAGATGCCCTTTGATTGGCATCCAGCGGTAGTCCCTGGGGCCGCACTTGCCCGGGAGGAGGTAGAGTGTGGTGAAATCCATTTGCGAGAGGGCAGCGGGGTAGGAGGTCGTTGCTCCGTGGGCTCGTAGCTTTGGGCCGATATTTCCTCCCTTCGCAGCCCTCCCAGCAGTCATCATTGCAGGCGGAGATCTTCGGCTACCGTGAAAAAACTCTTTCAGTACAATTATACTTTGATATCTTGTATTATAGATATCATATTAGACAATTTTATACAGCTTAGGAATGTTATCTTATAGTGAAAGGGTATAAAACTACCTTTAGTAAACCTTTTCAGAACAATGATACAGTACTTGCATTTCTCATACAATAATTCTTCACTTACAGTTATATTTACATTCCTTAAAATCAAAACTTTTAATGGAGCAGTTATACTGTATATTGTCATTATTCTTATCTGGTTTACAAATTAATAGTGAAGCATAACAACTTTAAGTTAATTTTGTTCCCTAATTAATGAGCAGTGAATGATGAAACAACTTGATATGAGGAGACAGTAATTGATCACTTGCGAGTTTCAGGCTATAAGGAAGTTGGAGCTGTACACGTCGATACTTAGCAGAATTACCAGCTAAAATACGGTTGTAATTTTTTTTTTTTAATTCAACACACTTTTTACCCATCTGAAACCTACACATTATTGCAGTTCTGTTTTCATATACATTAGACTATTCATAGTGCAGTTGAGTGCAGTGCATGATTAGATTGATATCAATTAATCGTAGTCATGTGCTGTACTTATAACTGTCGTGATGGTGCAATGGTTAGAGCGTGTAAGTTCTGTAAGAGATATCCTAGGTTCGAATCCTGGGAGAATCATATGCTTTCATTAATTTAATTTGGGGATTATTGGTGTTAAGAACGATGTTAAAAATATTATTATTGACGTTTATGGCTCCAACTTCTTTATAGCCTTGAAACTCGCAAGTGGTCAATTGAGGAGTCCCTGTAGGCTATAGGCTACTCAAAATCAATAGTTCGCCAAACCGTAATGATAGTTTGTGTGATATCTATAGTGATGAAACATTAACTTGACACTTCTACCCCATGAAACAAATAGTATGGTACTATACTCTGTTTCTTTTCAGCTAACGATAAATTGAATCCCTTAGCAGCTGATTACTCGATACTTAATGGAAAAATATGAAAATACTGTCTCTGTATCATATAAATACCAAGTTTATATAATTAGCACCGCATTTCACTACAAAATCTTAAAAATAACTGGGAAATCTTGATGGGAACTTTGCAATTTACCATCAGTTGAAAAGAAACAGGGTATAGTCACAGGTTATCAGGAACCAATGTGGACTATTACTATTAACCCTTGTCGAGCGGGGGGTTTTGGGCTATTTTGGGCATATTCAGGCCCTCCTGAATGATCAATCAAGTATCTGCATGAAAAGAAATGTATTCAGCAAAAAACTAGGCGCTAAAAGCTTCAAAACGAGCTACGTAGCACTCGTCGTTCTCTCGCAGTGGTACCACTAACATGGGAGTTTAGCGTATAGCGGCATATTTTTTCCCACTACGCTCACTACTGGCAACACTGCCGGCCTCTCGAGAACAGAGGAAGCGTGAGTCAGTGGGCGGCGGTAAGCCCTGGGTGTCGGACGTGTGGCCTGCTGTGCTCCCGGCCATTTGCACTCGATTTTAACCCTTTAAAAGCCTTAATAATGCTCCTAACTTGCTGCAAATTGGAGCCCGACTTAAGGCGGGCCCCGCTACGAATGGGTTAAAGAAAAAGAATAGTAACTTCAAATATATGTAGATGAACTATTGATTTTACCTATAATTTTTCCATATATTCGTAGGCGTGTGCATAAACCTTTAACCGTCCTGGTGGTGTAATGGTTAAGGTGGCAAAAATCTGTGTGTGATAACCCAGGTTCGAATCCCGGTGGATCACATATATACTTTAATTGATTTCATTGGGGGTGTTTGGTGTTGTGGTGAAATTAATAAAATATATATTACATCTGTTCCTTTACTTTGATATCTTGTATTGTGGCTATCATTAGACAATTTATACAGCTAAGGAAAGGCATCTTGTATTGACTTTGTAACCCTTACACTTGTATTCTTAACCCAGGAACTGTGATAAGCCTTACGGAAGGCACGGTATTTAAACATGTGAAAAAAGAGCTCTTCAAACACAGTGCCAGTGACGGGAAATGTCTCAAAATTGGGCGACACATAGAAAGTAGTAGCATCTTTCTATAAGTAACACCCCGTTCTTAACATTAATCATCCACAACAAACCCCAATGTACTTGAATAAACTAATGAAAGCATATGGTCCTCCCGGGATTCGAACTCCAACATCCTTCACTCCTCCCCACCTATATACCCCATCTTGACCCTCAACTTGACCATTATTTTTGCCCATATATTCGCAGTCCATGGGTTAAGCAATTCTCTCCATCAGCAGAGCTTCATACTGAACGAATATTGTGATGTGCGTTGCAGGGTGTCAAACTGGAGCAATTTTGTTTGAAGATTTGAATGAATATGAGAAGAAAGACAAGAAAATTAACATGAGATAGCATAGTTTTGGTCAGTTTAACACTTCCAAAGACATAATTTGAACTACAAACCATTCTATCTTTACATATATGGTAATAATGACTCAAAATAATGGACTTGGCTCTCGTTAGACACCCTACGGACCACAGAAATAGGACGGTGTCATCTGATTGAATGGATGAATGAATGAATGTTTGGGTTATCTATCTATCTATCTACCCATCCATATCCATCTAACCATCCACATCTCTCCCTCCCCCCAATACATACACGCACACCCGCATACACACATGCAAATACTGTACATACCGTACAGTATATACAGTACATACATATACACAGTCACACACATACATACCGTACACAGAGAGAGAGAGAGAGAGAGAGAGAGAGAGAGAGAGAGAGAGAGAGAGAGAGAGAGAGAGAGAGAGAGAGAGAGAGAGAGAGAGAGAGAGAGAGAGAGAGAGAGAGAGAGAGAGAGAGAGAGAGAGAGAGAGAGAGAGAGAGAGAGAGAGAGAGAGAGAGAGAGAGAGAGAGAGAGAGAGAGAGAGAGGGAGGGGGGGAGAGAGAGAGAGGAGAGATAGATAGATAGAGAGAGAGAGAGAGAGAGAGAGAGAGAGAGAGAGAGAGAGAGAGAGAGAGAGAGAGAGAGAGAGAGAGAGAGAGAGAGAGAGAGAGAGAGAGAGAGAGAGAGAGAGAGAGACAGAAACGATAGAAAGGGGTTATTTCTATACTGTACCGGTAGCTAAATGATGTGAGGCATGGTACTGTACACAGTGCTGGGTATTATGATGTAAAACTTGCAAAATAAACAAACCAAAACTTATACGAACACAGTAAAAAGACAAAACAACTAATCAAAATCGCTATGTGGAAACAACACTTAAGTAAAATAATAATTTATAAATAAAAGAACACAATCCACCACATAGGGTGTACATCACTACATGAGCAAGTTAATCTGGTTATCTCATTTTAATTGTATCTTATGTATGTTACTGTAAGATTTATATGGACCCCAGTATGGTCCCCTCTGTACTGTGTGAGTCTTGAATAAAGCAATATTATTACTATTATTATTATTATTACTTACTGTATAAATAAGTCTCCAGTTCCGTGCAAGCATGGAACCACCCCAATTGATCACCTGAGCAGACCATCTTGAGGTTTTCAGGAGAGACTTGGAACAACTTGCAGTGGGTGGAGACTGTTGAACAGGGAGGTGATCTGAGGATTCTTGAATGCCGCCGCACTCTTGCAGTACTTGTTGATATCGCAGAACACAGCCATTGTATCTGTCAATGTACAATTATAATCATTATCATCATAGCACAGCCAACAAGGATGTAGAGACCAAGCTATGGGGAGACACTTAACCTCCCTTGAGATAGGACTGGCCAAAAAAAAAAAAAAAAAAAATATTTATGTATGTATGATGGTGTGGTGAGGGAGGTGAAAATGAGAACTATGGGTAGAGGATTGGGTTTAGTAGGAAATAATGGTAGAGATTGTGAGTTGAACCAGTTGTAATAATAATAATAATACAAATACAACTAATAATAAAAATATAGCTAAATATGGTATTTCTATTTGTTCTTAACCTGTAGCACTACTGTACTGCAAATTCAAATTTCATGAAATGGTTCAGTATGAATATTTGTTGAAGGCTTATAACACTAAATTCATATACAATCATTTTATCATAATGTAAAACTTGCAAAATAAACAAACTAAAACTGGGACGATACAAGATAAATGCAAAAGAACTGATCAAAATCGCTATGTGGAAACAACGCTTAATAAAATAAAATTTTGAAATAAAAGAACACACTCCACCACATAGGGTGTACACAACTACATGAGCAAGTCAACTTGTTTCTCCAGGGAATTGGGTCTCATAATACTGTATATCCTCAAGTTACTATGAAGTAGGATTACCGGCAATAGTTTTTACCCGTCTGGATGCCATTCCTGTAAAGAAATCTATTTATCTATCTCTATCTATCTATCCATCCATTTATATCCATCTAAATATCCACATGCAAAAATCACTTGTAAGGAAGTGGTAAGCTAATGGCAAAGCTAAAGAGTCCCACCTACATGATGATGATGATGATGATGATGCAGTTTTTACCACCATACACTCCATGCTGAATAGCGGGGCTAGGGTGGGTGACCTAATGAATCAGGGACTTCAGTGAACAGTTGTTGTTGTTGTTCCCCAAGCTGTCTGGCCGAACAGCCCCAAGGCCCCGAGCAAGGCCAAGGCCACAGCCGAGCGCACCCACAGAACCCTCCCTGCCGACCACAATAAAGCCTGGGTGACCGAAGCCACTCCATGGCGGGGAGCTGAGGAGGGTGCGGAAACTCCCGGGAAACCAAATCCCCACCCAGGGCCCCGCGCCCCCCAGCAATTATGAGGAGAAAGCTGAGGGGCAAAGGAAAAATGTGACGCTTTGGCTTCCAATTACTAAATATTTCTGTGCTGTCTATCTTTCCCCTAACTCTACCAACTTTCCGAAATTCTTTGACTATCTAAACTCTACAGTGGAACACATTCTATCCATTTCTCCTTTCTCAGAAATCTCCATCTTAGGAGATTTCAACGTTCACCACCGCCATTGGCTCTCCTCTCACACTACTGATCCACCTGGTGAACAAGCCTACGTCTTTTCTATCCTAAATGACCTAGAGCAGTTAGTTCAGCAACCCACCCGTATCCCGGATCGCATCAGAGATCGGCCCAACATTCTTGACTTGTTTCTAACTTCTAACCCTTCTTCTTATACTGTCGATCTTTTCTCTCCTCTGGGCTCCTCCGACCATAAACTTATCTCTGTCACCTGTCCTATCTCTCCAGTACAGCCACCCGATCCTCCTAGCCGGCGGCGCTTGTGGCACTTTGGCGCTGCCGACTGGGAGGCTCTTCGGCAGTACTTCTTTGATTTCCCATGGAATGATTTCTGCTTCCATGGCCGAGGACCCTCGGAGAGTGCTGAACGCATTACCGAGGTAATCCTATCGGGCATGGAAGCATACATTCCATTCTCTTTCTCTCAGACTAATGCTAAAAAATCTTGGTTTACTCACGCCTGTTCTACTGCTGTCCGCAATAAGGAGGAAGCATTCAAACGGTACCGACGCCTTAAAACTCAAGACTCTCATTCTTCATATGTTTCTGCCCGGAATCAAGCCAAATCTGTTCTTCGACTTGCCAAACACTCTTTCATCAATAATAAATGCACTGAACTATCCAACTCTAGCTCTTCCCAAGCTTTCTGGCATCTAGCCAAAAACCTCTCCAATAATTTCTCTTCCTCGTCTTTCCCTCCCCTTTCCCACTCTGATGGCACAACCATCACTTCTTCCTCTGACAAAGCTAAACTCTTCGCTCAAACTTTTGCTAGAAACTCCACCTTGGATGATTCCGGTGCTATTCCTCCCTCTCCGCCCTCCTCTCTCTTACTTATGCCTAATATCCTAATCTCTTCTAAAGATGTACTTTCTACCCTCTCTGGGCTTAACACTAATAAGGCGTACGGTCCGGACGGTGTTCCTCCTGTTGTTCTCAAAAAACTGTGCTTCCGTGCTGACTCCCTGCCTAGGCAAACTCTTTCGTCTCTGTCTATCCTCTAACGTCTTCCCTTCATGCTGGAAGTTTGCTCACATTCAACCTGTCCCAAAGAAGGGTGACCGCTCTCAACCCTCCAACTATCGTCCAATTGCTCTTATCTCTTGTCTTTCTAAAGTTTTTGAAACTATTCTTGCTTCCAAATTTCTTAAGCATTTCTCTTCTCATAATCTGCTCTCAGATCGCCAGTATGGCTTCCTTAACCTGTTAAGCGCTAAATAGCCCTAGGAGCTAGGGTAGTTATTTGTGCATTTCTGCCAAAAAATTCGATCTCACAGAATTTTAAAAAAAGTACCTCAATGTCTTGGAAATAAGCAGCCACATCCGCCAATATATATATATCCACCCTAAAAAAATGTGGGTGTGGAGTTACGGTGGCTGCAAGTTGAAAAAAATGGGCTGATAGGCATGACATCCCCGAGCGAGCGAGTGTGTGTGAGTGAGTGAGTCAGGCGGGAGGAGAGAGAGAGAGGGTGGAGGCAAGAACGTGCGATTGATGAGAAGCAACGCTCTATATCTCGCCTAAAAAGCACCTTTATGGTTTCACCTGTTCATATTCATGAGTAAGGCAGCCCATGTGAATAATATACACTGATAAATGAAGCGCAGAGAGGCATACGGACGAATAATAGGCGAAATAAGAGTGGTGTATTGAGAAAGGTGGGTGGCGCGGGAGAGAAAAGGGGTCAGATTACAGTAGGTAGATGAGATTAGCGTGGGTGTATGCACAAATTTAGACCTTATAGACACTTTGTGTTGTCGTTGCTATATTGTAAACAACGATAAGGCTTCTTGGATGGCGCAGTATGTTAGAGTAACCCGATATCTCATTACACAATTTTTACGCACTATTTGCTTGCAACTCATGGATGAAAGGTTATTTATTTACTTGTAAATTTCTTTACTGTTTGTTCGTAATGATAGAATATGTTAGGTTATGTAAAAGTATTATACATACTAAATACTTCGATATACACAAGTGCATCGAGGGTATATATATATTTTTTTTTGTCAAGCATTCGTCTGCCCGAAAATACGTACGCACTAATCGCTGTCAGTATAGTGTGAACAGTCATGGTCTAGTGGTTAGAGTGATGGACTGAGTGAGATGTAGGCCTAGAGACGTAGGCCTAGAGACGTGGGTTCGAAACCAGAGAGGTTATGGGGATGTTTTTGGAGTGTTTATATCACTTGAAATTTTTTTTTTTTTACATACTTACGCCCTGCTATCCATAAAGTCGAAAACTTTGATGAATAGCAGAGCGTAAGTATGTTTTTTTGTGTTTATTTATTTGTTTTTTGTTTGTTTTTTTGTTTGTTTTATTATTACAAAAGGTTGTTACAAAAGGTTAGTACATAAGTATAATATTACATAGGTATATATATATAAATAAAACAAAATATTGCCTGGCTAATGAATTAAACTGAAATAAATGAAAATATTGCTTATATATACAGTATACTGTATACAATAATATACTGTGTATATATATATATATATATATATATATATATATATATATATATATATATATATATATATAATATATATATATACAGTATATACCAAAACATATGAACTTATCCTACAACTATAATTTGTACATGTTATGATAATATTATCACGTTGGTCAGGTACGGGCAAGTAGGTAGGCAGGCAGGTGTTTTGAGATCACGTTGGTCAGGTACGGGCAGGTCAGGTACGGGCAGGTAGGTAGTGAGGTAGGTAGTGAGGTAGGTGGGCGGGGCAGGAGTTTGGCTGAGATAGGGCGACACAGGTACCACTCCTAGTAGTACTTGAGTGAGTGGTAGTCCCTGAAGCACTCGCCCAAACACAACCCAACGTTGCATTCCTTGCACATTGATGTGACTCGGCTTCTTTTTTGTGGCTTTCTGGTGGAGTGGGCACAGACCTGGCACTGTACTTGCAGCCTCCGGGTGCCAGATAGCTCGGTGTGGATAGGGTAGTGTTTGTCATATCCATCAATGACTCTGTCTGGGAGGTTGACTGCACGGCGACCCCTGTGACCGGAGACTGGTTGGTGTTTTTCTAAGAGTTGGTAGGCGACGTTGTATATGAACTCCCTGAACTTGAGTTTTTTGTTCGGGGCCATGTCTTTTTTTACCAGCCACATGTTGTAAGTGTTGAGCATCGTGATGTCAACATTTATAAGTGAAGGAAAAGCTTGTGATACCACTTCACTGTTTTTCGTAGGCACTCAACGCCTGCAAGCTGGCAATCAGACTTGTCCACAAGGCGCATGTACTTGGTATAATCCACCACCATATCAGGTTTCTGGATAGACTTCTTGGTACGGTAGTGGAATTTACCAGAGTCCACTTGGGCACCTGTATGGACAGTCGAAAGCAGGTGGACTGGTCGCTTATCGAGCCACTTTACCGCCAGAACTTTCCCAGACTTCTCCAGCTGCTTGTAGTGCTCTTTCTTCTTTCTTCTTGGTCTGTCCTGTCTGCGGCGCCTTTGTTCCTCTGCCAAGTCGTCATCAGAAGCGGTGTCACTGTGGGAGGGGTTGTCCAGTTCTATGCGATTGCCTTGGAACTTAGGCATGAACTTCCTGTTAGTTCTGACAGTCCCACATGCCCCCGTTTTGTGGTCATGGAGGAACTGGCAGAGTGCAGGACTTGTATACCAATTGTCGGTGTACAACGTGTGCCCCTTGTTCAGGTAGGGCTCCAGCATCTTTTTCACAATGTGCCCTGACATGCCCAATGGGTCGTTGCCACCGACTTTGGAATGTCTACATCAGTGCCGGTGTATACGATCATGTCGAGCACTATTCCACTTTCACAATCGCACAACACAAAGATCTTGATCCCGAACCTGTGTCTCTTCAAGGGGATGTACTGCTTGAACACCAGGCGTCCTTTGAAAAGCACGAGCGACTCATCAATCACCAGGTTGGCAAAGGGGTAGAAGAATTTCCTGTACCTTTGCAACAACATGGTCAACACATCCCGAACTTTCCATATTCTATCAGCTCGGTTTGGATTATTATTGTCTGCGTAGTGCAAAAATCGCAGAAGCAAGAAAAATCTATCACGAGCCATATATTTCCGGAAAATTGGGGTGTTGATGATTGGGTCGTGCTTCCAATAATGCTCCATTACATGCTTCCTGCAGAGAGGCATGATTAGCAACAACGCAAAGAACACAAGGAGCTCAGGGACAGTCGTATCAACCCATGCACGAATTCTTGCTCTAGGAGATATCATATCAATTCTTTCCCTCACCCAGGTAAAATAGCCATTGGTTTGGGAAACGAGATGAGATAATACCTCCTGGTCAAAAAATGCACAGAAGAAATCAGATTCCGTGGACTGGTCATTGCAGGGCCAGTCTGCTGTTGAACCAGCCAGATTGGCATTGAACTGGTGCAAATCTGGTTGGAAATGGGACCCTTCAGACCAGGCAAAATTATACGCCCGTGGGGGATCAGGATCAGCCCCTCCGTCAGCCACGTCGTCTGCGCCTTCGTCGTCAGACAGGTCTTGGTCATGGTCACGGTGCAGAAGTACATCGTCGTCTTCCGAATCCTCTGCACCTTCGTGAACTCGTGGAATCGGTGAGGCTCGAGTGTTTCGGACAAACAAAAAAGGATTTTCGTGGTCAGTATCTATGAAACACCTTTGACTGAACAATACATCAGTGCCGAGAACACCACACACATAATCCATATGTTGAAACACAGTAACATGTGGGCGAAATGTAAACCCATTTTTGCACTCAAGTGAGCAAAGCCCTACAGTGCCTATCATGCTAACAAAGCTGCCTTCAAATTTACGAATTTTCTTGAATTTACTTTGGAGGCTTAATAGTTCCACTTGCTGGACGGAAATGGATGTGAAGTGGGCACCCGAGTCCACCAGTAGTGGAAGTTCAATTCCATTCACTGTAACATCCAAGAACAAGCAATTGTTATCCTTATTCCACCGAAGAAATTTTTTAGCCATCGTTGTTTATGAAACCGATTCCAGAGCAGCTAAGCTAATAACCTATATATATATTAACCCTATATATTAGATAATCACTTAACAAAGCCTATGACCAAATCAATTCGACACAATACACGTAATAGACGTGATTTTCCTTTACCAAACTTCACTGAAGGTCCGACACTTCCAGATCGAGGCGTGTGCCGTGTTGAATGGGTTTTTTTTTTTTTTTTTTTTTTTTTTTTTTTTTTTTTAAAGGGATGAGGTCACGAAGAACCTATTTACCCTGGCATAGACCTATTTTACTGTTAGGCGATCAGAACAGAGGCAAGGGGTGTGAGGAGATTGCCCAACTATCTCCACCAGCCGAGAATCGAACTCGGTCCTCCCGGTTAGAAACCGAGCGCTCTACCAATGTCGCTACTGGTCACCCCGTGTTGAATGTTGTTGTTATTGTTGTTGATCAAGGAAGTCCTGAGTCCCGAGCCAAAAGCAGTGGTGCCAAAGCAAAACTTGAAATACCGCTAGGCCTAGATATTTTCTATATTCTCTACTTGGTAGAAAAGAATCAGTCAATGCTGATAAAAAAAAACTAGAGTAACTCCACAATCTATACAATATTGCTCAATATGGTCAAATCTTCAGAAAATCCCTAGAATTCATATAGTTATACCTGATGTTATGCCAGCTGATGATCGATAATCGTGGATGTGGCACCTGCGCGGTAATGTCTCGTGATTGGTTAGAGTGAATGTGTTTGATTTCGTAGGTTGTTTGTGATAACATTTAAATAACTTTCATTGTAATTATTTGACTCATCATATCTACAAAGTATAATAGTGTTCTATTATAAATCTCGTAAATGCCGCTTAGTATTGATATTTTGCAATACAAGCAGGCATTAACCAAAAATGCATCTGTACCAAAGTCAACTGATGCCCAAACGAACACTACATTTAAATTAAATGACATTTGACTGTCATATCAAAGGTAGTAAAACACTTTAGTACATGGAATATAAGGCATGTACTACATTTAAAGTAGCCTACATGTTCATGAAATTTATTAAATTTAGTGTTGTTGGGGGAGGGAGGGAGCAGGGCTTTCCCGCCAACAGACCATTCCGACTAGAAGATCCCGCCCGCTCAGCTAGGTCCTTCCCGCCCGAATATTGTGGGCGGGAAGAGCCAAGCAATCAATCCTTCCTTGGCTGATTCTGTCCTCTAAGATTAAACCTTCCCACCCATTTGTATGGTTCACACAACCTCAGCTGATCTTGACCAAATGTATGATGCAAAAGCCTTTAACCTTGAAATTCGTGAATGCATTATAGCCTTGTGTGTATAAGTGACGATTAGATTAAAACATAATTAAATTACACACACACACATATATATATATATATATATATATATATATATATATATATATATATATATATATATATATATATATATATATACAAGTTTAAATACATACATACAAGTTTAAAGACCGTTTGTCCACAGAAATTGTGGTTACAGTCTCACGTCCTAAATGGCAGCTTTCCAGGCGGTCCTGTCAAGGGCCGCCTGTGTTACACTTACACTTTACACTTTGTTACACTTTGTTGTATTCCGTCAGTTAGTGACGCAGCTGAGCTGGGGCTCCACTGCGACCAGGCAGCTCCTTTTCTTCTATGCTCCAATCTAGAAGTCGGTTGGAGTTGGAACTGGGGTATCCTGGTGTTGGTGGCTGGTCAGGTATTTTGACCAACCATGCATCCAAATGCTTCTTGAAGGTGTCAGGAGGCACCCCTTTCATGTTTCTCAGTGTGGCTGGGATGCAGTTGAAAAGTCTTGTTCCACTGTAGGTGAAGCTGTGGTGAATCAGGGTTTTGATTCTGTGAGTTGATCCAGGAGTGGTCCTCACATAACACAGCCTCCCTCGCCGCTGGTGGTTTGTTTCTTGAATACTTGTGTTTGGGACCCTTTTTTCTAAAATCTTCCAAACATAGATTATAATATATCGCTCCCTGCGTCTCTGAAGAGAATATAGCTGCAACTCCTTGAGTCTCTTCCAGTAGTTCAGTGTTGAATCCTGTGGATCTTGCTGGTAAACGTCCTCTGCGGGGCTTCAATTTCTGTGATTTCTGATACTTTTTGGGGAGACCAGAGCTGACAGCAATATTCTAATCGTGGTAGAACCAGTGACTTCCATAGAGTCAGCATGCACTTCTCACTCCTTGTTTGGAAGGTCCTCAGGATCCAGCCTGCTAGTTGTCTTGCAGTTGATGTTGCTTGGTTTATGTGATGAGAGAAGGAGGTATCGTTGCTCATACTTAATCCTAGATCTTTGACCACCTCCTTGGCAGTGATTTCTTGTTGGCCACAGTTGTAGTTTGTGGAGTTCTTTAGTGCTTCTTGGTTCCCATACCGCAAAAGCTCAAACTTGTCTCCGTTTAGTGCCATGTTGTTTACTTCTGCCCACCTCAGGATTCTGTCCAAGTCTTGCTGCAGTAGCTGGGAATCATGTTGTGTGCCGATTTTCTTCATAATTCTGGTGTCGTCTGCGTAGGATGTGGCTGTTGAGTGTTCCAGGTCTCTGTCGATGTCCCCTATAATGATGAGGAATAGGAAGGGACCCAGAACTGAGCCTTGTGGAACACTGCTGACGACACTGCTCGTTTCCGATGGGCTCCCTTGAAGAGTTACTCTGCTTTCTGTCGGAAAGAAAACTGTGTAACCATTTTCCGAGTTCTCCACATATTCCGAGTGCCCTGATTTTGTGTAGGAGAATCCCGTGGTCTACTTTATCAAAGGCTTTGGCAAAGCCGAGGTATACGACGTCGACATTTGCCCCATCTTGTGTGTCCTGCAAAATTTTCTCGTAGTGGGATAGCAGCTGTGAAAGGCAGGAGTGGCCTTGTCTAAAGCCATGTTGAATGCTTCTCTGTCTTCCAAGAAGCTAACCATCTTTGATCTTATTGCTCTTTCTATTATCTTTATAAGATGAGATGTCAGCACCACCGGTCGGTAGTTTTTGGCTATGCCTTTGCTCCCTCCTTTGTGGATAGGTTTGATTGTACCATTTTTCAGGGCATTTGGTACGTAGCCAGCTTGAAGGGACTTACTCCACAGCAGCTTTAGTGGCAAGGCTAGCTGATGTTTACAGTTTTTCAAAAGCTGGGCATGAAAGCCATCTGGTCCTGCTGCAGAGTTTGGTGCAATCTTGTCAATGGCCGATATTATGTCGTTTATTGTAACCTCTATCGAAGAGAGTTGATGTGGTGTCCCTGGAGCCTCGTCGAAGAAAGAATTTGGGTTGTTGATTTTCTTTTCTACATTTGGGGGCTGAAGACGCTTTCGTACTGTTGTTTGAGCATCCTGGCAATTTCACTAGGGTCGCTCTCAAGTTCTCCAGTGGTTTTAATGAGTGGTCCTATTTTTGAAGTATTCTTGAGCTTCTTTTTTGCATAGGCATAGAAATATTTGCTGTTCACTTTGATGTTTGAAACTGCTCGAAATTCTTCCCGGGTTCTTTCATCTTTGTGTGATTGGATAAGTTTCCATTCTATTTCTTCGAGGTCTCCTTGCAGTTTGGTGATACTGGGTGTATGGCTAGTCTTTTTGAGTTTGGCTAGTTTGTTGGTCCTCTTCTTCATTAGAATTTTTCTGTCCCTCGGAATCTGTTTTCTCTGTTTCTTGTTCTTCCTGGGTGGTATAATGTTCTTGCAGATCTCAAAGCATCTTTTCTAAAGGACGTCGAGGGTTTCGTCAACATTTCTCTCTTTAAATAGAGTCGTCCAGTCAGTTTCCCCAAGTTCTGATCTTACTTTGTCCCAGTCTATTTCATTGTAGAAATTTAGGTCACTGAGAGAATTGCAAGGAATCTGATCTGAATGCTGTTGGCATCTTTGGGGTGCTGAGAAACTTGAGGTCATGACTTTGATGAGGCTGTGGTCAGACATCACTGTTTTGATAGTTTCATAGGAGTGAACTAATTCAAAGTTGTTGCTGAATAATAAGTCTAGAGTGTTGTTGCCTCTTGTAGGGTCCTCAATAAACTGCTTCAGGTAGGCAGTGTCAACGATAGCCATTAATTCCTCAGCTTGACGTTTTTCATCCCTAGATCCACCATTTATTTTCATGGATGGCCATGTTATAATGGGTAGGTTGAAGTCCCCTGTGATTATAACCTCAGTGGAGGAGGTTGGCAGATTCTGTAGGAGTGACCGTATTTTTGCTGAGACCTCCTTGAAGGTTTCTTCTGTGGTGTTTGGGGGTCGATATACAGTCATTATAAGCAGATCGATCTTCCTCACATATACTGCTAGTAATTCTGTTGTGCCGTTCGAGAAGGTTGTGAGTGTTTCAGCATTTGCAGCCACATCCTCCCTAAAGTAGAGCACTACACCTCCATGGCTCCTGTCTACTCTGTCAGCTCTGAATAAGGTGAAGTTTTGGATATTAATTTCTGCATCCAAAATATTTTTGTTTAGGTGCGTTTCTGTGAGAGCTAGAAAAATCATACTATCTTCCTCTACTGCTTCTTCCAGCATTTGGACTTTACATTGGTTATTTTGTGGGTAAAGTCCTCTGATGTTTCCCACATAGAAACTGCTTAGTGGCAACTGCACTTCCCTCTGTGTTTCGTTTCTGGTCCTTCGGTGTGGGCTAGGAATCTCCCCATTATTGCTTGTGACTGCTTTTCTACTTCTAGGAGTCGTTCCATAAGTATCTCTAAAAAAGAACTTTGGTCAGGCGTATTTGTATTTGACGATGGTCTGTCTCTTACACTTTGCTGGATGGTTGGCCAGTTTCTTGGAGAGTTTTGTACTGGCGGTGCAGGAGTTTCCCTTTGCATATGTTCCGTATGCTGCTCTCGAGGTTCATGTTTGTTGGTAGACTTTTTGGTTCCCTTTATGTGAGGAAGTTTACAGTCGCTACGATCACATACCCTTTTGTGGAGTGAATATCTGCATACAAATGGATGGTAGTCCACACATTTCCATCTAAGATTGCAGCCGACCCTTTCATCCCGGCCATGCTTCATAAATTTTGAGCATATTTTTGGATGTGCTTGCTTACATCCTTTGTCAACTGCTCCGTACCGGCATTCATTCTTTAGGTAGTACTTACATAATACAATTTTTTTCTTCTTTTGTGCACTCCCAATGTTGTCTTTTTTCTTTTGTGGTGTGGGTTTAGAAGTGGCCTCGGTGTGTTCCGTTCCTGTTACCTGTTCTGCGGAGTTTGGTGGTGGTGTGGTCGTGGGCTGGCTTTTAGTGGTAGGCACACGGTTCACATCCTGGGGTTCGGTGACTAGAGAAAGTTCAATATCCACAGGGTGACAGGGGTGCTCCCAAGTCCAAGGTCCAGTGTTTTGGCTGCATCCTCTTGATTTTTACTGGGTTCTGTGGCTTGTTCTTTTCTCTGTTGATGTTCTAGGCTGGGTGGTGTTTGGCTGTTATTTGGTTCCTTAGGCGTGTCAAGTTCTTTATTTTGAGATCGGACCGGAGTACCCGAGCCCACGTCATTCTAGGTCCACCCCTACGCGCAGCTCCCTCCAAGTTCACAGTCCGGCATATATATATATATATATATATATATATATATATATATATATATATATATATATATATATATATATATATATATAAAATACCACCAAAAGGAATGTCCCCCACCAACCTCCCGACCAACAACCCAGTAACAATTCCGCAAGAACCAGAACGGAAGCCGGCAGGGACGAAAGGACCCAGCAGCCGGAAAGAAAAATACGTACCCACAGGATCAAAGGAAGCCGACACGGCCAGAAAACAAGAGATCCCAAAGACACTTCGACCAAAGGTGTTATACTCACAACCTTTCGAATATGTTAGGTTCAAACGAAGGGACCAAAGGATCGACCCCGACACGGCCGGAAAACAAAAGGCCCAAAGGCACGTCGACCACAAGTAGTATGTATGAGCAAAGTCTTTTTGATTCTCTGTCCTCACAACTCAGTGGCCTCAACTTAAATGCTTCTTCTGAAATCACTGTGTTGGGTGATTTTAATGTCCATAATGTTGAATGGCTCACTCATTCAGCCAGAACTGATGATGCTGGTCTTCAATGTGAGCTATTAACAGACTCATTTAATCTCACTCAACTAGTCAACCAACCCACCCGTGTACCAGATAATCCTAATCATAATTCCCACCTACTGGACTTATTTTTAACAACCAATTCAGAAAATTATGATGTTACAGTGAGGTCCCCGCTTGGATCTTCTGATCACTGTCTGATACAGGCCACCTGTCTATCACCTACCACACCTTCCCACTCTGAACCTGTTTTGGTGACTAAATGGCATTACAATAGGGCAGACTGGGAGGGTCTTCAAGGTTTCTTTATTGATATTCCCTGGACCTCTTTCTTTTCTAATGATGCACACTCCACCTTGAGCCACATACAAGATTTTGTAAAAATTGGAATGGAAACTTTTATTCCTCATCAAAAGTACAGTAAAAGATCTAATTCACCTAAATGGTTTGACCATAATTGTGCTAGAGTAACTGAACAAAAAGCAATAGCCTACAATGCATACACAAGATCAAAAACACATGAAGCCTTTAATTACTTTAGAAACATCAGAAATCATGGAATGGAGGCTGGAGGTAGATGGAGTGGACAGTGGTTGCAAGTTTGTAGGTTTGGGGTGTTGCAGAAGTGTAATATCGGCGAGAACTGATCACATGATTAGGGACCCAGTGTTAGTGGACTGTTGTGAAGTTCCATCTGGGGAGTGGTGTGTTGGCTATCAGCTGCTGCATAGTTAGGTCCGGCCAGCAATGGTCAGTCTGTCTGAGACTATGGATGGCGCAAGCCAAAACAATGTGAAGGCGCAAGCCGAAGACTATGGATGGCGTAAGCTGAACTAAACATGTTATCTTCTGCCCTGCACAGGTATATAATTGTTATCCTTGAATCTTTGAGTCGACGTTTTCTCTGATGCGGGAGAGGTGTGGTAGAGAGAGAAAACGACTTGTGGTGGTGAATGCTTGGGTAACTGTTTCTCTGTTATTGGTAGAGGTGGTGGTGGTGGTGGTGGTGAGCAGCTATAGGTCTTAGTATGTTGGCTGTGGTGGTGGTGGAGGTAGGGGTGGGGATCTCGGTATGTTGGCTGTGGTGGTGAATATGTTTTTCTGTTATTTCACTTCCTTCTTCCCCATCAAAGCCACGACCTCGTGGCTGGAGCTGGTCTCACCAGGCATTTTCTTGGTGGAAACAAATTTCCATTTGTCGAGATATTCCCACCATGTCATTGAGCTTCTATCTGCTGGTTTGCTCAGGTTAGCATAAAGAGTTATGCAAGGTATCTCTGTATATGTCCCGAGGGCTGCTTCTAGTTGATGTAGGAACCTAATATTCTTAGTTACGTCATTGGTTTGGGTCCCTATGATCTTGATGTAAGGACCACTTCTGGGAATGCGGGTTGTTGCCGGCTTAGTTTTGGTTGAGGTGTTGGTTTTCTTAATCCTTGTGGGAGCCAGGGAACCCTTTTTAATGACTGGGTTTTGATGGATTACAGTAATGATGGATGAGGGTGCTGGAATTACTTGAGTATTGCTTGCTATCTTCAAGGTTGGAGCGAACACGGATGATTGATCGGAGACGAAAGGAACAGGGGCCGATCGACGAATGTGGTGTGCAGGTGGGTGTTTTAGCCCGACTGTATCATAGGAGGAGAGATTATCTTCGGCGGATGGGGCAAGTGAAGAAGGGTTGGATGGAGGAGGTTCATATGATTTCGGAAGTGCTGAAGGTGATGTAGTAGACATGGAGGCTGTTGGTGAAGATGTAGAACAGGCTTTACCATAAAAGCCGGTGGAGGTAGGTGGTCGAGGATATGGAGACTTCTGAGGTGGCTGTGGTTGGATGTTGACTTTTTTCTTCTTTGGTGATTTGGCTTTAGGAGTGGCTTTAGCCTGATGATTATGGCTTTTGTTCCTGATCGCTATTTGGATTTTTGGAATCCTTCTAGGGGAGTCTTCTGGAACGTCTTCAATCTTAGCTAGGTGGTAGATGGGTGGAGTTTTTCCGGGCACAGGCTCTCTCGCCGAGGCCATAGAACTGGGCGGGGGACAGTCTTCTTCATCGTGGTACTCGATGCAGTCCTTTTCTTTAGCCGGGTGGTAGATGGGTGGAGGTGTCCACGGCACAGGCTCCCTCGCCGAGGCCATATAAATGGGCGGGGGAGGCTCAAAAAAATCTCGAGGAGGGTCTTCCATCTCTTCTAGTTCTTCTTCCTCTTGGTCTTCATGGTCTTCCCTCTCTTCTATTTCTTCTTCCTCTTGGTCTTCATCGATGGCTTGAATTTGGTGCATTTCCGGGGAACAGTATTCTTCATCGTGGTACTCGATGCAGTCCTTTTCTTTAGCCGGATGGTAGATGGGTGAAGGTGTCCACGGCACAGGCTCCCTCGCCGAGGCCATATAAATGGGCGGGGGAGGCTCAAAAAAATCTCGAGGAGGGTCTTCCATCTCTTCTAGTTCTTCTTCCTCTTGGTCTTCATGGTCTTCCCTCTCTTCTATTTCTTCTTCCTCTTGGTCTTCATCGATACATTAAAGACTTCCTCTAATCCATACATACATTAAAGACTATGATCTATTTTTGTGTGCAAGTCCGTCTTTTTGTTCACCTTAAAGTAACGCTCCAGTTTAAAGAGCTTCAGGAATGCTTTGGGCAGTACCACTTGAGGGACCACTGTACAGCCAGGGTAATATAGCCAAGTCTATGTTTGCCCCAGTGTGACAGTTCTCCAGGGCTGGGTGTCAAACGAAATCCAAGTCCATTCTTTTTAGTCTTTATAATTTTATATGGATGACTGGAAGACTGGCATAATAGTCCCCCTATATAAGGGCAAAGGGGAAAGAGGAGTGTGTGGTAACCACCGAGGAATATGTCTTCTAAGCGTAGTAGGGAAGGTATACAGTAGGGTAGTGATTGAGAGAGTGAGAGTGAGAACGGAGAAATGGATAGGCGATGAGCAGGGAGGTTTTAGGAAGGGAAGAGGATGTGTAGATCAGATTTTTACCCTGAATTGTGTTGTGGAGAAATATCTGGAGAAACAACAAAAGGTGTATGTTGCCTTTATGGACTTGGAGAAGGCCTATGACAGAGTGGATAGAGAAGGTTTGTGGAAAGTACTTAGAATATACGGAGTAGATGGCAAGTTGCTGAAAGCAGTGAAGAGCATGTATGAGGGTGCAAAGGCGGCAGTACGTGTGGAGAGTGAGCAGAGCGAGTTCTTTGACCTGAATGTTGGTTTGAAACAGGGGTGTGTGATGTCCCCGTGGTTGTTTACTGTATATATGGATGGAGTCATGAAAGAAATACTATCAAGAGCAGTGGATGTTGGTGTATCACTGAAAAGGGAGGGAATTGAGTGGAAGCTACCTATACTGCTGTTTGCGAATGATACAGTTCTGATGAGTGATAATGAATGGGAGTTGCAGGGTTTGGTAAATGAGTTTGGAACAGTGTGCGAAAAACGGAATTTGAAGGTAAATGCGGGGAAGAGCAAGGTTATGGTCTTCGAAAGGGATGAAGTCACAGAGTGTGAGGTGAAGCTGAACGGTCAGGCTATGGAGATCGTCAACTCTTTTAAGTATCTGGGCAGTGTGTTGAGTAAAGATGGGACTATGGATGAAGAAGTGCGGGAGAGGGTACAACAGGGGAAGAGGGTTGTAGGAATGCTGAAAGCAGTAACAAGAAATAGAGTGGTCAGTATGGAAGTGAAGAAGTCCTTGCATGACAGTGTGGTAATCCCGACACTGACTTACGGAAGCGAAGCATGGACGTTGGTTAAGACTCAGACCAAGAGTGAGAGCAGTGGAAATTAATTACTTAAGAAGTGCGTGCGAAGTTACATGGAGGGATAGACAGACTAATGAGGAAGTAAGAAGGAGGTGTGGTGTGGAGGTGGATGTGCTGGAGAGTGTGAAAAGGAACAACTTGAGATGGTTCGGCCATATGGAACGTATGGAAAGCGAGAGAATGACTAAGAGGGTGTACGAGAGCGAGGTGGAGGGACAGAGAGGGAGAGATAGACCGAAAGAGAGGTGGAAGGATGGAGTGAGGAAGTATATGAACGAAGGCGGTGCTGGTTGGGGGGAGGGACGTCGACTGACTGGGGACAGAGGTGCATGGGGGCGGTTCGTTCGTGGCCACCCCTTCAGGGATCACGGCGTCCGGCAATAGATAGATAGATAGATCATTGTATATACAAAGATAAAATGGTGGTTTATAGTTCAAATTATGTCTTAGGAAGTGATAAAATAAGCCAAAACAATGCTATTCTATGTTAATTGTTTTGCAATCCTTATCATATTTATTCAATTCGCTCCGTTTGACACCTTGCTCCCGGGGTCAGAGTCACTGCTCTGAAGGACAGAATCAGTGCACCGGTGGTCTGGAGTTACCATGAGGCGGATGGGTATATTCCTGTGTTGCGGGGAGACCTGTACATATATCTCAATAATTTGGTAATGTTACAAGATATTTATAAAATTTACATTCATAAATAGTCCACTAATACAGGTACAGTATATAAGATTAGGTTAGGTTAAGTTAAAGATATTTTTCAATGTTTCTGAGTAAATAGGCATCTGAAAAAAAATCTCCTCGCTACACAGGGTCTTACCGGCAGATGCACAATATGATATTATCACAGCCAGATGCCTCTCTGGCCAAACCATTTAAGTCACCTCCTGCAACACACATTTGGATATTGGAGAATATTCTTTTACACTCTACCTTGAAAGAGAGAGTACAACGGAGAGTAACTATAATGATTCCCTGTCCAAGAAATATACCAAAAGACTATGAGAATTAAACCTATTTACCTTGACAAACCGCAGAATAAGAGGGGACCTAATCCAAGCTTTTTTATATTATCAAAGGCTGTGATAACATGGACGCAAGTAAGTACTTCACAATAGATAACTCAAATTACACAAGTAATGGAAAGGCATTTCATTCACATGAAGCAAAGAACTTTTTTTCAACAGTCAACTTGTGGAACAAATAGCCTAGAAATGTGGTAGAGTGCCACACAGTCCAGGCAATTGAATATATATCTTGAAAGTTACCTCGGTACATAGCTTCGACTTTTCAACTTTGTATACCAATTTGCCTTTAGATTTAGTATATTCAGAGCTTTGCTTTATTATAGATTTGCACTTTGACAGGTTCGTTAGGAATGGTAATTATTTCATAAATGTTTATACATATTTTAATAATGCATCACTTAGCTCTACTCCCACTAGTTCTGTATATTTTGATAGAACTAAACTTAAAGATGCCCTTAAATTCCTCCTTTTCAATACTTATGTTAGATTCGGGCCGTACATTTTCAAAACAAATATTAGGAATTCCTATGGGTGGAAATGCTAGCCCTTTAATTGCAGACTTATTCTTGCTTGCTTTAGAATTTAAATATATAAAAGACTTAGTTGACAGTAGCACAAAAATAAAATTCCAGAAAATTAGCACTTGCTAAACTGTTAAGTAATAATAGTAGATATATTGATGATATTCTTGTTTGCAATTTGTTAAATTTTAATCAAGTTGCTAAACTTATTTACCCTAATTCTATTCCCCTCACAGAATGTAACGTCAATTATAAAGTTGAAAATTTTCTTGATATAAATATAGAGATTGTTAATGAACAGTGCATACTTAAAGTATATCACAAAGTTGATGATTTTAATTTTAACGTAATAAACTTTTCCTTTCCCCTAGTAGTAATATCGATAGTAAAATCACTTATAATTGTTGTTAGACCCAATTAATAAGATTTTGTAAAATCTGCACTAAGTAGATGACTTTTGGGCTAGAGCTAGGTTACTATACAGACTCTTAGTGGACAGAGGTTTTGAGGCAATTAAATTGTTCCATAAATTTAATCTTTTTAGGGTCAATTATTGTGACTGTATTCTAAAATTTGACATCAATAATTTTAATCAAGCATTTTTAACTTGAAGTTTCTTGTATAACCTCTGCTTACTTTTTGTCTGTATTTATTGTTTATCTTTTTCTTTTTCTATTATTATTATTATTATTAATATTGATGATTTTTTAAATTTATTGTTCTTGTTAAAAGAGTACTCTTTGTTTAAATCTGTTGTTACTTCATATTTTGCAATTATTTCTCTTTATATTATATGTATTCATTGTCGATAGTATCAATTGCTTACTTTTGGCGATTTTCCTTAGTTTATTTGTGCTATAAATGTAGGTTATTTGTAGGGTAGTTATTGATAGGGGTCACTTGAGGCATGCTATGCTTTACAGGTACCTACCCGATAGCACTATCGTTAGTGAGTGCTGTACTGTATTTTATATATTATTTTGTAATAGTATAGATATCTTATCAATATTTGTATTTTTTACTATTGTTAATGTCTTGTCATGTTGGCAAATTTGATTTTAAATAATATTTTGACATTTAACATGTAGTTTCTTTATTCATGCAGAGTTTAGTAAAAGTTGCCAGAACGTCCCGGACTTCCCAAACTTGACTACTTCCTTTAACGTGACGATAGTGCGTTGTTATATGTGCGATTGGTTTGCTTGGGAAACAGATTAACTTGCTCATGTAGTGATGTACACCCTATGTGGTGGATTGTGTTCTTTTATTTAATAATTTTCATTTTAGTAAACGTTGTTTCCACATAGCGATTTTGATACTTTAATTTGACTTTATATTGTCCTTGTCCCAATTTTGGTTTGTTTAGTTTGCAAGTTTTACATTTTAATACAGGGTACTGTATTGTACATACATACATACATACATACAAGTTTTAAGACTGTTTTGTCCACAGAGAATGTGGTTACAGTCTCACATCCTAAATGGTATGGCAGTATGGCGGCTTTCCAGGCGGCCCTGTCAAGGGCTGCGTTTGTTGTCAAGTTCTTTATTTTGAGATCGGACCAGAGTACCCGAGCCCACGTCATTCTAGGTCCACCCCTACGTGCAGCTCCCCCCACGTTCACAGTCCAGCATTTCTTCACCCAGCTCTGATAATCCATTCTCTCCACGTGTCCAAACCAACCAAGTCGGCTCGTGCGCATCACTTCACTGACACTCCTAATACCCAGACGCTTTCTTAATTTCTCGCTCGATACCCCATCCCTGAGATTAACCCCACATATCCATCTCACCAGTGACCATTCTCTTCTCATTCCGTTTCATTAGATAAATATATTGCCATGAATCCCCGACTGACTCAGTTTGTGCCCGAGTACTGTGACCGTATCAGTATTATTCATAGTACAGTACGTAACTATGATTTTGTTTTCTGGTCAATAGTTTTTTTTTCTGGAGCTGAAGCCCTTTCAGTTGATTGAAGTGGCATATATATATTTTTTGTACACAAGTAGCCTAGTAAGGACCATTAGTTATGTTGTTCCTTGTCTTCCTTTGTATACCTCACAGCAAAGCAGAGACCCCCCAGAGGGGGAATGCTATACAGTAATTATATCTTTCTCCTACCTGTAGCAACTGTAATTCAAACTTCAACAGATGGTCCAGTACAGTTTGGTGTGATGTAGCCTCAACCCCAGCACCAGCAAGGCACTCTCTAGGTTATGGCCACCTAGTGAGTCACATATTCAGTCGGACATGTTGCTGATGTACTTCACCACCTTCTGACAAGCCTGTGAAAATATCTTTATTACGTATAGGTTCGATATACAGTCAACAAAACCAATTCTTTTCTCCTGGGTCTAAGTACCTTCACAAAAATCAATAAAATTGAGGCAATGATAACTTTACTACTGAAGTAGTCGTTTCATAGGCTGCCTGGTCGAACAACCCCACTTCAGTCATAGCTTCAGTCCCTGCTTTGGCCATAGTGTAAAGTCAGTAAAAATAGGTTAGTCTAAACTGAACAAGATGCAGAAATACTCTTGAGCCGACCAGGCCAAGTGAGATATCGCTATTGGTCCTAACTGGTAGAGTGACTGCCCTCATAACCCAAGGGTCCCGAGTTCAATTCCTGGCCAGGGCATATTTTAGGGGAGGCTATTTCAGCATCTAACGAAGTTTAGGTGTGTTGGTAAAATTGTTAAGATGGTTGAGAGTAAGATCGGAGCTCCATAAATCCTCTTATCGGGTATGGTGTAAAAACCTATTCCTACAATAGCATTAGTTATAGCTTCAAATTCTTCAAAATTACCATTATATCAATTTTAACCAGAAAATGCCACGGGCCGTGGCATTGTCGGTAACACGTCTGGCTTTGATACCACAAGTGCCATTGATAGACGGCAAGAGTTTGGGCAGCTCAGTCTAGCGATTTGTGGCAAATGTCCAGTAAAGTCCCTGTAACAAGGGCACACACCCAAGCCCTGTCAATCAATGGAGTGCACGCATTAAAAACTACATCTTCAACAACCAAACCAGTACTCTCATAGGGCTGGCCTTGATATATATAAATACAGTACAGTACTGTATAAAAGCCATGTGGAAAGAAATAGCTGTCATACATAACACCGTAATCAATCAATCAAACTGCGCCAACAACACAATTTACACTCTTTGAGAGCTCTGTGGGAAAGCCCGACTGTGGCCATGGCCTTCCTTAGGGATTCGGGGCTGTTCGGCCAGGCAGCTTAGGGAACAACAACAACATCAAACTGCACGTAACTGCACTCACCCTGCACTCCCAGTGGTCTCTCTGGATGAGGTTCCAGGCCGTGACTTTCAATTCAAAGTAGCCTCTTTAATTCTTAGGGAGGATCAGCAAAAGACTCGAGAAAGGAAAAAGAGGTGACAAGAGAAGAACACATAACAGTTTGCCCACAAAAAGCAAGTACACAAGTCCAATAACAAGTCCAAAACTGATAACACAGAAAACCTATTGGCATGTATACGGTGGAAGAGCAGTGAACTGCACCAATTCTGTAGGCAGCCTATTTTAGCCTGGTTTTATGACCTGCAGTAAGATACAGGGAAATATTCAATTGACCACTTGCAAGGTTTGGGTCATAAGGAAGTTGGGGTTTTATACATCAATATTTAACAGAATAACTATTTAAAATATGGTTGTTGTGCATATATAAATCAAGAAACACCCCGTTCTTAACATTAATCCTCCATTACAAACCCCAATGCACTAGAATAAACTAATGAAAGCATATGATCCTACCGGGATTCGAACTCGGGACACCACACCCAGAACATAAGCATCTAATTCTAATCCATTACACCACCAACACAATACATAAATGCAT